>CM056060.1:143456501-144025047 GCA_029574335.1 Rana kukunoris
GAAGCTGACTGATGGTGTGACGTAAAACACGACGACGTGCTGCAAAAAAATGAAGTTCAATGCTTCCAAGCATGCGTCGACTTGATTCTGAGCATGCGTGGATTTTTTTATTTTTTTTTAAATGGTTTATTTATTCATAACAGGAAGTTGGCCCACACGAACCACAGTAGCATTACAGTGTATAAGTAATAATAACATGCATGGATTTTAACCGATGGACATGCCTACAGATGATCGTTTTTTTTCTTCTATTGGTTAGGTATCCATCGGTTAATTTTAAAACAAGTTTAAATTTTTTTAACCGATGACGCCCACGCACGATCGGTTTGGTCTGATGAAAACGGTCCATTCGTGTGTACGCGGCATAACACAGTGCCGTATAGAAAAAAATGGCCATGAAGGGGAGTAAATCTTCCAGAGATGAAGTGGTTAAAGTGACTCTGCTTATAGTCTTTCTTTTTGTAGAGGTTTAGGTGTTTTCTGGAGCCTTTTATACCCCTTGCAATGATTTAATTCACTTTAGAATGAAGCGACCTTTATCAATGCACTCGACCTCCAGGCAGGTACTCTGAAGGAATCTACTCTTCTAATGTCCTTATAATGTACACAGTAGGGAATTCATTTCTATTTTCATATCTTATGTAGTAAAACCAGCCATGACTATAGTCTATCAATGTATCCAATAGCTTGACCTGATCTGTCTGCAGATAGATTAGCCCAGCGGTAATTATAAACTGACGTGAGACAGATATAGATATGAGGGGCAATGACCTCTAATGAGCATGACAAATAGTTATTATGCCAAAGCCGCAGCCAGTGCAGGGTAATAGTCTACATGCAAGAGGGGTAGTCTATGGTTGGCAATGTAGCAACAAGAAACCAGGGGGGCCAATTAAGACCATTTAATAAAGGTCACAGTTCCCAGGAGAATGCGATGGTGAATATTTCTCACCATTTAGTACATGCTTCTTATCAAGGGGGTGTAAGACCCAAATAAGATTAACAACACGGTGCACAGAAGCTTGGTGTGCCGTAAACCACAAGGATCAAGAAAATAAATTGTTGAAGTCTTCTGAATGGTGAAAAGGTCCTTAGCTATATGCAAGCTCATAGACGTGTGCAGGTGTGCCTGGCCACACCCTAATCATTCTGTGCAAACCTTCCCTACTACGTGCCCCCCCCCCCCCTTGTTGCACCTCCCTCCCTGCTGGCTTCCCTCCTCTTCTCACCTCTCCCCTCAGCTGCTGTAGCGGATGTTTCAGGTTGAGAGGCGGCTCTTTAGTTAGGCAAATTAGTCGCCTAAGGCCTCACACTCACAGGGGCCTCGTGGCTGCCTAACTTACTCAATGCATTACCCCCCAGTTTTGAGGCACAGGGCACCTTAACGCTGATGTGCTCAGGCAGCGTTAAGAGCCCTGACTCAGGAGCCGGGCCACCAGCGTCCCTAACAACCAGTAAATATTAGTGACACCACCCCATGTGACCTCAATGACCCAACATGCCCTCAGTCAATGATGTCACAAGGGGGCGGGTTCACCAGGTGACATCATCAGGTGGCCCCCGTCCCTTAGTTATTAAAGAGCAAGATCTGGGGGTCACCTTGGTAAAGGGGGCTTCCAGATTCTGATAAGCACCCTGCCTGCAAACCCCCACAACCATCGGCCAGGTTTGTGGGGAAGAGGCCCTTGTCCTTGAATTATTTTTCCCATCATGGGTGTGAGTGGGGCCCCATGTCAAGTTTTGCCTAAGGCCTCACAAAGCCTAGAGCCGCCTCTGTTAGGGGTGGAGAGCGGGGAGAAAAGGGCGTTTATAAGGCTTCTGTTTGTAAATGAACAAGAAGCTGCTCAGCACAGGATACTTCCTATTCATTCATTGCCCAGTGCAGCTGAGGCTGCAGAGAAAGGCGTGTGTGTTTTGAGCTTTGGGGGTGACATAACAGTTGGGCTCCAACGAGCTGGCCAGCAGAAGAGAGTATATTACAGGCTGCTGAACTGTTAGAGTGGTGTAATTCTTCTTAGTTTTTAGGATTGCCATATTATAGGATGTAGCAGAAGTTGCTCTCTACACCCATTGCTTGCTTTTACAGCATATTACTTTCTACTGTTCTTTCTACTCTTAATCTATTTGCAATATGTTCCATTTTAACTGTTTGCTGTATCATTGCTATTGATTCATGTCTCGTTTGCTACCACGGTACTGCACAAACATCTGCAATAAATAATTCCCACCCAGCCAGGTGTGTCAGAGCGTATGGTGATATTCGCAGAGTTGTGGGTACAGGAACAGGGCGGTCGCTGTTCACTCAGCGTTGTGTAAGGAAAGTAAATAAATATTCGCTTTCCTAACACTCAGCCGCCTCTCAGCCAATCAGGTGCTCGGGTCTGTTACCTGTCACCTGATTGGTTGAAACGACAGGCGCTGCGATTGGACGCAGACTATTAGTCGTCCAATTACAGGAGAGGACGGGAGAAGACATCGAGGAGCGTGGAGGACATCGCCGTGACCCACTGCCCCACCGAGACAAGGTAAGTGCCAGGCCAGCAGCGGATGCACAGTGGCAGCATTTGATGTGCACAGTAGCGGCAATTGATGGGCACGCTGGCAGCAGTTGATTGGCACAGTAGCGGCAATTGATAGGCACACTGGCAGCAATTGATGAGCACACTGGCAGCAATTGATGGGCACAGTGGCAGCAATTAATGGGCACAGTGGCAGCAATTGATGGGCACAGTGGCAGCAATTGATGGGCGCACTGGCAGCAATTGATGGGTACAGTAGCTGCATTTGATGGCACAGTGGCAGCAATTTATGGGTATAGTGGCTGCGTTTGATGAGCACATTTAGCGGCATTTGATGGGCACTGTGGCTGCGTTTGATGAGCACTGTGGCTGCGTTTGGGCACTGTGGCTGCGTTTGGGCACTGTGGCTGCGTTTGATGGGCACAGTGGCTGCGTTTGATGGGCACAGTGGTTGCGTTTGATGGGCACAGTGGTTGCGTTTGATGGGCACAGTGGTTACGTTTGATCGGCACAGTGGTTGCGTTTGATGGGCACAGTGGTGACGTTTGATGGGCACAGTGGCTGCGTTTGATGGGCACAGTGGTTACGTTTGATCGGCACAGTGGCGACATTTGATGGGCACAGTGGCGACATTTGATGGGCACAGTGGCTGCGTTTGATGGCACAGTGGTTGCAATTGATGTTTTTTTTCTTTCCCCCGTTTGTTTGCGCCACCCTAAAAATTTTGAGCACCAGCCGCCACTGTCCAGCTAGTTGATAGAGGTGTGATGGTGCACCATATAGAGTGTCTACTTTGAGTGGAATGACTCTGTACTTTATATGTTTGTTCCTGTCTTAGAACTATTGCAGCCTAAAAAAAATGTATATATATTTCAAAGTACAAACTCCCTTCAAGTCTCCATCTCTGACTTTTTTTTATCTTGCTTTCTTGACTAATTAAGAAATGATTATCTCTTGGGTAGGCGGCAGAAAATGCCTTTGGTGGTCTGAGGATTTCGTTCCGACACCCTCCGCCCCCGCCCTAGTCAAGGTGACAGCAATCTGGATGTATTAATATGCTGTTTTCTCCATTTATTCCAATCAGAAAGTGTAAAATTGCCTGAGAATTGATCTAATGATTAAAGTGACACATTAGATGTACCGTGACCCTCGTGATCCGTCTGCTAATCACTGTGCCGGGCACTAACTGATAATGTCACCGAGTGTCCCCAAGGTGCAGGGTGGGCTTCTGCGCTAACCAGAAATAATGATTGTCTGACAACTGCTGGATGCAGAGATATAATTAAAGAGAGGTTTTGCGCAAAACAAAAAACCTCAAGACGTATTTCTTATGACCTGTAAAGTCCTTTCATTTTTTTTTGATGGTTACTGCTTGCCTCCGGTGGTTCCCCCAACCGATTGCAGTGATAGTGTGATGTTTGGGGGGATGACAAACCTAGGTTTCTAGCCTGGGGTACCAGAAAGTTTAGAAAGATCCCTGAATGGATAGTTGGGAACAAAAATGCAGTATTGTTCTTCATAACATGTAAAATCAACAAGCATTCGATGGTCCATAATGTTCCTGCACCCCGTGAGTCCTGGAACAACTGCTCACTTTGTAAGTCCACTCGAGTCCAGCTATTCTCAGCCAAGGTTCTGTGGAACTCTAGGGTTTCTCCAGAGGTTGTTAGGGGTTCCTCCTGCTGTGGCTGATTGACCTTCTATTTGATGGTGTCTATGTAGAACTAGGGCCAATGCCTTTTGGAAGAGCCACCAGCACTGGACGCTAATGATCTTTTTAGCTGTCCTTAAGGGGGTTATTCTAACTAACACTTTTAAGGAAGGCATTCTTCCCACTCATCGTCAATGTAGGGGGCATTTTTTCCCACTCACCACCAATGTAGGGGCATTCTTTCCCTTGACCCCCAATATAGGAGGAATTCCCCTCACTGACCACCAATGTATCGGGCATTTTTCCCACTGACCCCAAACTTAGAGGGCATTCGTCCTATTCACCACTAATGTAGGGAGCATTCTTCCCACTGACCCCAATGTAAGAGACATTCTTCCCACTCACCACCAATGTAGGAAGCATTTTTTCCATTGCCCCTCCCCATTCCTCTTACTCACAATTAATGTATGGGGCATTCTTACCACTGACCCCCCAATGTAGGGGGCATTTTTCCAGCTCACCACCAATGTAGGGGGCATTCTTCCCACTAACCACCAATGTAGGGGGCATTTGTCCTGCTCACCACTAATGTAGGGGGCATTCTTCCTAGTGACCCTAATGTAGGGAGCATTCTTCCCACTGACCCCAATGTAAGAGACATTCTTCCCATTTGCCACCAATGTAGGAAGCATTTTTTCCACTCCCCCCCCCCCCCATTCCTCCCACTCACTATCAATGTAGGGGGCATTTGTCCTGCTCACCATTAATGTAAGGGGCATTCTTCCACTGACCCCCAATGTAAGGGGCATTTTTCCCACTCACCACCAATGTAGGGGTATTCTTCCCACTCACCACCAATGTAGGGGTATTCTACCCAATGACCTCTAATGTAGGGGACATTTTTTCCTCTGACCCCCAACATAGGAATGCTCCCTATATTTTTGGTGAGTGGGAAGAATGCCCCCTACATTGGGGGTCAATGGGAAGAATGTACCCTACATTGGTAGCGAATGGGAAGAATGTTGAAGTGGAAAAAATGCTCCCTACATTGGGGGTCATTGGGAAAAATGGTCCTTACATTGGTGGTAAGTGGAAGGCATGCCCCTTACATTAATGATGAATGAGAAGAACGCCAATACATTGAGTGTCAGTGAAAAAAATGCCCCTCCACATTGGGAAGAATGCCCCTTACCTTGGGGGTCAGTGAGAAGAATGCCCCTACTTTGGGGGTCAGTGGGAAGAATACCCCCTACATTGGTGGGGAGTAGGAAGAATGCTCCTATTATTCCCACTGACCCCCAATGTAGAGAGCATTCTTCCCAATGACCCCCAATGTAGGGAACATTCTTCCCATTCACCACCAATGTAGGGAGCATTCTTCCCAATGATCCCCAATGTAGGGGGCATTTTTTTTCTACTGCCCCCCAAATGTAGGGGAAATTCCTACCATTCACCACTAATGTAAGTAGCATTCTTCCCACTGACTGCCAATGTAAGGGACATTCTTCCCACTGACTGCCAATGTAAGGGACATTCTTCCCACTGACCGCAATGTAAGGGACATTCTTCCCACTGATCATCAATGTAAGGGACATTCTTCCCACTGATCATCAATGTAAGGGACATTCTTCCCACTGATCACCAATGTAAGAGACATTCTTCCCACTGATCACCAATGTAAGGAGCATTCTTCCCACTGACCACCAATGTAAGGGACATTCTTCCCACTGATCACCAATGTAAGGGACATTCTTCCCACTGATCACCAATGTAAGGGACATTCTTCCCACTGATCACCAATGTAAGGGACATTCTTCCCACTGATCACCAATGTAAGGAACATTTTTCCCACTGACCACCAATGTAAGGGACATTCTTCCCACTGATCACCAATGTAAGGGACATTCTTCCCACTGATCACCAATGTAAGGAACATTCTTCTCACTGATCACCAATGTAAGGGACATTCTTCCCACTGATCACCAATGTAAGGAACATTCTTCTCACTGATCACCAATGTAAGGAACATTCTTCCCACTGATCACCAATGTAAGGGACATTCTTCCCACTGATCACCAATGTAAGGAGCATTCTTCCCACTGATCACCAATGTAAGGAACATTCTTCCCACTGATCACCAATGTAAGGAACATTCTTCTCACTGATCACCAATGTAAGGAACATTCTTCCCACTGATCACCAATGTAAGGGACATTCTTCCCACTGATCACCAATGTAAGGAGCATTCTTCTCACTGATCACCAATGTAAGAGACATTCTTCCCACTGATCACCAATGTAAGGGACATTCTTCCCACTGACCACCAATGTAAGGGACATTCTTCCCACTGATCACCAATGTAAGGGACATTCTTCCCACTGATCACCAATGTAAGGAACATTCTTCCCACTGATCACCAATGTAAGGGACATTCTTCCCACTGACCACCAATGTAAGGGACATTCTTCCCACTGACCACCAATGTAAGGGACATTCTTCCCACTGACCGTAATGTAAAGGACATTCTTCCCACTGACCGCCAATGTAAGGAGCAATTTTTCCCACTCACCAACAATGTAAGAAGCATTCTGCCCTCTCGCCACCAATGTAGGGAGCACTTCTCCCACTAACCCCCCCCCCCCCCCAATTAATTGGTTAAGCCAGGGGTTCCTTGAGACCCGGATATTATTTTAGGGGTTCTTCTGGGGATAAAGTGGTTAAGAGAGGTTGTTTTCTCTCTCTCACCCCCATCCCTGCAGTCTCACCCCTGGAATGGATTTGTGATTTGTCTCTTTGGAGGTCCCCGGCGTAGAGCTTTTGGCAGGTGTCTTTTCATAAAAAGAATATTTCATATTAAAAAGGCATCGAGGAAGAATCTTTTATTTATTCATTATACGAGTTAAAGCATCTCTGAGACAAACAAATGATATCGCTCTTGTCGTAAATCAAATCACATCAAACAATAGGAAATAAGCGGCAGAGGGGGAGACATGATTATGTCTCGTGGTGTCCCTGCGGCGGGGAGCCAGGGGTAGCGCCGGGGGGAGGAGGACAATTTACATGATGTACAGGAGAGGATTCGGCGCTGCTGTCACTTTCACTTCCCAGATCTGGGATATATCAATATGTGTTCCATCTCCCCGTCCGGAATTATCTACACTCTTATTTCTTTATGCGTTTTTGTCCCACGGGCAAGTGATTGAAATTTTTCCCATTATTGCCAGATTTGCATATGGAAGTCCTCGGTTGTGCTATGCAACATCAAAAACCTTTAAGGCCCCGTACACACGACTGAGTTCCTCGGCAGAATCCAGCGAGAACCTCGATGGGAGACGTATTCTGCCGAGGAAATCGGTCGTGTGTACACTTTTCGCCGAGCAACCCGTCGGGAAGCTCGTCGAGCCAAAAAGAGAGCATGTTCTCTATTTCCTCGTTGTTCTATGGGGAAATTTGGCTCGACGAGCTTTTCGACAGCTGAACGGGAAACTCGACGGGCGGAACGATGAGTTTCGCCCGACGAGTTTCTCGGTCGTGTGTACGCCGCCTAAGAGAACTGTTCACAATTTGGCTTATGTTTTTATTGAAGTACTGCATCATTAACCACTTGTCTACAGGGAACTTTCACCCCCTTCCTGCCCAGGCCATTTTTCAGCTTTCAGCGCTGTCACACTTTGAATGACTATTGAGCAGTCATGCAACACTGTACCCAAATTCTTCCCACAAATAGAGCTTTCTTTTGGTGGTATTTGATCACCTCTGCGTTTTTTATTTCTTGCGCTATAAACAAAAAAAGAGGGACAAGTTTGGAAAAAAAAAAACACAATATAACCACTTCAGTCCCGGAAGAATTGGCTGCTCAATGACCAGGCCATTTTTTGTAATATGGCATTGCGTCGTTTTAACTGACAATTGCGGCGTGGCTCCCAAACAAAATTGATGTCCTTTTTTTCCCACAAATAGAGATTTATTTTGGTATTATTTGATCACCTCTGGGGTTTTTATTTTTTATAAACAAGCTATAAACAAAAAAAGGAGCGACAGTTTAGAAAAAAAAACACAATCTTTTGTACTTTCTGCTGTAATAAATATCCCCATTTTTTTTTTAAAACACAATTTTATTCCCCCAGTTTAGGCCGATGCGTATTCTTCTACATATTTTTGGTAATAAAAATCGCAAAAATCGTATATTGATTGGTTTGCGCAAAAGTTATAGCGTCTACAACCTAGGGGATAGATTTATGGCATTTTTATTATTATTATTTTTTTACTAGTAATGGCGGCGATCTGCGATTTTTATCGTGACTGCGACATTGCGGCGGACACATCGGACACTTTTGATGCTATTTTGGGACCATTCACATTTATACAGCAATCAGTGCTATAAAAATGCACTGATTACTGTGTAAATGTCACTGGCAGGGAAGGGGTTAACACTAGGGGGCGATCATTGGGTTAACTGTGTTCCCTGTGTGTGTTCTAACTGTGGGGGGGAGGGGACTCACTATAGGAGATGACAGATCGTGGTTCCCAGCTTGTATGAACTCACGACCTGCATCTCCTCTCAGAACAGAACAGGGATGTGTGTGTTTACACACACACACACGTCCCTGTTCTGCCTCTCATGGCCGGCGGTCATCGCGACCGCCAGTCACGAGCATCGGCACCTCCTTAAAGGGACAGACGTACAGCTACGACAATCGGAGGGAACGAGCCGACCTGCCGCAGTATAATGACGACGGCTGGTCAGCAAGCGGTAATGGAAATTTGTTGCAGAGTAGGGAGGAGGAGGGTTTAACAACTTACTGACCAGGCCATTTTTTTGCGATACGGCACTGCGTTACTTTAACTGACAATTGGGCAGTCGTGCAACACTGTACCCAAATAAAATGTATGTAATATTTTTTCCCCACAAATAGACCGTTCTTTTGCTTGTTTTGATCACCTCTGCGGATTTGTGCGTTAAAAACAAAAAAAAGACCAATTAAAAAAAAAAATAATCTTATTTCTTCATAAATTTAGGCCAATATGTATTCTGCTACATATTTTTGGTAAAAAAAAAAATTGGGTTTGCGCAAAAGTTATCTCGTCTACAAACTATGGGATAAATGTATTTATTTTTTACTAGTAATGACGGCAATCAGGGACTTATATCAGGACTGTGATATTGCGACAGACAGCTGACAATTTTGACACTTTTTGGGGACCAGTGACACTAATACAATGATGATCAGTGCTAAAAATATGCACTGTCACTGTACTAATGAGACTGGCTGGGAAGGGGTTAAACATCTAGGGAAGGGGTGCCCAACCTTTTGAAGAGCAAGGGCCACTTAAGCGACTTGGTAACCGCTCGCGGGCCACAATCAGTGGAGTGGTTGGATGGTAGCCCACTCGGCTGTATAGAGCCCACACTACTCTCAGCACACCAAACTCGCATGTAATAGGAGTCTATGGCTCAGTGCTCTTCTCTGCACTGGTGGATCAGTTTGAAAGCAGCCCAGTAACCACTACAGAACAGATATGCCCAATATATACACTGTGACTTTAGTAATAAACTTACCTTTAACCACTTAACCCCCGGACCATATTGCTGCCCAATGACCAGAGCACTTTTTGTGATTCGGTACTGTGTCGCTTTAACTGACAATTGCGCGAGCGTGCGACGTGGCTCCCAAACAAAATTGGCGTCCTTTTTTTCCCCACAAATAGAGCTTTATTTTGGTGGTATTTGATTACCTCTGCGGTTTTTATTTTTTGCGCTATAAACAAAAATAGAGCGACAATTTTGAAAAAAATTCAATATTTTTTACTTTTTGCTATAATAAATATCCCCCAAAAATATATAAAAAAAACATTTTTTTTCCTCAGTTTAGGCCGATACGTATTCTTCTACCTATTTTTCGTAAAAAAAAAATCATAACAAGCGTTTATTGATTGGTTTGCGCAAAAGTTATAGCGTTTACAAAATAGGGGGTCGTTTTATGGCATTTTTATTAATATTTTTTTACTAGTAATGGCGGCGATCAGCATTTTTTTTCAGTACTGCGACATTATGGCAGGCACTTCGGACACTTTTGACACATTTTTGGGACCATTGGCATTTTTTTAGCGATCAATGGTATAAAAATGCATTGGATTACTATAAAAATGCCATTGGCAGTGAAGGGGGCGGGGAACTAGGGGGCGGGGAAGGGGTTAAGTGTGTTCCTGGGTGTGTTCTAACTGTATTGGGGGGGTGGCCTCACTAGGGGAAATCACTGATCTTCTGTTCATACATTGTACAGGGGTACACGCGTGTACAGGGCCTCGGACATATTTACCACTTCTAGATGTTCCCAACACTTTTTTGAGTTTATTTCCACTCAGAAGTTTCCTTATGAAGTTCTTGTCGGAAATTCCGATCGTCTGTATGCAATTCCGATGCGCAAAAAAAACATGCATGCTCAGAATCAATTTGACGCATGCTCGGAATCATTGGACTTAATTTTTCTTGGCTGATTGGTTGTACGTCAGCGCGTTCTTGACGGTCGGAATTTTGTGTGACCGCGTGTATGCAACGCAAGTTTGAGCCAACATTCCCTCGGAAAAAAGTCCACGGTTCCTCTGGATCAACTGTAAGTATCGGGTTCTGTATATTGGAGTTTATCTTTTTTTTCAATGTATTCATTCATTTCTATTGGTTCAACTAGATCTACTTGTGTCTTTTTTTGACCTAAATATTTAACTATGAGCCAGATTCAGGTAGATGGGCGCTTCTTTACTTTGGAGTAACGTTTCTCACTTACGTTACTCCGCCGACACTTTCGGCGCAAGTACTGTTATTCACATAGCACTTGCGCGTAAACTTGCGCCAGAGTAACGATAATGCGCTGGCGTAACCCGACGCAAGTGGAAGTGGGTGTGATCATATGTGAATGATGGGCGGAGCACGGAGCATGCGCAGTAAGTGAGGCTTCACTCGCCCCCTTGTGCGCATGCTCACAACTTCCGTCGGCACCACTTCATGGGAAACGTCAGCGCAATGCGTTTCGTTGGGCGTTTAAATGCGCCCGTAGATGCGCCATTCTGGCACTAAAGTATATCCTGTTCCCCCTCCCCGCAGTGAAGTTACTTTTGTTCTGAGATGGCTGCTCCCGTTCCCCGCAAACACACAGGAGAAAGCTGAACTCTAAAGGCCAGGAGCTGTCAGCCGTCATCTCGGCTATGGAGACCTATGATGTCTTCCTCCATGGCTGTAAAAGTTGACAGACAAGCATGGACAGAGGTGTTGTCCTGCAAGTGGGGGTGCTCAGCTAGCTCTTATCGTCGGTAACGCTGCTGTAGCTGCTCTCCTGCTGACCTGTGGCCGTCTGGAGTAAAGATAAAGCAGCCTTTTGTAGAAATAACTTTGCGCCGGACGGACGAGATACGAGCGGCGCATGTAGCCGGCGTATGGTGCTAATCCGTTCGCGAATCGGGAAATAACCCTTATTTGCATATTTGCTGGGGAAATCAATAGGCGCGACTGATGCGCCAAGCGAAATTATGCGCTGACGATACTCTGGCGTCGGAAAGTTAAGCCGATCGGAAATGGCCCGTTTTCTGTCGCATCTAGTTTGGTGGGTACGGCCACATAGAAACGACGGCGCATAATCACAGTTACGCGGCGCATATCGAATTACTCCAGCGCCAGTCTTGCTGAATCTGGCCCTATGTCTTTGTTTATCCTGAAGGGCCATTACACTCAAAACACGTCTCATCCCTACTACCATGACCACACTGCAATCTTTGGTGCACCTCTTAACATTGGTGCCTTTACTTTTTGAGTAAAAGGCCTACAGAGCTGCATTATCCACTTAATAGGGTGTCACCAGGGTCTGCCATTAGTATTTTTCGACCTGCACATACATACATACCGGAGCCAGTTCAGATATGAGCCAACTAACCTACCGGCGTGTCTTTGGAGCTTGAAAGGAGAACTACAAACTCCATGCAGATAGTGTCCTGGATGAGATTTAGACCAAGGATCCCTGTGCTGCAAGATGAAGTGCTAACCACTAAAGGCCATTGCACTGCCCCCTGAAAACACATCATTTCAGATATTCATAGATGCTGCAGGCCAAGAGAGTTGAACCACCAGAAAATAGTGATCGTCCCATCTGCCTATACTGACTGCATAGCAGTGGTGTAACTACCAGGGTCACACAGGTCACACTTGCGACCGGGCTCTGGTATCGTGCAACTGTGGAGGCCCCAAGACGTCCGCGTGTCCGGAGCAGTGTTAACAGGCTCTTTTTTCTCCTGTCTGTACAGGAAGGGGGAATCCTGCAGACTGTGATGTAAGTGGGAACTCTGTGGACTCTTGTGTAAACAAGGGAAGAGATTCAGACCTGGGCGTAAGCTGTAGCTGCGTATTGCGGCGACAAATCAATAGGCGTTTTGTCCCCGCGATTTGGGGCGACAAAACGCCTATTGATTTTTGTCAGAAGAGGTGAATTAACATTGCCGGCTATGCCCGTACGCCCGATACGCCTGAAAAAAAGGGTCCGGGACTTGTTTGAGCTTCAGGCGTATGGGCGTTTGGGCGTTCAGCGTGGAGATGTGAACCATCTCCATAGCCGACAATATTAATTCGCCCCTCCAGCGTATCTAGGGCTGCTTCAGCGTCGGGCGTAGGGCGACAAAACGCCTAGGTGTGAATGGAGCCTAAGAGACCACCTTAATTCAGAGTTTCTGTCAGTTAAGGCAGGTTCTCCATTTAAGTGCCCGACGTGTGCGCACTCCCGCATGAGCGCACTAGCGCTTCTAGGCGCACGCCTGCCACTAATGCTGTTCCTTTTTACATCAGGGTCCACATATTTCCCCCTTACATCAGGATCCACATATTTCCCCCTTACATCAGGGTCCACATATTTCCCCCTTACATCAGGATCCACATATTTCCCCCTTACATCAGGGTCCACATATTTCCCCCTTACATCAGGGTCCACAGAGTTCCCTCTTACATCAGGGTCCACATATTTCCCCCTTACATCAGGGTCCACAGAGTTCCCCCTTACATCAGGGTCCACAGAGTTCCCCCTTACATCAGGGTCCACAGAGTTCCCCCTTACATCAGGGTCCACAGAGTTCCCCCTTACATCAGGGTCCACAGAGTTCCCTCTTACATCAGGGTCCACAGAGTTCCCTCTTACATCAGGGTCCACAGAGTTCCCTCTTACATCAGGGTCCACAGAGTTCCCTCTTACATCAGGGTCTACAGAGATCCCCCTTATATCAGGGTCCACTGATTCCCCCTTACATCAGGGCCCACAGGGTCCCCCCTTACATCCGAGTTCCCCCCTTACATCAGGGTCCACAGAAATCCCCCTTATATTAGGGTCCACTGATTACCCCTTAGATTAGGGTCCACAGGGTCCCCCTTACATCCAATGTTCCCCTTACATCAGGGTCCCCCCTTACATCAGGGTCCACCCTTACATCAGAGTTCCCCCTTACATCAGGGTCTACAGGGTCCCCCTTACATCAGGGTCCCCCCCTTACATTAGAGTTTCCGCTTACATCAAAGTCCACATAGTTCCCTCTTACATCGGGGTCCACAGGGTCCCCCCCTTGCACTGCAAAAGGAAAAATATTTTTGTTTGCCTTTTGTTGTCACTTAAGCACATTGCTAATCACACTCGTTACCTGTTTGTGGCGTGAATATTGATATTGCACCGACAATTCTCATTTTGCCCAATTTGTGAACTCTTGGTTGAAAATTGCCTCTGTCAGTAAATTTTCTATGTAGTGTCAGTAAATTTGATTTCAGGAGGTTGGAAGCCCTGATTGTATGAGGTGTGGCCAGTTTACGTTTAGTACCCCCCCCCCTTCCCTCCCCCTCTTCCTGCACATTAAAGCACACAAACACAGAAAAGCAAGTTAATCGGTTGTTTAGTTTTATTAAACGAACAGATATGTGTTCTAAAGCAGCAGATACAGGATTGAGTACAAATCTACACAAGTGTCTGGAGTAAACGTTGGAGGACGTGGGGGAAGGGGAGGGGGCAGTGTCTCTGGGTCGGGGGGTTACGGGGTGAGACAGTCCGTGCTGTCCAGTGATAGATAGATCTGAGCTTTGCACTGGAAGGTGCTGGATGTGTCCGGGATGAGCTCACAGCTGTGCAGGTTCGGGGAGACGTCTTTCACACACAGCGCCTGCAGGGGGAGATAAAGAGAGGATGAGAAGTCATAAAAAGATGGATGGAAGTATCAGCCCCCCCCCCCCCCCCCTGTACCTCCCCTTTAAGTAACAGGAGTTCAACGTGTTTAGCAACGCAGCTAAATATATAATGCTTGCTGCAAATTTCATGCGTTTTCATTACATCAGGGTCCACAGAGTTCCCCCCTTACATCAGGGTCCGCAGAGTTCCCCCCTTACATCAGGGTCCGCAGAGTTCCCCCCTTACATCAGGGTCCGCAGAGTTCCCCCCTTACATCAGGGTCCGCAGAGTTCCCCCCTTACATCAGGGTCCGCAGAGTTCCCCCCTTACATCAGGGTCCGCAGAGTTCCCCCCTTACATCAGGGTCCGCAGAGTTCCCTCCTCTTACTTCAGGGTCCACAGAGTTCCCTCCTCTTACTTCAGGGTCCACAGAGTTCCCTCCTCTTACTTCAGGGTCCACAGAGTTCCCTCCTCTTACTTCAGGGTCCACAGAGTTCCCTCCTCTTACATCGGGGTCCACAAAATCCCCCTTACATCAGGGTCCACAAAGTTCCCCCCTTACATCAGGATCCACAGAGTTCCCCCCTTACATCAGGATCCACAGAGTTCCCCCTTACTTCAAGGTCCACAGAGTTCTCCCCTTACATCAGGGTCCGCAGAGTTCCCCCCCCCCTTACATCAGGGTCCACACAGTTCCCCCCTTACATCAGGGTCCTCAGAGTTCCCCCCCTTACATCAGGGTCCTCAGAGTTCCCCCCCTTACATCAGGGTCCGCAGAGTTCCCCCCTTCAGGGTCCACAGAGTCCCCCCCCTTACTTCAGGGTCCACAGAGTTCCCCCCTGACAAAGCACTTATCAGCCATCTGTCATCACATATCACAGTTCCCATCAGAGTCCTCCTTACATTAGGGTCCCTATCAAAACCCCCTTACATCCAAGTCCTTCTCATATCAGAGTCCCCATCAAAGTTTCCCCTTACATCAGAATCCCTATCAAAGTTTCCATTTCATGAGCATTTATAAAAGAGTCCCCTTATTTTAGAATCCACATGAAAGTCTCTCTTACATTGGAGTCCCTATCAGAGCCCCCTTATATCAAAGTTCCCCTTACATTGGAGTTCCTTTTACATCAGACTCCCCCTCACACATCAGAGTCCCCATCAAAGCCACCCTTAGATCAGAGTCCCCATCAAAGTCTTCGCTCGATCAGAGTCCCCTTTTATCAGAGTGCCCATCAGAGCCCCCCTTATCTAAGAGTCCCCATTAGATCAGAGTCCTCATAAAAGTCTCCCTTACATTAGCTTTCCTATCAGAGTTCCCTAATATCACAGTTCCCATCAAAGTCTCCCTTACATGAGAGTCCCCATCAGAGCCCTCCTATATCAGAGTCCCTATCAAAGTCTCCCTGACATCGGAGTCCCTATCAGAGCCCCCTTATATGAAAGTTCCCCATACATTGGAGTTTCTATTACATCAGAGTCCACCTTACACATTAGAACCCCTGTTTATTAGAGTGCCAATCAGAGCCCCCCTTACATCAGAGTCCCTCCCCGTAAGAGTCACCATCAGAACCCTCCTATATTAGAGTCCCCACTCCCCCCCCCCCCATTATATCAAAGTCCTCCTCACATTAGAGTCTCCATCAAAGTTCCCCATTACATCAGAGTCTCCCGTTACACAAGAGTCCCCATTAAGGTCTCCATTTCATCTGCATTTCTATCAGTGTCCCCTAATATTACAGTTCCCATTAAAGCCCCCTTACATTAGAGTTCCCCTTACATGAGAGTCCCCATTCAAGCCCCCCTATATCAGAATCCCCTTTAAAGCCTCTCTTAAATTGGAGTCCCTATCAGAGCCCCCACCTTTATCACAGTTCCCCTTACATTCAAGTTCCTTTTACATCAGAGTCCCCAGCAAAGTCCCACTTACACACGAGACCCTCAGTATCTCCCTTACATCAGGTTCCCCATTAGATCCCCTTTACATCAGGGTCCTCTTATATTAGAGTCCCCATTAAAGTCCCCCCTGACTTAAGAGTCCATCCTTTCATCAGGGTCCCTACCAAATTCCCCTCTTACATTGAACGACCAGATAAACTCTTGCAGCAGACCACATTTGGCCCACGGGCCGTAGTCTGGACACCCCTGCTCTCCTCTATTGAGGAGGTCACACACGTAGTGATTTGCGATCGATCTGGATGTGGGTGATCACAACAAAATGTGAACATTAAATGACGTAAAACAATGTAAAATACGATCTATTGGAAAGAAACGATTGAAAACGATCATTTATTCGATCTGTAATACGATCAAATGCCTAACACAAACGTGGATTTATTTTTATTTTTTTATAAATCGATCAGAAACAAAATCTATAAAATTCCGCCTCTGGCTGATCGACTGCCAATGTAAGAACCATTCTAAAGCTCACTAAATTCTACAAATGGTTTTACGATTCTTGTCTAATGTAATCATTTTATGTTGGCTGTACACTCATTCGTTAAAGGGGTTGTAAAGGTACAATTGTTTTTTTCCCTAATAAGCTTCCCTTACCTTAGTGCAGTCCTCCTTCACTTACCTCATCCTTCCATTTTGCTTTTAAATGTCTTTATTCCTTCTGAGAAATCCTCACTTCCTGTTCTTCTGTCTGTAACTCCACACAGTAATGCAAGGCTTTCTCCCTGGTGTGGAGTGTCGTGCTCGCCCCCTCCCTTGGACTACAGGAGAATCAGGACGCCCACTAACACACAGCTCCTTTCTCTATCTGCAATGTAGAGAGCGTCCTGACTCTCCTGTAGTCCAAGGGAGGGGGCGAGCACCACACTCCACACCGGGAAGAAAGCCTCGCATTACTGTGTGGAGTTACAGACAGAAGAACAAGAAGTGAGGATTTCCCAGAAGAAATGAGGACATTTAAAAGCAAAATGGAAGGATGAGGTAAGTAAAGGAGGACTGCACTAAGGTAATTGAAGATATTTAGGGAAAAAGAAATTACCTTTACAACCCCTTTAAGCGAATTCCCTCCCCCCAAGGCCCTCAGAACTAATGTCCACACTGTAAAATTTCAGGAGAGGTCTTAAAGGGGTTGTAAAGGTAAAAAATGTTTTTCCCTAAATAGCTTCCTTTACCTTAGTGCAGTCCTCCTTCACTTACCTCATCCTTCCATTTTGCTTTTAAATGTCCTTTTTTCTTCTGAGAAATCCTCACTTCCTGTTCTTCTGTCTGTAACTCCACACAGTAATGCGAGGCTTTCTCCCTGGTGTGGAGTGTCGTGCTCGCCACCTTCCTTGGACTACAGGAGAATCAGGACAACCACTAACACACAGCTCATTTCTCTATCTGCAACGTAGAGAGCGTCCTGACTGTCCTGTAGTCCAAGGAAGGGGGCGAGCACGACACTCCACACCGGGGAGAAAGCCTTGCATTACTGTGTGGAGTTACAGACAGAAGAACAGGAAGTGAGGATTTCTCAGAAGAAATAAGGACATTTAAAAGCAAAATGGAAGGATGAGGTAAGTGAAGGAGGACTGCACTAAGGGAAAGGAAGATATTTAGGGGAACAAATTGTACCTTTACAACCCCCTTCAAATGATCGATTTATTTTCCAATCAATCTCCTATGATATGAATAATCGATCTGTGACCGACAACTAATTTGATCGATTTGTCACACATGGCGGGGAGCGAATTTTATAACTTATGTTCCTGCCAGTTATTGATCACATCTCTGTTTCTACTATGCAATATCGCAATCAAAATACGATCGTATTTAGGAACAAAAGTATTTCAGTGCTACCCATTGATGCAAAAAAAAGGATCGATGATTTTCTGCCCTGGACGATGGACGCTAGTCCATCGTCCAGGACAGAAAATGATCGATCCTTTTTTTGTTTGAATTTGATTGGAAAGAGAAACACTGCTTGCTGACCTGCCGCTGTACTTTCACATACCTGTGCGATCGAGGCTTTCCTTCCGGGACCCGAAAGACTGTGCTGCCATTGGCTGCAGCACAAGCTGATCGACAGGCCCTGGCCAATGATATATGACCGGCACCCGCTGAACGGCTCAGGGAATGACAGAAGAGAGATCTGTGTTGGTTGATTTGGAATTTGCAGGCGGGATCGCGGCTATTCCGTTCGCAATTCCAATCACCACCTTAGGTGTGAATGGAGCCTTATGGAGGCCTCACACACTTTGATTTTATCATCCGATCGATGTTGCGATTTGATTAAGCAGGGGGTCTCAACCTGGCGGCCCTCCAGCTGTTTTGCGAAACTACACGTCCCATCATGCCTCTGCCTGTGGGAGTCATGCTTGTAACTGTCAGCCTTGCAATGCCCCATGGGATGTGTAGTTTCCCAACAGCTGGAGGGCCACCAGTTTGAGACCCTTGATTAAAGCGATCGCATCTGCAAAGGATTGTAAAGCCATCATTTTTCTTTTCCGATCAATTTAGACCCCCAATTTTTTGAGTTGATCGGCCACGGTGGAATATTATCAATCAATTTGCATTGATTGGCAGCGCTGAGATACTTTGTTTATAAACATGACTGCGTTTTTTTTTTTCGATTGATCAGATTATGAGATTACAATGGTGAAAACAGAGGTACGTTTGATAGAATCCTGCATAATAGTCTTAATATTAATAGTTGTGATCGGATTAAAAAAAAAAAAAAACAATCGAATCGATTGGCAGCGCTGAGATACTTTGTTCATAAACATGATTGTCTGTTTTTTTTTTTTTTTTTTCGATTGTTTTCACCATTGTAATCTCATAATCCGATCAATCAGAAAAAAAAAACAATCATATTCATGAACAAAGTATCTCATCGCTGCCAATCGATTTGATTAATATTATTATTACTATTATGCAGGATTTATCGATCGCACCTCTATTTAAAAAAAAAAAAAAACAATCAAATCGATTGGCAGCGCTGAGATACTTTGTTCATAAATATGATTGTGTTTGTTTTTTTTTTTCGATTGTTTTCATCATTTTCACCATTGTAAGCTCATAGTCCGATCAATCGGGAAAAAAAAAACACAATCATATTCATGAACAAAGTATCTCTGCGCTGCCAATCGATGCGTAATGATTGATAATATTCCACCCTGGCCGATCAACTCAGATACTTTATTCATAAATATGATTGTGTTTTTCACTTGTTCTCCCCATTGTAATCTCATAATCTGATCAATCGAAACACACAATCATATTTATAAACAAAGTATCTCAGCACTGCCAATCAATTTGATTGGTGGTTTAAATACGATCACAACTATTACTATTATTACTATTATGCAGGATTTAATAGTTGTGATCGTATTTAAACCACCGCTTAAATCGATTGGCAGCGCTGAGATACTTTGTTTTTAAATATGAATGTGTTTTTTTTTTTTTTTTTTTCAATTGATCAGATTATGAGTTTACAATGGTGAAAACAGAGGTACGATTGATAAAATCCTGCATAATAGTAATAATATTATTGATCGTACCTCTGTTTTCACCATTGTAATCTCATAATCCGATCAATTGGAAGAAAAAAAAAAACACAATCATATTTATAAACAAAGTATGAATAGAAGTAATAATATTGTTAGCTGTGATCGTATTTAAACCACCGATCGAATCGATTGAGATACTTTGTTCATGAATATGATTGTGTTTTTTTTTTTCCGATTGATTCGATTATGAGATTACAATGGTGAAAACAATCGGAAAAAAAACACAATCATATTTATGAACAAAGTATCTCAGCGCTGCCAATCAATACAATTGTTGGTTTAAATACGATCACAACTGTTACTATTACGCAGGACTTATCGATGGCACCTCTGATCAGATTATGAGATTACAATGGTGAAAACAATCCAAAAAAACACAATCATATTTATGAACAAAGTATCTCAGCGCTGCCAATCGATTGGATTGTTTTTTTAAGTATGATCACAATTATTAATATTATTATTATTATGCAGGATTTTATTGATCGCACCTCTGTTTTCACCATTGTAATCTCATAATCTGATCAGAGGTGCAATCGATAAATCCTGCATAATAGTAATAATAGTAATAGCTGTGATCGTATTTAAACCACCAATCGTATTGATTGGCAGCGCTGAGATACTTTGTTTATAAATATGATTGTGTTTGTTGTTTTTTTGATTGGTTTTCACCATTGTAATCTCATAATCGAATCAATCGAAAAATAAATAAAAAATACAATCATATTCATGAACAAAATATCTCAGTGCTTCCAATCGATGCATAATGATTGATAATATTCAACTGTGGCCAATCGACTCAGATACTTTGTTCATAAATTTGATTGTGTTTTTTTTTTTCGATTGTTTTCACCATTGTAATCTCATAATCCGATCAATCGAAAAAGAAAAAAAAACACAATCATATTTATAAACAAAGTATCTCAGCACTGCCAATCAATACGATTGGTGGTTTCAATACGATCACAACTATTAAATCCTGAATAATAGTAATAATATTAATAGTTGTGATCGTATTTAAACCACCGATCATATTGATTGGCAGCGCTGAGATACTTTGTTCATAAATATGATTGTGTTTTTTTTGTTTGTTTTCACCATTGTAATCTCATAATCCGATCAATCGAAAAAAAAAAAAAAAACAATCATATTTATGAACAAAGTATCTCAGCGCTGCCAATCAATACGATCGGTTTATATATGTTTATAAATATGATTGTGTTTTTTTTTTCGATTGATCGGATTATGAGATTACAAAGGTGAAAATAATCGAAAAAAAAACACAATCATATTCATGAACAAAATATCTCAGTGCTGCCAATCAATGCATAATGATTAATAATATTCCACTGTGGCCGATCAACTCAGATACTTTGTTCATAAATATGATTGCGTTTTTTTTTTTTCGATTTGTTTTCACCATTGTAATCTCATAATCTGATCAATCAAAACACACAATCATATTTATGAACAAAGTATCGCAGCACTGCCAATCGATTGGATCGGTGGTTTAAATACGATCACAACTATTAATATTATTACTATTATGCAGGATTCTAACGATCGTATCTCTGTTTTCACCATTGTAATCTCATAATCTGATCAGAGGTACGATCGATAGAATCCTGCATAATAGTAATAATATTAATAGTTGTGATCGTATTTAAACCACCAATCCAATCGATTGGAAGCGCTGAGACACTTTGTTCATGAATATGATTGTGTGTTTCGATTGTTTTCACCATTGTAATCTCATAATCCGATCAATCGAAAAAAAAAATCAATCATATTCATGAACAAAGTATCTCAGTGCTGCCAATCGATTTGATCGGTGGTTTAAATACGATCACAGCTAACAATATTATTACTTCTATTCATACTTTCTTTATAAACATGATTGTGTTGTTTTGTTTTTTTTTGATTGATCAGATTATGAGATTACAATGGTGAAAACAGAGGTACGATCGATAGAATCCTGCATAATAGTAATAATATTAATAGTTGTGATCGGATTTAAACCACCAATCCAATCGATTGGAAGCGCTGAAATATTTTTTTTATAAATATGATTGTGATTTTTTTTCCCATTGATCAGATTATGAGTCATAAGTATTGTTTTCACCATTGTAATCTCATAATCCGATCAATCAAAAAAAAAACACAATCATATTCATGAAGAAAATATCTCAGCGCTGCCAATCGATTGGATTGGTGGTTTAAATACGATCACAACTATTAATATTATTACTATTATGCAGGATTTAATCGATCGCACCTCTGTTTTCACCATTGTAATCTCATAATCTGATCAGAGGTGCGATCGATAAATAGTAATAGTTGTGATCGTATTTAAACAACTAATTGAAATCCACTTGTGTGGCATATTGATCAAACAGGTTGTCGATAATATAAATTGATTATTCCTATTGGAAGAGATCGATCGGTAAAAAGAAAAAAAATTTGATCATTTATCAAAGCATGTATGAGCAGAGCAGTAAACACCTGACAGGGGTTCTAACTCTTCCATACATAACAGAACACACACATACATATACTCACCATGTTCTTGAGCACGGCTCCCTGCCGCTGGCTCCCAAAGGCGCTCAGGAAACTGTCGTCGGCGGCGTCGGCGCCCTCCACCGCGTTTTCGGGCTCAGAGCGGCGTATGTCGGGCGACCGCCGGATGCCCGACAGCAGCCCGGACGCCCTGCCCACGGAGTAGTAGCTGGGGCCGGTGGACTGCTTGTACCAGGCGGCGGTGCGCTGGCAGGAGAGCAGCAGAGCCAGGGCGCTGCACAGCAGGGTAAGTCGTAGGGAGGATCGGGGGCTCACACACGCCATGGCGATGTACAGTGCTAATGAGATCTGGAGGAGAGAACGGCAGGCTGGCTTATAAAGAGAAGAGAGAGGAGGAGGGGGGGGGATGCCGGCTCAGGAGGGGAGGATGGAGAGGAGCTGTAGGTGGGTGATGATGATGGTGGGGGGGAATCATAGTGTGGGGGGGGGGATGTTATGATGTTATATCTCCTATTAAACCAGTGACAGCTCTCGAATGACTAAATCCACGCCGAACCCCCCGCAGCAAAGTCTATGGAGAGATCCAACCGAGTGACAGATAAATTGTCTGCTTAGCCAGTGATAAAGAATGTGGAATTCTGATTACACGGTGACAACCGACCCCGAAACCCCCCCCCACCCCCCGCGGGGCTCCGGGCTACCGACCGCCAATACCAATCTCAGACTTTGATATCTGAATCTGTGAAATGTTCTAAAAACTGGAGGGGAGAAAATAAAATAAATAAATAAATCAGAGTCACTTAAAGGGGGAGTCCACCCGCAGCTGGAGTTTAATCTGCTTATATTTTGCCTTCCCTGGTTCCCCCCCCCCCCCCTGTCAACAACATGCTTATAAATTGTTAGCACCTTACCTTGGTACTTACCTTATTTTAAAGCCAGAGATGCCATTTTGCCAGAGATGCCATTTTGCCAGGTCAGGTATCTGTGCAGGCAGATCGCGGCTGGTGGGAGGTGAGGTCTTGTGGCTGGTGGGAGGGACCAGATCATGGCTGGTGGGAGGGACCAGATCGTGGCTGGTGGGAGGGACCAGATCGTGGCTGGTGGGAGGGACCAGATTGTGGCTGGTGGGTGGGGCAAGATCATGGCTGGTGAGGGGCCAGATCATAGATGGCGGGATCGTGGGTGGTGTGAAGTGCATTCTTATGGCTGGTGGGAGGGACCAGATCGTGGATGGTGGGAGGTGCTGTCTCATGGCTGGTGGGAGGGGCCAGATCGTGGCTGGTGGGAGGTGCTGTCTCATGGATGGTGGGAGGGGCCAGGTCATGGCTGGTGGGAGGGGCCAGATCATGGCTGGTGGGGGGGGCAGATCATGGCTGGTGGGGGGGGCAGATCATGGCTGGTGGGAGGGGCCAGATCATGGCTGGTGGGAGGGGCCAGATCGTAGCTGGTGGGAGGTGCTGTCTCATGGATGGTGGGAGGGGCCAGATCGTGGCTGGTGGGAGGGGCCAGATCATGGCTGGTGGGAGGGGCCAGATCATGGCAGGTGGGAGGGATGGGCAGGGTGTTGTACATAGCTTCCTGAAAACATCACAGTACTTCCTTTAAACGATATCTAAAGGTTAAAAAAAATTAAACCAACATGTCATACTTACCTCCTCAGTGCAGTTGGTTTTGCACAGAGTGGCTGATCCTCCTCTTTTGGGGTCCCTCAGCGGCACTCCTGGCTCCTCCTCTTCTTGAGTGTCCCGTTGGAGAGCCGCTCATGTGGGTGCACTCCCGTGTCCTGCTGCTGCATCCATTGACACAGACAGCAGGACTCGGCCCCACCCCCAGCTCCCGCATCATTGGATTTGATTGACAGCAGCGGGAGCCAATGGCTGCACTGCTATCAATCTGTCCAATCAGGAACCGAGACAGCGGTTGGAGCTGGTGTGCCCGCCCCCCTCGCTGTAAAGACCGGGTTCAGGTTAAATAAAAGGGGGGCTCTGGGGGGTGCTGCATCACAGAATGTGTTTAACCTTAATGCATAGAATGTATGAAGGCGAAAAACCCAGCGGGTTTACAACCCCTCGCCACCCAGGCCAATTCTGACACTTACAAAAATTATATGTTTTTTTTTTTTTTAGCAGAGACCCCAGGGAATAAAATGGTGGTTGTTGCAACTTTTGCGTAGCAATTTTTCAAACGCTTTTCTTTTTTGGAATGCTTTAAAAAAAAAAAATACTACAGTTAGCCAGATTTTTTTACATAATGTGAAAGATGATGTTAAGACGAGTAAATTGATACCCAACATGGGAGGCCTCTTATGTGATGAGAGGACCTCTGGATGTGATGGGTGGGCCTCTGATGTGATGGGTGGGTCTCTGATGTGATGGGTGGGTCTCTGATGTGATGGGTGGGTCTCTGATGTGATGGGTGGGCCTCTGATGTGATGGGTGAGCCTCTGATGTGATGGGGGGGGACTTCTGATGTGATGGGAGGACCTTTGGATGTGATGGGTGGGCCTCTGATGTGATGGGTGGGCCTCTGTTGTGATGGGTGGGTCTCTGATGTGATGGGGGGGACTTCTGATGTGATGGGAGGACCTCTGGATGTGATGGGTGGGCCTCTGTTGTGATGGGTGGGTCTCTGATGTGTTGGGTGAGCCTCTGATGTGATGGGTGAGCCTCTGATGTGATGGGGGGACCTCTGATGTGATGGGAGGACCTCTGATGTGATGGGAGGACCTCTGGATGTGATGGGTGGGCCTCTGGATGTGATAGGTGGGCCTCTGGATGTGATGGGTGGGCCTCTGATGTGATGGGTGAGCCTCTGATGTGATGGGAGGACCTCTGGATGTGATAGGTGGGCCTCTGGATGTGATGGGTGGGCCTCTGGATGTGATGGGTGGGCCTCTGGATGTGATGGGTGGGCCTCTGGATGTGATGGGTGGGCCTCTGGATGTGATGGGTGGGCCTCTGATGTGATGGGAGGACCTCTGATGTGATGGGAGGACCCCTGGATGTGATGGGTGGGCCCCTGGATGTGATGGGTGGGCCTCTGGATGTGATGGGGGGGACTTCTGATGTGATTGGGGGGGGGACTTCTGATGTGATTGGGGGGGGACTTCTGATGTGTTTGGGGGGGGACTTCTGATGTGTTTGGGGGGGGGGACTTCTGATGTGATGGAGGGGGGGGGACTTCTGATGTGATGGGGGGGACTTCTGATGTGATGGAGGGGAGACTTCTAATGTGATTAGGGGGGACTTCTGATGTGATTAGGGGGGGACTTCTGATGTAATGGGGGGGGGGACTTCTGATGTGATTGGGGGGGGGGACTTCTGATGTGATTGGGGGGGGGACTTCTGATGTGATTGGGGGGGACTTCTGATGTGATTGGGGGGGACTTCTGATGTGTGATGGGGGGGACTTCTGATGTGATGGAGGGGGAACTTCTGTTGTTATGGGGGGGGACTTCTGATGTGATGGGGGGACGACTTCTGATGTGGGGGGGGACTTCTGATGGAGGGGGGACTTCTGATGTAATGGAGGGACTTTTGACATTATACAGGGACTTTTGATGTGATAGGAGGACCTCTGATAAGATGCGGGGACCTCTGATGTGTTGGGGGGACCTCTGATGTGATGGGGGACCTCTGATGTGTTGGGGGGACCTCTGATGTGTTGGGGGACCTCTGATGTGTTGGGGGGACCTTTAATGTGATGGGGGACCTCTGATGAGATGGGGAGGACCTCTGATGAGATGGGGAGGACCTCTGATGTGTTGGGGGGACCTCTGATGTGATGGGGGACCTCTGATGTGATGGGGGGACCTCTGATGAGATAGGGAGGACCTCTGATGTGTTGGGGGACCTCTGATGTGATGGGGGACCTCTGATGTGATGGGGAGGACCTCTGATGAGATGGGGAGGACCTCTGATGTGTTGGGGGGACCTCTGATGTGATGGGGGACCTCTGATGTGATGGGGGACCTCTGATGTGATGGGGGGACCTCTGATGTGATGGGGGGACCTCTGATGTGATGGGGGGACCTCTGATGAGATGGGGAGGACCTCTGATGAGATGGGAAGACCTCTGACGTGATGGGAAGACCTCTGACGTGATGGGAGGACCTCTGATGTGATGGGGGGACCTCTGATGTGATGGGAGGACCTCTGATGTGATTGGGAAGGCCTCTAATGTGATGGGGGGACCTCTCATGTAATGGGAAGACCTCTGATGTGATGGGGGACCCTCTGATGTGATGGGGGGCCCTCTGATGTGAAGGGGGACCCTCTGATGTGATGAGAAGGCCTCTGATGTGATGGGAAGGCCTCTGATGTGATGGGAAGACCTCTCATGTGATGGGAAGACCTCTGATGTGATGGGGACCCTCTGATGTGATGGGAAGGCCTCTCGTGTGATGGGAGGACCTCTGATGTGATGGGAGGACCTCTGATGTGATGGGGGGACCTCTGATGTGATGAGAAGACCTCTGCTGTGATAGGGGACCCTCTGATGTGATGGGAAGACCTCTGATGTGATGGGGAACCCTCTGATGTGATGAGAAGACCTCTGCTGTTATGGGGGACCCTCTGATGTGATGGGCAGACCTCTGATGTGATGGGAAGACCTCTGATGTGATTGGGAAGACCTCTGATGTGATGGGGACCCTCTGATGTGATGGGAAGCCCTCTGATGTGATGGGGGACCTCTGATGTGATGGGAGGACCTCTGATGTGATGGGAGGTCCTCTAATGTGATGGGAGGACCTCTAATGTGATGGGAGGACCTCTGATGTGATGGGAGGTCCTCTGATGTGATGGGAGGTCCTCTGATGTGATGGGAGGACCTCTGATGTGATGGGAGGACCCTCTGATGTGATGGGAAGACCTCTGATGTGATGGGGGGACCTCTGATGTGATGGGGGGACCTCTGATGTGATGGGGGGACCTCTGATGTGATGGGAAGATCTCTGATGTGATGGAAAGACCTCTGATGTGATGGAGGATGGTCGGCCCTCTGATGTGATGGGAGGACCCTCTGATGTGATGGGAAGATCTTGGGAAGATCTCTGATGTGATGGGAAGACCTCTGATGTGATGGAGGGGACCTTTGATGTGATGGGGGGACCTCTGATGTGATGGGGGGACCTCTGATGTGATGGGAAGATCTCTGATGTGATGGGAAGATCTCTGATGTGATGGGAAGACCTCTGATGTGATGGAGGATGGTCGGCCCTCTGGTGAGAAAAGGAGCTTTTGGCGATTTCCCTGAGAAAGGTGGGTGCATTGTCCCAGGCTCAAGTTTTCCATTGATAAGGAACATTTACGTTTTATACATCTTGGGCCCCTAGAGGTGCCTCCAGATTTTTCCTTTTTATAGGGCGTTGGGACAGAAAGAAAAAAAAGGTCAAGTAAAGTGGGCCTAGACCTCTAGATGATGTGCCCTTACCATGGACAGCTCTGTGATCTGGAATGAAGGTGAATAAAGAAATGAACATTTAATGACAACCACGCCTCTCAATGAAATGAAGTGAATTGGTTGCAATCTGATGCGCATGCGGCTGCCATTAAAGTGCATCTAAATCCCAGATGGTTTATCTAAAGCAAGAAGGGGTTAGAACTCCTTCCAGGCTTCTTTTTATTCCATCCCAAAGACACAACAAGAGGAAATCTCTCTGATAAAAGGGGAATCCTCTTGTGTCCCCATTAGAAGATCTCCCATCTGTTCCTGTCCCAGTGACAACAAATATATTCTGAATTTCCCATCCCCCTCTCTTTTGGTTACACTCACTTTGCTCAGCTGCACGAGTCACTTCTAAATATCCATGCTGGGGGGGGGTCCGGTGTTGTCAGTCACATCGACTGTCATGCGTGGGAACATCCCAGGGAACATTCCACCTCTTATCATTTCCAATATCTGGTGACCAAGCTGTGACACTTCCAGTTAAGCCGACATCTAATTCATCGATCGCCTCTTATCTCAGGGAGCGCGCTGCGGCGGGCTGTCAGCATCGGGGTGACTCACAAGTCTTTGTGCCACCTACATACACAAGGAGCCTGTGGCTCATCCGATACGGGGGACTACAAGGCTCAGAATACAAATAGCCAGGGAGCTATTGCTGGAAGGGACTCTGATTGGAGGACAGCTCAGTGGTTTGTTAGCCTAGGGCAGGCGTCTCCAAACTTTCGAAAAAAAAGGGCCAGTTCATGGTCCTTCAGACACAAGGTCGGCCAGACTTTGGTCATTGGGTGTGGAAAGGTCTCGATGTCAGTGGGGAGAATTATACCCCACTGTTAAATATCAGTGGATGAAATAGTGCCCCAAGGGCCAGATAAAAGCAAGCAAAGGGCCACATCTGGCCCCCCGGGCCGCAGTTTGGAGACCACTGGCCTAGGGCAGTGATGGGGAACCTTGGTACCCCAGATGTTTTGGAACTACATTTCCCATGATGCTCATGCACTCTGCAGTGTAGTTGGGCATCATGGAAATGTAGTTCCAAAACATCTGGGGTGCCGAGGTTCACCATCACCATGCACGACAAAATAGTGGGTTAACCTTAAAGGGGAACTCCAGTTTCAACTATTGTAAAAAAAAAAAAAAAAATCTTGCCTAGGCAAGAAACCAGTAAGTGCAGGGATTGAGAGACACGATGCTTCGGGAAGGGGGGGGGGGTGTTTGACAGCATTCTCACCTAGGCAAGAAACCAGGAAGTGCAGAGCTGGTAGACATGTGAGGCTTCAAGTAAGAAAGGGGGGTGGGTGGTTGACATCATTCTTGGAAGTGTGGGGCTGGGAGACATGCAAGTCTTCGGAAAAGGGGGGGGGGTGACTTCATTCTTGCCTAGGCAAGAAACCTGGAAGTGTGGGGCTGGCAGACATGCGAGCCTTCGGAAGGGGGGAGGGGATGGGATGACTTCATTCTTGCCTAGGCAAGAAACCAGGAACTGCAGGGCTGGGAGAGATGTGAGGCTTTAGGGAGGGGGTGGGGGGGAGTGACATCATTCTCGCCTAGGCAAAAAAACAGGAAGTACGGGGCTGGAACCCACTATAAAAAAAAAAAAAGGTATTTAAAGCGAAGTTCCATCCAAAAATTGAACTTCCTCTTTTGTTGCCGACTATCCAAACAATCTCCTCCTCCTCCTAGTAACCTGCTTTTATTGGCCTTCATTTATCACCCACCAGTGCAGCCTCACCAGCTCCCACCAGTGCAGCCTCACCAGCGCCCACTGTTTGCTTGTTTCCATTCATTCGGGAGTCGGGACACAGACACAGTCCTCCTCCGCCGCCGCACCTCTGACACTATGTGCGAACGGAGCAGCGACTGCCTGCTGATGCCGAGACTTATCTGCTGAGAGAAGGGAGTAGGAACACCAGTGGCCAGGGCTCCCTAGGCAGTAGTGTGCCCTAGGCGGCAGCCTAGTGGTAGCATCGGCCCTGCATATGCACCTTATATACTAAACCAGCACCCTTTGGCAGGGAAGGTGATATTCAGGTACAGGCGCCTGGAGTGGGTTCTCCCTCCTCCATAGGTGCCCCCATTTTCTGGAGAGCTATTGTTTCCAGTAATCATACAACCGACATACAGAAGGTTTATACCCAGGCGCCTGGTATTCACCACTAAACCCAGCAGTTCCATCACAGCGCCAAATATCTGCACATCTACACCTAAAATATTAATGAGTTCCCCGCACACCGAGGTTCATACAGATGGCACGGCGCCCCCCCCCCCTCCCTCCTCAGGGAAAGCCGGGGGCCACAGCTGTGTCTCATCAACATTTAAAGTAATGAGTAGTGCTGATCTCATATGCGCTGCTCGGAAAACGCGCCCCTTTAGGACACCACCAGGAGCGCTTCAATCAGCATGTGTTTATAATCGATCCTTACACAGAACGATCATATGACCAACATAGAACTGTCTGTCTGATACCGAGGGACTCATACACTCACACAAAGACGGTGAGCAGAGGTTTGATCACCGATCAATGTAATGGTAACGCTACGTGCCAAGAGAGGCGCTAAAGGCTGATAAGGTTCCTGTGTGCTATGACATCATAATACACAGAACTATGGAAAAGTGCGTCTACATTAGCGGTGCGCAGAGAAGGAAAGGCACCAAAATGGACAGTTAAAAAAAAATCGTTTTACTTACCTGACCCCTCAAAAGTCCCGCGCTCGGTCCCGAGATCCTCTTCGCCGCTCAGCCTGGCCGCTAAATTAGCTAGAGAGGATGGATTGAGAGCAGCGCAGCCATTGGCTGGCGCTGCTGTCAATCATATCCAGTGACGCGGCGTGCCGAGGGGCGGGGCCGAGTGATACAGCGAGCGGCTATAGGATCACAGGAGCGCGCCCGCAAGGACTCATCACCATGTGAGCTCTCTCGCATGAACATGTGGAGTTCTGCGGGGAGGACCAGAGACAGCCGCCGAGGGACCCCAGAAGACGTGGATCGGGGCCACTCTGTGCAAAACGAACTGCACAGTGGAGGTAAGTATAACATGTTTGTTATTTTAAAGGTTTCCTTTATTAACCCCTATATTTTTGTCAAATGTGACAGATGTTACCTAACATGTTACGATTTAAAATTGCGCCCGTTCGTGGAATTGGCACCAAACTTTGGTGCTTAAGGCCCCTTTCACACGGACGGACTGTTCAGGTCCGCTTGTCAATTTTGACAGTGGACCTGAACAGCCGCTCCATGCATCTCTATGGAGCGTCAGATGTCAGCGGAGACATGTCGGCTGACATCCGACCCGATCGGATCCGAGAAAAAGAGACGTATGGCGGTATGTCCCCATCCATCCATGGCGGATCGGATCAGGTAAGATCTGATGAAAAATGGACATGCTGTCTGTTTTCATCACATCGCTCCATAGGAGACAGCGGCGCCCGACGAGCCCTGACGGCGGCAAAGTGTTTTCAATATCCTGACTGGACGTCATATGATGTCCTCAGGATATTGAGCCGCTGCGTGCCCCCGGGGGTGCACATCGTGGCGATCGTTGTTGCAGGGTATCAGTCGGACACCCCGCTACACCGATCTAGGTAAAGAGTCTCCGTCGGATCAGCCGTGTCCATTCACAGCTGATCACGATGTAAACAGGAAAAGCCGGTAATCAGACGCGAGTAGAGGAGAGCCGATCGGCTGCTCCTCTGACAGGGGGGGGGTTTTGTGCTGATCGATTATCAGCACACCCCCCTGAGGATGTCCACACTAGACCACCAGGGATGCCACTAGACCACCAGGGATGCCCACCACAGGTATGCCACCCTACACCACCAGGGATGACAATCAGAAATAATGGATGCCAATGCCCACAATGGGCATCACTGATTGGCAGGCATTGTTTGGCACTGATTGGCATCCATTAGTTCCACCTATCAGTGCCCATCCATGTCACCTATCCGTGCCCATCTATGCCACCTATCAGTGCCCATCTATGTCGCCTATCCATGCCCATCCGTGTTGCCTATCCGTGCCCATCCATGTCACCTATCCGTGCCTCCTATCCGTGCCCATCCATGTCGCCTATTTGTGCCCATCCATGTCGCCTATCTGTGCCCATCCATGCTGCCTATCAGTGCCCATCCATGCCGCCCATCCGTGTCGCCTATCAGTGCCCACTGCCCATCCGTGTCGCCTATCTGTGCCCATCCGTGTCGCCTATCTGTACCCATCCATGTCGCCTATCTGTACCCATCCGTGTCGCCTATCTGTGCACATCCGTGTCTCCTATCTGTACCCATCCATGTCGTTTATCTGTGCACATCCGTGTCTCCTATCTGTGCCCATCCATGTCGCCTATCCGTGTCGCCTATCTGTGCCCATCCGTGTCATTTATCAGTGCCCATCCATGCTGCCTATCAGTGCCCATCCATGCCGCCCATCCATGCCGCCTATCAGTGCCCATCCATGTCGCCTATCAGTGCCCATCCGTGTCGCCTATCTGTGCCCATCCGTTTCGCCTATCAGTGCCGCATATTAGTGCCTATCAATGCCACCTCGTTGGTGCTCATCAGTGCCGCCTTATCAGTGCCCATCAGTGAAGGAGAAAACTTGCTTATTTACAATGTTTTGTAACTGAAACAAAAAAAAACGTGTTTTTCTTTCTCGTACATCACGGGACACAGAGCGGCATATTCATTACTATGTGGGTTATATGGAGTACCTTCAGGTGTGGACACTGGCAATCTTCAAACAGGAAGTCCCCTCCCTATATAACCCCCTCCCCTAGAGGGAGTCCCTCAGTTTTTTCGCCAGTGTCTTAGGTGTTGGTCACGGAATAGCTTTGCTCCACATCCTTGGGATTAAGGGCGGGCTAACCGGATCTGTCCAAGGAGCCTCAGTGCCAAAGTGGACAGTACCCGGGCCCCGGACCGTGGGGTTTTGCCTATAATGCTCCTCTTTGGAGGGCTGGACCCTGGGCCCAGGACTTGGAGTTTGCAAAACCATAAAGTTCCTGTTTGCCAGGGTGCTATATAGGTCCAGGACAGTGGGTACCTTCATAGGACCCCAGGGCCTGAAGGTCTACTACGCTACCCACGGAGATGGGAGAAGATTGGATCAGTTTGCTGGTCAAACATCCTGCAGCAGGGAGCAGGTAAGGGGGAGCCTGCGGGACTTGGTTCGACAGCAGGCTCCCCGGGGTAACCTAAAAGGGGGGATAGCCTAAGTATGCTCTGCATGGGCAACCGTGATCACTATGTCTAAAAGACAGGATGACACCCTTTCTCCCCCCATCACTAGGCCCCCCTGTTTAAATATGTGTTGCTAGCTAACCTGCTGTTTCTTCCTAGGGCTAGTAAGGATCCCTAGGGGCCTTGAGAGAGTCCTACCTGGCCGGGGGTTTGAATCTGCCGCCTGTTTCTGCGTGCCTGGATCTCCAGCAGCGCGGCTCCTCCATGTTCCTCCTGTTTCCGGCATACGCGCGCGCGCGCGCGTGCGCGCGCACGTCTTATTGACGTTTTTCGCGCCGTCCAGACAGGAGGGCGGGGGGGGGCGGGCCTGCGGCGTCATACAGGGGCGCGCCTTTGTGCTGTTATAGACAGCAGGCTTTGTCAGTACTCAGTCTGAGGCTGATCTTTCAAGGAGAGGACGCAGAGCGGCAGAACAGTGACTCCCGGTGGCGGAAGAGGGGTAGTACATGTGGACTTTGTTCCAATGCCTTTATTGTTAAGCCAAGAATCCCCCTTATTTTGCAGCAGGTTGGAGGCTGGCAAACTTAAAGTAGGGTCACTGTATGTTGTCAAGGAAAATATATAATATATAATATATAATTATTTAAAAAAAAAAAAAAAAAAAAAGAAAAAACCAACATACGGGCCCATCAGTTTTTGGGGACACTAAGTGATCTATTCTCCCCTAAACTCTGAAATTTGTACTCCTGCCCACTACAGTCTGTTGTGTGGGCGGAGTCCCTCGATTTTGTATTATGGCTTCCAAGGGTTCGGGGTCAAAGGGTACAAAAAAGACCAAAAAAACAAAAGGGTTCCCTTTCTGATTCTGATATGCCGATTCTTTCCCCGCAGCTTATTAATTTAAGGAGCGCCTTGGATGAGCCATTAGGGGGATCTGGTGCGGAGGCTGGCCCAGATCAGCCCAGCCCTGTGTTTATCACAGAGGAGATGCTAGCCGTATCCCTAGGGGGGCTAGAAGAGAGAATAGCGGCATTGATCGCTAGAGCTATTCCTGGTAAGAAACGGGTTAGATCCCCATCACCAGGGGGTGTATCCTCAGATGCTGAGATTCTCTCTCCGGAGGAATTAGAATCACAGGAGGATCAACTGGACCTGAACCAAGAGGGTTCAGGGATGGAGGGGTCTACCTCTGAGGAACCATTTTCAGACTCCCAGACAGAGAGACTGTGGGTACAGTCTTTGACGGACATGGTCCGCTCGGCATTTAGTTTACCATTGCCAGAACCTCAGGTTCCTCCGGTATCCTCTCTGGGCTCTTTGAAAGCCCCGTTAAGCAACGCAGTTTTTCCGGTCCATCCTCTCTTGGAGGAATTGATCTTTCGGGATTGGGTACGGCCGGACAGGATTTTTCTGCCACCGAAAAGATTTGCGGTCATTTATCCCATGGAGGAAAAATTCTCCAAGAAGTGGAGGCTCCCAATAGTGGATGCAGCCATCTCGTGTGTGAATAAATCACTAACTTGCCCGGTGGAAAACATACATATGTTTAAAGATCCGGTTGATAAAAGATTAGAGACACTTTTAAAAGCATCCTTTGCTACGGCAGGAGCAGTGGTGCAGCCAGCGGTAGCTGCAATTGGAGTTTGTCAGGCATTAAAAGACCAGACAAAAGAGATGTTAAAGGACATGCCTACCCAACAAGCAGAGGAGTTTGCTGACATTCCCAGAGCTCTGTGTTTCGCGGTAGATGCTATAAAAGATTCCATCCAGCAGGCTTCTCGTTTATCACTATGTTTGGTGCACATGAGAAGGCTCTTATGGTTGAAGAACTGGGCGGCGGAGCCCCCATGCAAAAAGCTTCTGGCAGGATTTCCCTTCCATGGAGGACGACGCTTCGGAGAAGATCTGGATAAATATATTCAGACTATTTCAAATGGCAAGAGTACCCTTTTACCGGTCAAAAAGACATTCCGGGCTCCTACATTTAGGAGGCAGTTTTTTCCTGTCTCGGGGCCCTCTAATTCCAGGCAGTATCGACGGCCGCCTGCACGATCCAACGTTATCAGTAGATCGCAAGGACAGACCCCTGGGGGTAAGAAGCCGTGGTATCGCAAGCCGTCAAAGACAGCCCCTAAGTCTGCATTATGAAGGGGCGCCCCCACTCTCAAGGGTGGGGGGAAGGCTTCGTCTCTTCTCAGAAGTTTGGGAAGCCAAGATCCCCGACAATTGGGTCCGGGCATCTGTAACCACAGGTTACAGACTGGAGTTTCTAAGATATCCTCCGCCTCATTTTCAAGAATCAAGGCTACCAAGGGATCCAGCAGGGAAGGCCTCAATGCTGGCAGCTTTGGATCACCTGCTTTGCCAGGACGTAATTATAGAAGTGCCAGCCCAAGAGCAAGGCCTAGGTTTCTATTCCAATCTCTTTGTCATACCAAAGCCCAACGGCGATGTCAGGCCAATCTTGGACCTAAAGAGGTTAAACGGTTATCTAAGGGTGCGTTCCTTCCGGATGGAATCCATCCGGTCAGCAGCCGCCGCGCTTCAGAAAGACGATTTTCTGGCCTCCATAGACATAAAAGATGCTTACCTTCATGTACCAATCTTTCAGGCGCATCAAAGGTTTTTACGCTTCGCGGTGGGGCAGCGACACTTCCAATTCAGGGCGCTCCCTTTCGGGCTGGCCACGGCCCCCCGGGTATTCACGAAGATTCTAGCCCCAGTTCTGGCCAATTTAAGGATCCAAGGAGTCACAGTCCTAGCATACTTGGACGACCTTTTAATCATAGATCACTCACGGACGGGTTTTCAAAAGGCAGTAAACCTCACGGTTCGGTACCTCGAAGAATTCGGCTGGGTCCTAAACCAGGGAAAGTCAGCATTCCAGCCTACAAAGCAGTTGGAATACCTCGGCATGAGGTTAGACACAGAACATCAAAAGGTGTTCTTGCCCCTTGTAAAGATCAAGGCGATCAAGGGGTTGGTTCAGTTGGTTGTAAACAAGAAAAGACCAACTATTCGCCTGTGTATGCGATTACTAGGCAAGCTAGTGGCCACATTCGAGGCAGTACCATACGCTCAGATCCACACTCGCGTCCTACAGGCAGCCATTCTAGCAGCCTGGGGCAAGAGGGCACATGCCTTAGAGTCCCCTTTGACGCTATCATCAAGGGTCCGACAAAGCCTGGCCTGGTGGTTGAACCCTCAGAACCTTCTAAAGGGAAGATCCTTCAGCCCTGTTGTCTGGAAGGTAGTTACCACAGACGCCAGCCTGGCAGGCTGGGGGGCGGTCTTCGAGGGGTTCTCCCGCCAGGGAACTTGGGTGAAAGCAGAGAGGCAGCTCCCCATCAATATCTTGGAAATCAGAGCTGCTCGCCTAGCCCTGTTGGCGTGGACCTCCAGATTAAAGGGGTTCCCGGTGAGAATCCAGTCAGACAATGCCACGGCGGTGGCATACATAAACCACCAAGGGGGAACCAGGAGCCAGGCCGCTCAAAGGGAAGTGAACTTGATTTTTCAATGGGCAGAGGTTCATGTACCCTGCATTTCAGCGATATTCATTCCCGGAGTGGACAACCTGCAGGCAGACTTCTTAAGTCGCCAGAGTCTGTTGCCAGGGGAGTGGTCTCTGCATCCCCAGGTCTTTCAGACAATCTGCCAGAGGTGGGGAACGCCAGACGTAGATATAATGGCATCCAGGTTCAACAAGAAACTAGACAGGTTCGTGTCGCGAGCGAGGGATCCTATGGCCTGCGGAACCGATGCGTTGGTTTGCCCTTGGCATCAATTCAAACTTCTATATGCGTTCCCTCCACTACAGTTACTCCCCCGCCTGTTGCGCAAGATCAGAGTGGAGCACAAGCCAGTCATTCTAATAGCTCCAGCTTGGCCCCGGAGGGCTTGGTACTCACTAGTCCTGAATATGGCAGTGGGAGACCCTTGGACTCTTCCTCTACAACCAGACCTACTCTCACAAGGCCCGATCCTCCACCCTACATTACAGCGTCTAAATTTGACGGCCTGGAGGCTGAATCCCTGATTCTCAGGGGTAGGGGTCTGTCTAGGCAGGTAATCCCTACCCTGATTAAGGCTAGAAAGCCGGTCTCCAGGGTAATTTATTACAGGGTGTGGAGGAACTATATAGGCTGGTGTGAATCCAAAAGATGGAATTGCCGCAAATATACTATTGATAGGGTGTTAAGTTTTCTCCAGCTAGGAGTGGATAAAGGCCTGGCACTAAGCACAATCAAAGGACAGATCTCAGCTCTGTCAGTGTGGTTTCAGAGGCCGCTGGCCACCCACTCGCTGGTAAAGACCTTCTTACAGGGGGTCTTGCGTATTAATCCTCCTGTCAAGTCACCAGTTTGTCCTTGGGACCTAAATCTTGTCCTGTCCACTCTACAGAAACAGCCTTTTGAGCCTTTGGCTGAGATTCCTTTACTCTTACTGACAAGAAAACTGGTTTTCTTGGTCGCCATAGTTTCGGCCAGGAGAGTGTCAGAATTAGCAGCCTTATCGTGTAAGGAACCATATCTTGTTCTGCATAAGGACAGGGCAGTTCTCCGGCCCCATCCTTCCTTTCTACCAAAGGTTATATCCAAATTTCACTTAAACCAGGATTTGGTACTTCCATCCTTCTTTCCAAAACCTACATCTAGAAAGGAGGGGTTGCTGCATACCTTGGATATTGTCCGGGCCATGAAGGCCTATCTTAAAGCTACGGAAAAGATCCGGAAAACAGATGTGTTATTCGTTCTACCAGATGGCCCCAAGAAGGGGCAGGCAGCTGCAAAATCCACCATCTCGAGATGGATTAGACAATTAATCATTCAAGCCTACGGATTGAAGAGGTTGCCTCCTCCGTTGTCGGTAAAGGCCCATTCTACCAGGGCCATGGGCGCCTCTTGGGCAGCACACCATCAGATCTCTATGGCTCAGATATGCAAGGCGGCATCAGTCCACACGTTTACAAGGTTTTATCAACTAGACGTGAGAAGAAATGCGGATACTGCCTTTGGTCAGGCAGTACTACAGGCTGCAGTTTGAAATCCTCGGGATCAGAAACACCCTTGGTTATATAAAAAAAAAAAAAAAAAAAAAAAAAAAGAAAAAGGTTCTTCTTTCTTGACTAATTTGGAAATATTATTATGATTTGAGTTTAGCTCTAAAATTGAATCCTTCTTTGGAAGATGTCTCCCTCCCCTCATTAAAGCATTGCTTTCGGACATCCCACATAGTAATGAATATGCCGCTCTGTGTCCCGTGATGTACGAGAAAGAAAAAGGGATTTTTAAATACAGCTTACCTGTAAAATCCTTTTCTTGGAGTACATCACGGGACACAGAGCTCCCACCCCTCTTTTGGGTGACCATTTTGGGAGGCATACTGCTTGCTACAAAACTGAGGGACTCCCTCTAGGGGAGGGGGTTATATAGGGAGGGGACTTCCTGTTTGAAGATTGCCAGTGTCCACACCTGAAGGTACTCCATATAACCCACATAGTAATGAATATGCCGCTCTGTGTCCCGTGATGTACTCCAAGAAAAGGATTTTACAGGTAAGCTGTATTTAAAAATCCCTTTTTTTCAAAATTTTCGTTAATTTTTTTTTTTTTTTTGCAGAAAATAAAAAAATTGCAGTGGTGATTAAATACCACCAAAAGAAATCTCTATTTATGGGAACAAAATGATAAAAATGTTGTGTGGAAGTGGTAAAACCGTTTTACAGGTTACCAGTTTAGAGGAAAGCCTGGTACACGCGATCGGATTTTCATCGGCCAGGAAAGGCAAAGATTTGTCATCCAACAAAACACAAAAACAACGTGTTTTTTCAGCTCTTTAGCGCCACCCTTTGGGCAACTTCTTGTAATGCCTCATACACCCGATCGGACTTCCATCTGACTTTTCCGTGGATTTTGGTCCGAAGGGCGTTGGCTGAGAACTTGTCACACGGCAGAACTTTGTCAGCCAACTTTCACCAAATCACATGTTTTTTCAGCTCTTTACCGCCACCCTGTGGGCAACTTCTGCTATTGTTGGCTGATCTTTAGCATTAGTTCTGAGCATGGGTGTTTGTACTTTGGATTTTAGTCCGATGGACTTGTGTACACACAATCGGATTAGCCTCCATCGGACATTTGTTATCGGAAAGTTTGTCCGTTTGCACAGCAAACATTTGTCCGATGAAAAACACAAAAAGTTTGTCCGATGGAGCGTACAGACAGTCGGATTGTCCGAAAAAAACAGGTCCGTTGGACATTTGTTGTCAAGAAAGTCCGATGGTGTGTATGGGCCTTTATGGTGAGCACTGCTTCTGAGCATGCGTGTTTGTACTTTGGATTTTTTTTTTTCACTTCTGTACTTCCTACACTTTGTCCGCGGAAAATCCGATCGTGTGTACGAGGCTTTACAATCTACGAATCGCAATCATAACGAATGACCCGAAAACAAAACAAAAAGCAAATGAAATGAAAACAAAAAACAAATAAATATTTCGGCAGTCCATATGTTTTTTATTATTAGTGAAATAACAAACATACGTATTAGTTTTGCACAGAGCAGCCTGATCCTCCTCTTTTTGAGTCCCCTGCTGGTGCTCCTGGCTCCTCCTATAGCAGTGATGGGGAACCTTGGCTCTCCAGATGTTTTGGAACTGCATTTCCCAGGATGCTCCACTACACTGCAGAGACCATGAGCATCATGGGAGCATCATGGGAAATGTAGTTCCAAAACATCTGGGGTGCCAAGGTTTCCCATCACTGGTCTAGGGCAGTGGTCTCCAAACTACGGCCCTGGGGGCTGATGTGGCCCTTTGCTTGCCTCTATCCGGCCCTTGGGGCACTATTGCATCCACAATTGACACCAAGGACGGCGCACTATTCCTCCCACTGACACCAAGGACGGCGCACTATTCCTCCCACTGACACCAAGGACGGGGCACTATTCCTCCCACTGACACCAAGGACGGCGCACTATTCCTCCCACTGACACCAAGGACGGGGCACTATTCCTCCCACTGACACCAAGGACGGGGCACTATTCCTCCCACTGACACCAAGGACGGCGCACTATTCCTCCCACTGACACCAAGGACGGGGCACTATTCCTCCCACTGACACCAAGGACGGCGCACTATTCCTCCCACTGACACCAAGGACGGGGCACTATTCCTCCCACTGACACCAAGGACGGCGCACTATTCCTCCCACTGACACCAAGGACGGCGCACTATTCCTCCCACTGACACCAAGGACGGGGCACTATTCCTCCCACTGACACCAAGGACGGCGCACTATTCCTCCTACTGACACCAAGGACGGGGCACTATTCCTCCCACTGACACCAAGGACGGGGCACTATTCCTCCCACTGACACCAAGGACGGCGCACTATTCCTCCTACTGACACCAAGGACGGCGCACTATTCCTCCCACTGACACCAAAGACGGGGCACTATTCCTCCCACTGACACCAAGGACGGGGCACTATTCCTCCCACTGACACCAAGGACGGGGCACTATTCCTCCCACTGACACAAAGGACGGGGCACTATTCCTCCCACTGACACCAAGGACGGGGCACTATTCCTCCCACTGACACCAAGGACGGGGCACTATTCCTCCCACTGACACCAAGGACGGCGCACTATTCCTCCCACCGATATTAATAGGGCACTATTCCTTCCATGAAAACCAATGATGGGGCATTGTTTACTCCCACTAGCCACAGTCCGGCCCCCATAAAGTGAGAACGACAGTAAACTGGCCATTTGTTTAGAGGAGGGGTCTCCAAACTTTCTAAAGAAAGGGCCGAATTACTGTCCTCCAGACTTTAAGGGGGCCGGACTGTAGCCATCACGAGTCCAAAATCCCCCATCATTGATGTCATTGGACCCCATCATTGGCGTCATTGGGAAAAATTCTGTCCCATCACTGGGAGGGATTCTGCCCCATTATTGGGAGAAATGCTGCCCCATCATTGATGTCATTGGGAGTAAATCTGCCCCACCATTGATGTCATTGGGAGGAATTCTGCCTCATCATTGGGAGGAATTCTGCCCCATCATTGATGTCATTGAGAGAAATTCTGCCCCATCATTGGGAGGAATTCTGCCCCATCATTGGAGTCATTGAGAGGAATTCTGCCCCATCATTGGAGTCATTGGGAGGAATTCTGCCCCATCATTGGGGTCATTGGGAGGAATTCTGCCCCATCATTGGAGTCATTGGGAGGAATTCTGCCCCATTATTTGTGTCATTGGGAGGAATTCTGCCCCATCATTGGGAGGAATTCTGCCCCAACATTTGAGTCATTGGGAGGAATTCTGCCCCATCATTGGGGTCATTGGGAGTTATTCTGCCCCATCATTGGGGTCATTGGGAGGAATTCTGCCCCATTATTTGTGTCATTGGGAGGAATGCTGCCCCATCATTGGGAGGAATGCTGCCCCATCATTGGGAGGAATTCTGCCCCATCATTGGAAGGAATGCTGCCCCATCATTGGGAGGAATGCTGCCCCACCATTGGGAGGAATTCTGCCCCATCATTGGGAGGAATTCTGCCCCATCATTGGGAGGAATTCTGCCCCATCATTGGGAGGAATTCTGCCCCATCATTGGGAGGAATTCTGCCCCATCATTGGGAGGAATTCTGCCCCAACATTTGAGTCATTGGGATGAATTCTGCCCCATCATTGGGGTCATTGGGAGGAATTCTGCCCCATCATTGGGGTCATTGGGAGTTATTCTGCCCCATCATTGGAGTCATTGGGAGGAATTCTGCCCCATTATTTGTGTCATTGGGAGGAATGCTGCCCCAACATTGGGAGGAATGCTGCCCCATCATTGGGAGGAATGCTGCCCCATCATTGGGAGGAATGCTGCCCCATCATTGGGAGGAATTCTGCCCCATCATTGGGATGAATTTTGCCCCATCATTGGGAGGAATTCTGCCCCATCATTGGGAGGAATTCTGCCCCATCATTGGGAGGAATTCTGCCCCATCATTGGGAGGAATTCTGCCCCATTATTTGTGTCATTGGGAGGAATTCTGCCCCATCATTAGAGTCATTGTGAGGAATTCTGCCCCACCATTGGGAGGAATTCTGCCCCATCATTAGAGTCATTGTGAGGAATTCTGCCCCATCTTTGGGAGGAATTTTGCCCCATCATTGGGAGGAATTTTGCCCCATCATTGATGTCATTAAGAGGAATTCTGCCCCATCATTGGTGCCAATGAATAAAAAAAAGCACCCCAAGGGCCGAATAAAATCAAGCAAAGGGCCACATCTGGCCCCCAGGCTGCAGTTTGGAGACCACTGGTTTAGATAGTTTGGAGACCCCTGGTCTAGGGGGTACCTCTGGACAGCAGCATCATCAGTTGGGGTGATGTACTAGCAGATTTAGATACCCTAACAAACTGAAGCCAAATTCCAGCTCACACTTTACAATCAGTTACAGAATTTTTTTTTTCCCTTTTGTGTCATTGGGAGGAATGCTGCCCCAACATTGGGAGGAATGCTGCCCCATCATTGGGAGGAATGCTGCCCCATTACCGCAATTACATCTACCGCCACTAGATGGCAGCAAAGTAATTGCTTCTGCCGGCACTGTGAACATAAATATGGGTGGAACTCCGCTTTAGAATCATGTGACCGCTGTTATGGCCTGTCACAGCGGTCTGAAAACTCCCAATCGCAAGGAGCCCTGGATACAATGAACCCCATCCGCCTCACACTGACCTATTACCGGGGAACAACTCACATCGATCACACACACTGTGTGCGCAACCTGATCAATGATCCGGGGAACACATGGCCGGAACAAAATGTTCCACAGAACAAACGTTCCCTATACAACAGTGTACACAGCGACATCTAGTGGTCAACATGGTAAGTGCAGGACACCTATACAGACCAATGATCAGCAGGTTATTTTTGGTCAGTGATTTCATCTCTTCATCAGACAACAAAGAAAAATCTGACATCCCCATTCCAGATCCCTTGCATCCAATAAAGCTTATATAAGATAAATAAAATAATAAACAATAAACTATAGAAAATTCTAACAAAGCCTAATATAAGATTTTAATATACAGACTCTGTAAACGTCAAGGGAATGTATATTATAAACATACATTTTAATCCAGCTTATAATTTGGATGTAATATATAGCAGATGGATAAGGGTTTTAAGTCCTATTAGCTGCACATACATGGGGCCAGATTCAGGTAGATGGGAGCATCTTTGCTCCAGAGTAACGCTTCTCATTTACGTTACTCTGACGACCCTTTCGGCGCAAGTACTGTTATTCACATAGCAGTTGCGCGTAAACTTGCGCCAGAGTAACGATAATGCGCTGGCGTAACCCGACGCAAGGGGAAGTGGGTGTGATCATATGTAAATGATGGGCGGAGCCCAGCGCAGAGGCTTACGTTCAGCACATCAACCACGGAGCATGCGCAGTGAGTGAGGCTCCACTCGCCCCCTTTGTGCGCATGCTCACAACTTCCGTCGGCACAACTTCACGGGAAACGTCAGCGCAATGCCTTCCGTTGGGCGTTTAAATGCGCCCGTAAAAGCGCCATTCCGGCACTAAAGTATATCCTGCTCCCCCTCCCCGCAGTGATGTTACTTTTGTTCTGAGATGGCTGCTCCCGTTCCCCGCAAACACACAGGAGAAAGCTGAACTCTAAAGGCCAGGAGCTGTCAGCCGTCATCTCGGCTATGGAGACCTATGATGTCTTCCTCCATGGCTGTAAAAGTTGACAGACAAGCATGGACAGAGGTGTTGTCCTGCAAGTGGGGGTGCTCAGCTAGCTCTTATCGTCGGTAACGCTGCTGTAGCTGCTCTCCTGCTGACCTGTGGCCGTCTGGAGTAAAGATAAAGCAGCTATTTGTAGAAATAACTTTGCGCCGGACAGACGAGATACGCACGGCGCATGTAGCCAGCGTATGGTGCTAATCCGTTCGTGAATCGGGAAATCTCCCTCATTTGCATATTTGCAGGGGAAATCAATAGGCGCGACTGATGCGCCAAGCGAAATTATGCGCTGACGAGACTCTGGCGTCGGAAAGTTAAGCCGATCGGAAATGGCCCGTTTTCTGTCGCATCTAGTTTGGTGGGTACGGCCACATAGAAACGACGGCGCATATTCACAGTTACGCGGCGCATATCGAAATACTCCAGCGCAACTCTACCTGAATCTGGCCCATGGTGGGACGGATGCACCTAGGCTGGGATATACACGAGATCACCATTTGTTTCCGGTTTTCTTTTTTTTGTCTTGGAGTATTAACTCACTGCTCCCTGGCAAGCGCCGTCATCTGCTTCTCAACAAAGCATTGTAGAATATTAAAAACAAATGCAGTTACTTTGCTGAGTAACTAATTACTTTTTCAATGTAGTAACTGAGTCACTAACGCAATTACTTTTTCGGAGAAGTAATTTGTAACTGTAACTAATTACTTTTTTTAAAGTAAGATGAGCAACACTGTGAAAAACACACTAGGGACTCATTCACACCTGAGGTTGGGGGGGGGGGGGGCAGTAAAACCCAGCTGCTGGGCCATGTTTTTATACCCACCCACTTTATTTGCGGAGGGGTGTGTACACATGCTGCAGCAGTGATTGCTTCATGGTCGTGGCAGGAATTATACCCCGTGTTGCCCACATTCTGCAAGGATTTCACAACCACACGCAATGCACATGGGTGTGGCCACATTAGAACAGGACTCAAGGGGTTAAAGCAGTGAGGAGGCGATACAACAACTTCTTACTTTAACTTTACTATGACCTCGAGCCCCCCCAAGTGATGTCCTAGTGCAGCGGTCTCCAAACTGCCTGCTGTTATCTGGCCCACGGGCATGATTTATTTCGCGGACACCAATGAAGGGGCACAATACCTACCAGTGACACCAACGATGAGACACAGTTCTGCCCAATAATGGGGTGCAATGACATGAATGATGGGGCGCCATCCCTCCCAAGGGTACCAACAATGGGGCGCCATTCCTTCCAAGGGTACCAACAATGGGGCGCCATTCCTCCCAAGGGTACCAACAATGGGGCGCCATTCCTCCCAAGGGTACCATCAATGGGTCGCCATTCCTCCCAAGGGTAACAACAATGGGGCGCCATTCCTCCCAAGGGTAACAACAATGGGGCGCCATTCCTCCCAAGGGTACAAACAATGGGGCGCCATTCCTCCCAAGGGTACAAACAATGGGGCGCCATTCCTCCCAAGGGTACAAACAATGGGGCGCCATTCCTCCCAAGGGTACCATCAATGGGGCGCCATTCCTCCCAAGGGTACCAACAATGGGGCACCATTTCTCCCAAGGGTACCAACAATGGGTCGCAATTCCTCCCAAGGGTACCAACCATTCCAATCTTAATCATCTTCTGGTGAAGACATTTGTTGATTTGGATGTATGCTTTGGGTCTGTGTTGTAGTTCCACAACAGCTGGAGAACCACAGGTTGAGCACCCATGCCCTAGGCCACGGGTAGGCAACCTGGGGGCCCTCCAGCTGTTGTGGAACTACATTTTCCATGAGGCATTGCAAGGCTGGCAGTTACAATTACTCCCAGAGGAATGATGGGACTTGTAGTTCTACAACAGCTGGAGGGCCCCAGGTTGCCTACCCCTGCCCTAGGCCTTGCTCCCAGGAGCATACAAAAATCGTATACCTGTTTGAGGCCATGTTTGCACAGAACACCTGTGTGGGTAGTCTCACTCATGTCAGTTGAGACGCCTCTTTTCCCCACTTGACAACTGTGTGGGTGCACGGCCCCCAATGCTCACGGCCTCTGATTAGGGCCATGCATGCGCACCAATAGCAAATTAGGAGCGGCAGCCAAATCCCAAGTGACATGAATGGGACTGCCTGCAGGATGCATGAAACACCCGTGCGCCCCCATGTGGGTAAACACAGCCCTGACATGGGAGTACCCTGTAGTACGCCTGGACCACACATGGTTGGTAAGGGGTTAATAACAGACCACAGGTTCAGTTAAGCATTTGACTTTAGGAACAGCTCTTTGCGGATTAATGGGAAGAAGGTAATCTTGATGCATTTTGTCTCCCTGTCAATAAGTAGCTCCCCGTCCACGTGAGCGGAATATGCCGGCATGATTTATTGAATTGACCCCTGAAAATTGTTCTTCTGTTCTGCAAGAAAAAAATAAAATTGTAATTTAAAAACAAATCTGGTAAGTAGATAGACGGGAAGAAGGGACGCAAGGAGGAGAATGGAGCGGAGAAGGGACGCAAGGAGGAGAATGGAGCGGAGAAGGGACGCAAGGAGGAGAATGGAGCGGAGAAGGGACGCAAGGAGGAGAATGGAGCAGAGAAGGGACGCAAGGAGGAGAATGGAGCAGAGAAGGGACGCAAGGAGGAGAATGGAGCAGAGAAGGGACGCAAGGAGGAGAATGGAGCGGAGAAGGGACGCAAGGAGGAGAATGGAGCGGAGAAGGGACGCAAGGAGGAGAATGGAGCGGAGAAGGGACGCAAGGAGGAGAATGGAGCGGAGAAGGGACGCAAGGAGGAGAATGGAGCGGAGAAGGGACGCAAGGAGGAGAATGGAGCGGAGAAGGGACGCAAGGAGGAGAATGGAGCGGAGAAGGGACGCAAGGAGGAGAATGGAGCGGAGAAGGGACGCAAGGAGGAGAATGGAGCGGAGAAGGGACGCAAGGAGGAGAATGGAGCGGAGAAGGGACGCAAGGAGGAGAATGGAGCGGAGAAGGGACGCAAGGAGGAGAATGGAGCGGAGAAGGGACGCAAGGAGGAGAATGGAGCGGAGAAGGGACGCAAGGAGGAGAATGGAGCGGAGAAGGGACGCAAGGAGGAGAATGGAGCGGAGAAGGGACGCAAGGAGGAGAATGGAGCGGAGAAGGGACGCAAGGAGGAGAATGGAGCGGAGAAGGGACACAAGAAGGAGAATATAGCGGAGAAGGGATACAAGAAGGAGAATAGAGTGGAGAAGGTATACAAGAAGGAGAATAGAGTGGAGAAGGGATACAAGGAGAATAGAGTGGAGAAGGGATACAAGGAGAATAGAGTGGAGTGGAGAAGGGATACAAGAAGGAGAATGGAGTGGAGAAGGGATACAAGGAGAATAGAATGGAGCGAAGAAGGGACGCAAGGAGGAGAATGGAGTGGAGAAGGGATACAAGGAGAATGGAATGGAGTGGAGAAGGGATACAAGGAGAATGGAATGGAGTGGAGAAGGGATACAAGAAGGAGAATGGAGTGGAGAAGGGATACAAGAAGGAGAATGGAGTGGAGAAGGGATACAAGGAGAATGTAGTGGAGAAGGGATACAAGGAGAATGTAGTGGAGAAGGGATACAAGGAGAATGTAGTGGAGAAGGGATACAAGGAGAATGGAATGGAGTGGAGAAGGGATACAAGAAGGAGAGTGGAGTGGAGAAGGGATACAAGAAGGAGAGTGGAGTGGAGAAGGGATACAAGAAGGAGAATGGAGTGGAGAAGGGATACAAGAAGGAGAATGGAGTGGAGAAGGGATACAAGAAGGAGAGTGGAGTGGAGAAGGGATACAAGGAGAATGGAATGGAGTGGAGAAGGGATACAAGAAGGAGAATGGAGTGGAGAAGGGATACAAGGAGATTGGAATGGAGTGGAGTGGAGAAGGGATACAAGGAGAATGGAATGGAGTGGAGAAGGGATACAAGAAGGAGAATGGAGTGGAGAAGGGATACAAGAAGGAGAATGGAGTGGAGACGCCTCAGGAAGATGGAAATGAAATTAGAGGAACACCAGGGATTATTTCTACAAAATCTGAGCTTTGGGAGACAATATTGTCCATCGCAAGAAAAATACATTCCTCTGGAGGCCTCCACCTTACTTCTCTGTATTTGTCAAACTAAACCCCGGTGTCCAGATTTATGTACAGTGTAAGCTCAGCCTTACATAAAGCACAGCGCTGTCCCATATGGGTGTAGCAGTAGTGTGGGCTAAACCTACCTACCAGCCCGGGCTCCCTTACTGTTTAGCAACTTGCCATCCAGGGCAATGGTTTAAATTAGGGTTGTCCAGATACCGATACTAGTATCGGGACCGATACCGAGTATTTGCGGGAGTACTTGTACTCGCGCAAATGCTCCCGATACCTAAATAGAATACTTTTGTATTTATCAACATGTTCTGTGAAAATTCTTTGAGTTTTTTACTACTGCGTGACAAGCAAATAAAACATTTTTATTCATTTTTACTCATTTTTATTCTTTTATAATGTCTTGAGTTAGAGTTCTTCATAATTCTAAAGAAAATATCCTTAGTCTGGATTGTGGTTTGAAAACGGTCACATGACATTTAAAAAAAGTATCGGTATTCGGTATCGGCGAGTACATGGAAAAAAGTATTGGTACTTGTACTCGGTCCTAAAAAAGTGGTATCGGGACAACCCTAGTTTAAATGTTTCACTTACATATTAAAATGACTTGGTATAGAGTTTCAGAAGTTTACAGTACAGATTTTCTGAGAGCAGAGGCCCAGTAGAATAAAATGGCGGTGGTTGCATTTTTGCAACGGCCTGCAACGTTCAATGGGCGAGCAACAATCAATGGGCGAGCAACGGCCAGCAACAGATCAATGGGCGAGCAACGGCCAGCAACAGATCAAGGGGCCAGCAACAGATCAAGGGGCCAGCAACAGATCAAGGGGCCAGCAACAGATCAAGGGGCCAGCAACAGATCAAGGGGCCAGCAACGGCCAGCAACAAATCCATGGGCGAGCAACGGCCAGCAACAGATCAATGGGCCAGCAACAGATCAATGGGCCAGCAACAGATCAATGGGCCAGCAACAGATCAATGGGCCAGCAACGGCCAGCAACAAATCCATGGGCGAGCAACGGCCAGCAACAGATCAATGGGCCAGCAACAGATCAATGGGCCAGCAACAGATCAATGGGCCAGCAACAGATCAATGGGCCAGCAACGGCCAGCAACAGATCAATGGGCCAGCAACGGCCAGCAACAGATCAATGGGCCAGCAACAGATCAATGGGCCAGCAACGGCCAGCAACAGATCAATGGGCCAGCAACGGCCAGCAACAGATCAATGGGCCAGCAACAAATCAATGGGCCAGCAACAGATCAATGGGCCAGCAACGGCCAGCAACAGATCAATGGGCCAGCAACGATCAATGGGCAAGCAACGGCCAGCAACGATCAATGGGCGAGCAACGGCCAGCAACGATCAATGTGCAAGCTTCCGCATTACTCAGAGTGGGGAAGACAGCTTGGGGCGGGCCATGGAAGCGCCGAGCAGGGCTCAGCTGATCTCTTCTCTTGGGTGTCAGCTGGGGATCTCGGCCCCCTTCCCTCTAAACTAATCGCAGCCGTAGAAGAAGGCTCAGACGGGCCATTGAAGCGGGTGTCAGCGGAGGATCTTGCCTCCCCCTCCCTCTGCAGTGTTTGGAGCTGTGAAAAGACAGCTCAGGCAAGTCATGGAAAAAGGTATTTGCACTGTTACATTGCAGAAACGCATACCTTGGGAAGATAGCACCTTGCATTGCAAGCCCTACCCCAAAAATAAGCCCTAGTGTGTTTTTGGCTGACAAAAATTAATATAAGACCCCAGCTTATTTTCAGAGAAGCACGGTACCAATGGGCAAGCAATGGACAACAACGATGCAACGAAGCAACAAGTGGCTAAGGGGTTAGCACTTCCACCTAGCACCACTAGGGTCGTTGGTTCAAATCCCAACACTGCATTACCTGTTGCATGTTCTCCCTGTGCTTGTAAGGGTTTCCTCCCACACTCTGAGATGCTGGCAAGTTAATTGGCTCCTGTCTAGTATGTGAATGACTGCCATCATATAAAGTGTCTCCGATTATCCCCAAATAGAGTTCAGCTGTTCTAGTAGGTCTTTCCTGACATTTTCTTAGTCGCATCCAACAGCAAAAGTCATGATCCGCAGAGAGCTTCCAAAGCATCAGAGGGATCTCATTGTTAGAAAGGTATCAGTCAAGAGAAGGGTACAAAATAATTTCCAAGGCATTAGATATCCCATGGAACACAATGAATACAGTCAATCATCAAGTAGAGAAAATATGGCACAGCAGTGACATCACCAAGAACTGGACGTCCCTCCAAAATTGATGAAAAGACGAGAAGAAAACTGGTCAGGGAGGCGGCCCGAGGGGCCTACAGCACCATTAAAAGAGATGCAGGAATATCTGGCAAGTACTGGCTGTGTGGTACATGTGACAACAATCTCCCATATTCTTCATATGTCTGGGCTATGGGGTAGAGGGGCAAGACGGAAGGCTTTTCTTACCAAGAAAAACATCCAAGTCCGGCTAAATTTTACAAAAAAACATCTGAAGTCTCCCAGAAGCATGTGGGAAAACGTGTTCTGGTCTAATGAAACCAAGGTTGAACTTTTTGGCCATAATTCCAAAAGATATGTTTGGTGCAAAAACAACACTGCACATCACCAAAAGACGATACCCACCGTGAAGCATGGTGGTGGCAGCATTGTGCTTTGGGGCTGTTTTTCTGCAGCTGGAACAGGGGCCTTAGACAAGGTAGAGGGAATTATGAACAGTTCTAAATATCAGTCACATATTGGCACAAAACCTTCAGGCTTCTGCTAGAAAGCTGAACATGAAGAGGAACTTCATCTTTTATCATGACAACCCAAAGCCATACATCCAAATCACCAAAGGAACAGCTTCACCAGAAGGAGACTCAAGTTTTGGAATGGCCCAGCCAGAGCACAGACCTGAATCCCATTGAAAATCTGTGGGGTGATGTGACTCCAAAAGTACAGGAGCCAGGATATTGGCATGACAGCCAGGCAACTAGTATCCTCAGACCCCATCAGTGGCAGTCTCCGGATTTCTTCAATTGACCCCAATTACTGAAGGTGTAAATCAAATGTTCATATACCTGAGGCAGTAAAAAAATGCAGGGGATACGGGCCAAATAAAGGTGTAGAATCCGAAATGTACATGCAGCTCCCCCGATTGGCCCCTAGGTCTGTCTCTCCCAGTCTGAGTGCTGCTGTACAGAAGATAAAAAAATAAAAATAGGAAAAATACAAACCCCAAAAAAACACACACAGAATAAAAAATTCATTTAATGAATACATAACATTTATTCAAATCTGCCCGGAGATCACAAAAACCAATGACATGCCACTGGTGATGGCAAATCTTCCACAAGTAACTATCTTAGCCCTTATTTACGCATGCTGCCCTCTGAAGAGCGCCCTTCATTGCGATCGCTCTTCAGAAGGCATTTGACATGCATTTTACCGCCTCCTAACACCAGTTTGAACCCTGCACTACCAGAAGGGTAAAACGAGGCCCAAGAGGGGAATTTCCCTCACTTTGTTATGCTTTCCTTTCACTTCCTGTTGTGTCTCTGGGACAGGAAGTGCATAGAAAGAAACCAGCAAAAGCTTGGCAGGGTTTTACCCCATCCTGACTCTTTCAAAAGAAAAAGGGGGGGGGGGGGGATAAACAAATAAAAAAAAACTTAGCGTTGTCACCAGAACAGGAATAGAGAAATCTTCCAATGGGGACACTAGTTCTGGTGACAACTGAAGCCGGCAACTCTAAAATCCAAATCTTTATTGGCTATATGCTGAAAGACACTGGTAACAAGTTAACGCGTTTTGGCTGTAATAGACGAAACGCATTAGATCTTACCAGTGTCTTTTAGCATATAGTCAATAAAGATTCCGGTTTTACAGATTACACCGAGTTGCCGGTTTCTGTTTACTATTCAAGTAAAAGGGAAATCTCTTGAAAGGGACACAGATGGCAAAACCGACAGGAGTTTTAACTCTCCCCAACTCTAAATAAAAATACATCTTGGAGAGAAGTAATTCCAATTCCTTAAGAACTTCCATGTGGCTTTATTGTCACAAGCCTGGAGCTGTCCTGTCATTAAACAAAGAGATAACACATTACAATAGTCTGGAAATGTGGTCTTCTAAGTGGTCACATGACAATACTAACACTCACCTGCAGATGGCACTGCAGGAACCACACTTTACAGTCCCAGCGAGTCCAGGTTTATACTGGAAATGAATTACAAATTGGTCAACATGGATCCTAAAACCACAAACATTGCAGATGCTGTAACTTTAGAAATGTGAAGGTCTCCGGGAACTTGTAGGTCCACAGATTACCCATCTCTGAATCCAAGAAGCGTCCTATGACATCATCTACGCGGGCGAGGAAGGGAAAGCGGCAATCTACTCCTTGAACTTCCACTCCTGGCGGCACATCGGGCAGTGCTGCTGTACTTGCTGGGAGTTCAGCCACTTGAGGATGCAGTGCATGTGGAAGCAGTGAGAGCAGTGACCCCACACCAAGGGACAGTCGTCTCCCGGAACCTTACCTGTAAAGGGGGAAGAAAATGAATTATATACAAACACATGGATTTTTAGCAAATGCCAATTCTTACCTGCTTATATACTGCTGATACAGAGAGAGACCACTACAGCAAGAGATTGCAGGGTCGGTCTGAGATTATAATATATTTATACACACACACACACGATAAACCCCTTTCCCGCCCCCCCCCCCCCCCCTTATCCCAACTCTATCCCTCCACTTCTACCCCATCAACTCTCCTCAACCCCTATTCCTTCTTCACTTCTCCCACATCCATCCACCCACCCCCCCCCCCCATCTCCAACCCTTCTCCACCCCTACCTATCTCTATTCCTTTTCCATCTCCAACCCAACCCCAACCCTCCTCCAACCCTCCTCCGCCCCTACCCACCTCCAACCCTCCTCCGCCCCTACCCCATTCCTACTCCACCTCCAACCCAACCCCCACCCCTCCTCCAACCCGATTCCTTTGACACCCCCCCCCCCCCCCCCCCCCATATCTCTCATCCACACTATCTCCAACCCTCCTCCACCCCTACCTATCTCTATTCCTTCTCCACTTCTCCCCACATCCACCCCCCCCCCCCATCTCCAACCCTTCTCCACCCCTACCTATCTCTATTCCTTCTCCAACCCAACCCTCCTCCACCCCTACCCCACTCCTATTCCTTCACCTCCAACCCTATTCCTTTGACACCCCCCCCCCCCCCCCCATCTCTCATCCACACTATCTCCAACCCTCCACCCCTACCTATCTCTATTCCTTCTCCACTTCTCCCACATCCACCCCCCCCCCCCCCCATCTCCAACCCTTCTCCACCCCTACCTATCTCTATTCCTTCTCCACCTCCAACCCAACCCTCCTCCAGCCCTACCCATCTCCAACCCTCCTCCACCCCTACCCCACTCCTATTCCTTCTCCACCTCCAACCCAACCCCCACCCCTCCTCCAACCCTATTCCTTTGACACCCCCCCCCCCCATCTCTCATCCACACCATCTCCAACCCTCCTCCACCCCTACCTATATCTATTCCTTCTCCACCTCCAACCCAACCCAACCCCACCTCCAACTCCAACCCTCCTCCACCCCTACCCACCTCTTATCCTTCTCCCACCTCCAACCCTCCTCCGCCCCTACCCCACTCCTATTCCTTCTCCAACCCAACCCCCACCCCTCCTCCAACCCTATTCCTTTGACACCCCCCCCCCCCCCATCTCTCATCCACACTATCTCCAACCCTCCTCCACCCCTACCTATCTCTATTCCTTCTCCACCTCCAACCCCACCTCCAACCCTCCTCCACCCCTACCCACCTCTTTTCCTTCTCCCACCTCCAACCCTCCTCCGCCCCTACCCCACTTCTATTCCTTCTCCACCTCCAACCCTATTCCTTCGACCCCCCCCCTCCATCTCTCATCCACACCATCCCCAACCCTCCTCCACCCCTACCCATCTCTATTCCTTCTCTTCTCCCTTTCTCCCACTTCCAACCCTCCTCCGCCCCTACCCCACCCCTACTCCTTCTCCACCTCCAACCCAACCCCCACCCCTCCCTCCAACTCTATTCCTTCTCCACTTCTCCCACCTCCAACCCTATTCCTTCTCCACCCCGACCCCCACCTCTACCCCACCTTTAACTCCAACCCACCTCTATTCCTTCTCCACTTCTCCCACCTCCCCCCCCCCCACATCTCTCATCCACACCATCTCCAACCCTACTCCACCCCTACCTATCTCTATTCCTTCTCCATTTCTCCCACCCTCCACCCCTATTCCTTCAACTCCAACCCGACCCCCAGCCCTACCGCACCTCCAACCCTGCTCCACCCCTACCCCACCTCCAGCCCTCCTCCACCTTTATTCCTTCTCCACCTCAACCCCACCTCGAAACCCTCCTGCATCCCTATTCCTTCACCTCGAAACCCAACCCCCACCTCTACCCCACCTCTACCCCACCTCCAACTCCATCCCTAACCCACCATTACCTGACGTCTACCCCTTTTTTTACCACTACACTCACCCAACATCTACCCCACCTCTGTCCCATTCTACTCTTTCCCTAACCCATCTCAACACCTTTATCCCTACGCTGCCTCTACCCCACCTTTAGTAGCTAATCTGCACATCTCTACATAGATGTTGTACAATAAAAATACGGAAAACAAAAAAAACACACAAAATATGGAGGATCAAGCATGTACCAATGTTGTCACATGAATAATTTAAGGTAACACATGCAATAACTAAAATACATGTTCAATAAAAATACATGAATTACATCCATTTTGTTACAATTTGTTGTTGTTCCTCCTGGCACAACTACAACCCGACAGAACGGATGAAACCTTATTAGGTGTGGGAGGAGAAATTCCCTTTATGGATTCAGAAGCCGAGAGATTACAAGTCAGAGGGGACGGGAATATAAAACAAATTATTTAACGCATATCGCCATGTGTCGGTATTATAAGAGTGCGGAACAGCTGTGTGTGGTGATCATGGGATGTAAATCTACATCAATGTGGCATGCATGGAATGCCCCGCGGTACTAATCATTTACCAGCAATGTGTAATAAGAAATGTCTTTACATGCGATTCGGCTGAATATGGCGCGCTGTACACTTTGATATAGAAATCACCTATGGCAGGGGTGTCCAAACTTTTTTCAAAGAGGGCCAGATTTGATGAGGTGAACATGTGCGAGGGCCGACCATTTTGCCTGACATTCTTTGAACCATTTAAATTAAATGCAAACTAACTAATACACGGCCCAACAAGAATTCTCTTGCCTTTGTGGCTGTGAGTCCAAGGATGAGCTCGGGCATATTTGTATTTATCGGCATATAAAAACGCACAGGCTTATAACACCCACCTTCACTTCAAGAGGAAAGTTTCAGGGAAAAAAAAAATGAATTTAAATAAAGAACTGTGAAGCAAAATAAGGGTCAGTGCCAATCAATGATGTCTAATCAGTGCCCATCTGCAGCCTCACCAGTGCCATGGATGCAGCCTCTGAATTAGAGGTCGACCGATATGGGTTTTCCTCTGGCCGATATTTAGAAATCAGGGCGGTTGATGGCCGATATATATGATGCCGATTTTTGCGGCCGATATTTTAGGCTGATTCTTTTATTTATTTTTTGTCAGGTGGCACCGATTGGCAGGTGGCACTGGCAGGTTGCACTGGATGGCACTAATTGGCACTGGAAGAAGGCACTAGCAGATGGCACTGATTTGCAGGTTGCACTGGAAGATGGCACTGATTGGCAGGTTGCACTGGATGACACTAATCGGCACTGGAAGATGGCACCGATTGGCAGGTGGCACTTATTGGCACTGGCAGGTGGCACTAGTTAGCATTGGCAGATGGCTCTGATTGGCACGTGGCACTGGCAGGTAGCACTGGATGGCAGGTGGCACTAATTGGCACTGTATGGTGGCACTGGGTGGCAAGAGGCACTAATTGGCACTGGCAGGTGGCACTGGTGCAAAATAAATGTGTCACCCGCCCTCAGTACAGACACCCCCCCGCCTTGACTTATTGTCCCACCTTAACAGCTCTGTGGAGTTCCTTGCTGCCTTCTTAGAGAGCTCCTGTGAGGTGGTCAAGTGCCAAGTACCACCGCTATAACATGGAATGAGGAAGATTGAGTCACAAGCCCTGCTGTTCCCAGAAGTGTTACGTTTTTTTTTTTTCTTTGCTTTGGGTGGCACATTGGCAGGGGAGCAAAGAGAAAGTAGGTAGAATCTGCTGTATGGACAGGCATTAAGGAAAATATGTTGCTTTGCATGAGCATACCAAGGACACCTTCCCCTCCTCAGTACAGACACTGGAGAGCGTTGTGTGTGTGCCACGAGCGCGGCCCCTCCTCCTCCCCTCTGTGGGTGTAAACAGAGGGGAGGGCCGCCGCGCTGGGTGTACCAAAATGGCCGCGGCTCCGGAGCTAGGCCAAAGCCGCGGCCTTTCCTGATGCTATGGCCGCGGCGGCAATCCTCCGCGGCCATGTTAAATATCGGCCTATTTTGGATAAAAATTGGCCGATGCCGATTTCTCCAAAACGGCCAAATATCGGCCGATATATCGGTCGACCTCTACTCTGAATGCGCAGCGCTTGGGGATTCGTTGGGGGCTACAAAAGAGATGTATATCCAAATTACTAGTGGGGCTGCATTAAACCGAAACGCGGGCCGCAATTGGCCCCCGGGCCAGACCTTGGACATGCCTGACATATGGCCGCCACTGAAATGCGATGCAGTCACTGGGCAAGCAATAGCCTATACGGTACTGCAATGCAGCATGCACACGGTGTGCTGAGGTGCTTTTAATTTAGACTGTCGCCTCAACGCACCTCGGCAACCCACAACAGTGCAACACAATTCTTATGTGTGCTACAAAAACAACGCATGCAATACTTTTTTTCATGTAATTAAGGAGGAACTTCACCCTCTCAATGAAATGATCCTATATTTCCCCACTTATCTTTGGTATCGTTCTTATACTGCAATATACTATAAAGCCCAGTGGATCAATTTTGACAGTGATTTTATCTAAGAGAAATTCCCAAAACCTGGCCTGTTGGGGGTATTTGATAACCACTGAACTAAAAAGGTAAAGAACGGCTTATTATTACAAAAACACACACACTAGATATTAGCGGTGCACTAAATGGAGATTTTGGTACTGAAAATGCAGGATGCACTAGGCCGAAAACGAAAAATGACAGTAAAAAAAAATATGTATTTATATTTTATTAAAAAAAAAAAAAAAAAAAAACTCACATTTTGTACAAATAAAATATATTATAATTATATTTTATTTGTACAAAATTGTAATTTTATTTTCATAAAGTATTTTTTTTTTTTTTTACCGACATTTTTCGTTTTTTTTTTTGCATCCTGCATTTTCAGTACCAAAATCTCCATTCACCTCTAAAATCACGTCCTTATTTAAGATTAAGAAAAAAAAAAAAAAAAGGGGGGGGGGGGGGACCGTGTTTGTATGGTGACTGAACTGGCCCTAATACTAGTAATGGCGGCGATCAGTGACTTATAGTGGGGTGGTGGGCAATCTGACACCTTTTTGTGCACCGACATCTCCAGTGGCACGAATTCAGTGATAATATTCACCGTCACTGTACTAATGACACAGCAGGGAAGGGGTTAACATCAGGGGCGATCAAAGGGTTAAATATGTGCCTAACACGTGTCGCTGTTTTTACTAAGGGATGTGCCAGTTTTTATTACCTGCTTTTAGGGGTGCAACGGATCATGCCCGATCCGACCTATTCGGATTGGCACACATTGCGATCCGCAGACCGCACCGCCGCCGCGTCCTTAGGAAAGGCCGCGGCTTCGGCCTAGCTGCGGAGCGGTCGCCATCTTGGTACACCCGGCGGCGGTGCGCGCTGATGTCATCGCCCCTCCCTCTGCAGTCTGCATGTGTCTGTTCTGCAAGAGCACGCAGTACTGTCTCCATGCGGCGCGATTACAGTGAGACACTACACAAGTACAGTGGGGACTACAAGTACAGTGAGTTGATTCTCATCATAGTGGGGGAAAAAATGGCTATTATTTTCAGTGTGTTACTGTTTGTGTGGGGGCAATGTTGGCTATTATTAGTGGGACAAATGGCTGTTATATTACAGTGTTACTACTAGTGTGGGGGCAATGTTGGACTGAACAGTGATGGATGGTGATGATGACAAGTGGGGGACAATGGTGGACATTACAGTGACTAGTGGGGTGCAATGGTGGACATTAGATTACAGTGATGAGTGGGGGCAATGGTGGATGACTGGATGTTAAAGTGAGGTGGGGGGCAATGGTGGATATTATTACAGTGGGGGGAGATGTCTGTTGATATTATTATTATTATTATTTTTTTGCTGATCCGCGACTCCTGATCCGAGGAACGATCCGAACCGTGATGTTTTTGAGCCGTTGCACCCCTACCTGCTTTGCAGGGAAACAAAACCTGGCACATCTCTGCGGTCAGAAGAGAGCTCTGTGTTGTTTACATACACAAAGCTTTCTCCTGTCACTCGCTCCAATGATTGGTGGGTCCCGGCCATAAATCATTGGCCGAGAACCGGTGATCGGCATGTGTTGGAGCCAGTGACTGCACAGCTGGACGGGCCCCCTACCTGTAAATGCAGACACACACAAATATTATATATATATATAGCAGCAAGTGGATAATACGGCAACTAGAATTAAAGAGAACCTGCCAACTGGCCCTTCAAGCTGAAATAAGAGGCACTCTTGTCAGAAGGACCCCCCTCCTGTAGGTAGTCCCTAGAGCTGCACCATTCTGGATAAAATGAGAATCACAATTTTTAGTTTATTTTTGCTCAGAAGATCACGATTCTTATTCTCCGTCTGGCAGATCAGATAAAATGAAAACAGACAAGCTGATCCGATCTCTCCATAGAGGAGAGCAGGGCTCCGACAGGTCCATCTCAGCATGGTGAGTGGACATGGACCTGTCATCCACCTGCTCAGCGGGAGTGGGGGGGGGGGGGGGGGAATCAATGGATCGACCCTTTAGTGTTTAAGTGGTTAAACTGACCACATTTACAGACTGAAGTCCATTCCTTTGACATAAAAGAGAGATACATTGTTTCTCTTTATCAATTGTTGATAAACATTTACTGGCTGATTTTTTTTTTCCTCCCCTTTAGACAGCTCAGCTCGGCTCTGCACTTGTTTAACATGAATCAGGGGGAAATGCTGAGAGGGGGATGAATCGTGATTTTTTTTTTTTTTTTTTAACAATGAATTCATGCAGCTCTAGTGTTCACCTTCCCCGCTCTGCCCCCCAAGTCCTCAGGGATCACCCGGTGCTCCTTGATACAGAGCGGCATTTGGACTCCCCCTCCCAAGAATGCATGCAGCGCTCGGGCCTCAGCAGCCAATCACCAGGCCTATACACTGTACTGTTGGGGGGGGACATCATAAACCCTGTGTAAGCTCTGACACCGCCGAGCTTACACAGAGACTCATCAAGTAAGAAATAGATAAATTATACAAATATTTATCAGACACCCCCCCAGGAATAAAGCACAGAACAGCAGTGACCCCCCCCCCCCCTCCCCTCTGTACTCACAGTCTGGGCAGCAGCCATTGAAGGCCATCCGACAGATGCCACAGTTGTCATCATTGGCCACCCACAGCCAGGAGGCCACCCCATTCCAGGACTTGATATGAACCTTCATTGCTCCTCTGCTTAAAGGGAAATAAAACTATGAGAAACATTCATTAGATACACACTGCCAGCTCTAATATCCCCCCAACCCTGAGAACACAGCCATTACCTTCCTCCTCATACATCCACCATCGATTACCACCGCCTTCGCCTCCCACCCCCACCCCCACTTCCTGGTGGAGCTCAGCACTCGGCTACTTGCGTCTAACTGGGCGTGGGGTCGCGCCGTGCGGCCGCTGAGGAGAACGTGGGTGTAAATTGAATGACAGACGCTACGGCGGCCATATTAGTTATGGGCAGGGGGCGTAGACTACTGGCGTAGACTACTGGCGTAAAAGCGGCCGTGTTTGGTATGACTACTGGCATAACAGAACCTGCAGCGGCCATGTTTATTATCGGCAGAGTGCTTATGACCATTGGCGTTGTTCTATCACAACACAGTGGCGACTTTTGTTATGGGCAATGTGTATGGGTACTGGTGTAAAAGAACTGATGAGGCCATGTTTGTTATGGGCAATGTGTATGGGTACTGGTATAAAAGAACTGATGAGGCCATGTTTGTTATGGGCAATGTGTATGGGTACTGGTATAAAAGAACTGATGAGGCCATGTTTGTTATGGGCAAATGCCCTCTACATTGATGGTTAGTGGTCAGAATGCCACCATTTCAGTCAAATAAAAAGATCATTGTCATGCTACTGCCTCTACCAAATAGGACCTGGAACTATGAAGGTATCATCCGTTGGGAGGCCAATTAGCCACAGCCTAAGGAACCCCTAGCAACCTGTGGGGAGTTCCATAGAACCCTGGCTGAGAATGGCTGCCCCAGACATATGAGCCAATAAAGAAGCAAAAATATGATTACTGAAGTAAAAGTCTGTTGGTCACGGTTGGTGGGAAAATCTGGGTGGGTCCATCAAATCCCTCAGCTCATAAGGGGTCATTGCTATGTACCAATTGGTATTTAGACTGGCTGCTCAATTCACACCTCTGGCCACCCTACTGTGTTGCAAAAACTGTTTGTTGTAAGTGTTGTTGTTTTTACACAGCTTAGTACATACATTGTCCGCACAATTGCAGCATTTGCAATTCAATGAAGGAATAACAATACAATTCTCTGCCTCTCACTCTCACTTTCGTCCTTGCACATAGCCCTTGGCCCTGACTTTCGACCTCCAAACACTACATAATATACACTTACAATAACTGCTTACGGGGGGGTACAGTACACATAGCACCTTGTTACAAGAAAGCATCAGGAAGTGGGAAAAAATAATAATAACATATTTTTAATCCGAGGCGCCACTTTAGTCTCATGCCGCGTACACGCATGAAAAAAAACCTTTGTTTTTCAGCATATCCAAAAAAACGACGTTCTCCCAACTTCATCATTAAAAACGACGTTGCCCACGCACCATCGTTTAAAAAAAATGATGAACAAAGCGCGGTGACGTACAACACGTACACAGCACTCTAAAGGGAAAGTTCTATTCGCCTTGGGGCTGCTTTAGCTGATTCCTTGTTAGTAAAAGACGATTTGCGCTTTTCTGTCTGTTACAGCGTGACGAATGTGCTTACTCCATTATGAACAGTAGGTTTACCAGAACGAGCTTCTGAGCATGCGTGGCTTTAAAACGTCGTTTGATCATTTTTTACAACCCGAAAAACTACATTGTTTAAAACGACGTTAAAAAATGCAGAATGTTCAAAAAAAAAAATTTTTTATGTTTTTCAGAACCTGACACGCGATCATTTTAAATGACGTTTTTAAAAACATCAATTTTTTTCATGCCGAAAAATGATCGTGTGTACGTGGCATTAGTCATTGAGTTACATAGGCAAACATTTTTTCTCTATACAACTTTTTCTCTATTTAGAGGTTCATTTTTTTTTTAATGTATATATTTGTTTTGTGTATTTATCGTAGTTTATTTTATTTAGTAAGTAATCTTTGATTTTCAGAGGAAGAGGTCATCAGCCCCCCATCTTTCCCACAATATACGTTTAAGGGACTCATGCCGCGTACACACAACCATTTTTAATGGTTTAACGACCAATTCTTGTTAAGCTGGCCTTACCTACACACGATCGTGGAAAAAAAAAAGCTCTAGCAAAGTGCGGTGACGTACAACACGTACAACGGCACTATAAAGGGGAAGTTCCATTCGAATGGTGCCACCCTTTGGGCTGCTTTTGCTGATTTAGTTTTAGTAAAAGTTTGGTGAGAGACGATTCACGCTTTTCAGTCTTTGTGCTTTTCACTCTGTTACAGCGTGACGAATGTGCTATCTCCATTACGCGCTCCTGTCTCATAACTTGCTTCTGAGCATGCGTGTTTTTTTTTTACTTTGTTAAAGCCTACACACGACCATTTTTCACGATGTGAAAAACGTCATAATAAAAATGATCTGGAGCCCACACGCGATCATTTTTAATAAAAGTTTAAAAAAAAAAACAGCCGTGTGTACACAGCATCAGACTCGGTAAAAACATTTGGGCATTGACATCTAGTTTACACAATACAGTAGCTGACAATGGCTCTGGCTGTATGGTATTGTTATGTCTACATTTCTAATTGGTATATGGTGTGTCTCGGAGGGGCCCAATCTTGTCATTCAAGGGGGTGGTATAGTGACCCTCATCTTGTCATTCATTCAAGTGGGTGGTATAGTGACCCTCATCTTGTCATTCATTCAAGTGGGTGGTATAGTGACCCTCATCTTGTCATTCCATAGGGTGGTATAGGATCCCCCATTTTGTCATTCTAATGGGGGGTAAGGGGGCCCTATCTTGTCATTTCACAGGGAGGTAAGGGGGATTCCCATCATGTCATTCCAAAGAAGAAATACAGACCTACATCTTGTCCTTCTAAGGGGAGGTAACGGCACCCCATCTCGTCATTTCAAGAGGTAGTATGGGGACCTCCATATTGTCATTCCAAGGGAAGGTATGGGGGCCGCTGTCTTTTAGGTCCTTATGGAGATAAGGGGACCCCCAACTTGTCATTTCAACAAAAGGTTTAGGAACCCTCATTTTGTCATTGCAAAGGGTGGTATAGGATCCCCCATCTTGTCATTCTAGTAGGAGCTAAGGTTGCTCCATTTTGTCATTTCAAGAGATGATAAGGGTATCCCCATTATGTCATTGCAAATAAATATATGGACCCCTATATATTGTCCTTCTAAGGGAAGGTGAGGACACACTCATCTTGTAATTTTAAGGGGAGGTATGGGGACCTCCATATTGTCATTCCAATGTAAGATATGGGGACCCTTATCTTTTCCTTCCAATAGGAGATAAGAGGACTCCCCTCTGGACATTCCAATGAGAATTAAGGGGGCCCTCAGCTTGTAATTTCAACACAAGGTATGGGCACCCCCATCTTGTCATTGCAAGGGGGGGGGGATCCGCCATCTTGTCATTTTAAGGGGAGGTATGTAAACCCCCATCTTGTCATCCCAATGGGAGATAAGGGGACACCCTCTTGTCATTTCAAGAGTTCCATAGAACCCTGGCTGAGAATGGCTGCCCCTGACATATGAGCCAATAAAGAAGCAAAAATATGATTACTGAAGCAGAAGTCTGTTGGTCACGGTTGGTGGGTAAATAAGTGTCTGGCTGCAGATACAGGGCAAATTACTGGTAGAAAGACTGGGTGGGCCCATCAAATCCCTCAGCTCATAAGGGGTCATTGCTATGTACCAATTGGTATTTAGACTGGCTGCTCAATTCACACCTCTGGCCACCCTACTGTGTTGCAAAAACTGCTTTTTGTTGTTGTTTTTGCACAGCTTAGTACATACATTGTCTGCACAATTGCAGCATTTGCAATTCAATGAAGGAATAACAATAAAATTCTCTGCCTCTCACTCTCACTTTCGTCCTTGCACATAGCCCTTGGCCTTGTCTTCGACCTCCAAACACTACATAATATACACTTACAATAACTGCTTACAGGGGGTACGGTACACACAGCACCTTGTTACAAGAAAGCATCAGGAAGTGGGGAAAAAGCCCCAAATTTTTTATTTTATTTGGGGCTCCACTTTATTCTCAGTCTTTGAGTTACAAAATTTTCTTGAAAAAATCGACTTCTTTTCCTCTATTCAGAGGGATGTTTTTTGTGTGTATTTAGCGTAGTTTAGTTAATTTTATGAAAAAAAAGAGGAGAATTACCTTGCTCAAAAATGTAATTAAATAAAAACACAAAAAGCAGCAGCTATGAATGAATGAATGAATGAAAACTTATATAGCGTGGCACATGCAAACTAAATCGGGATACACACACAAAGAAGAAAATAAAAGGATTGGGTATCCACGCTAAAACACAGTGACCACGTGATAAATAGATAACCAGATAAATATTGACCAGTGAAATTTCCTTTTTTTTTTTTTTTTATTGTTTTAAGTGTTATATTTGACTTTTTAATGTCCTTTTTTCTGTTAAAAAAAAATAAAATCATAAAATAATGAAGCTAACAAGGGGACGTTATGGACACTAGAACATGCCCAGGATAGTTGGAAGGAGCTTCTGTAATCCTCGGGAGCCATTAACCACTTCAGCCCCGGACCATATTGCTGTCCAAAGACCAGAGCACTTTTTGAGATTCGGCACTGCGTCGCTTTAACTGACAATTGCGCGGTCGTGCGACGTGGCTCCCAAACAAAATTGGCGTCCTTTTTTTCCCACAAATAGAGCTTTCTTTTGGTGGTATTTGATCATCTCTGCGGTTTTTATTTTTTGCGCTATAAACAAAAACAGAGCGACTATTTTGAAAAAAATGCAATATTTTTAACTTTAGTCCCCGGGAGAGAATAATAACACTCTATATAATACAGTTGGGCTTTCTGTGTCTGCCCGAACCTTCCAGAGTGATAGGATTATCCTGCAGTTTTATTGTACTGATTTATACACAGACGTTGCGCCCCAATGTTTATCTTGTCATTTCAGGGGAGGGGATAATGGGGGGCCCCATTCTTGTTATTCCAGGAGGTGGTAAAGGGACCCTCATCTTTTTATTCCAAAGGGTGGTATAGGGCCTCCAATTTTTTCATTCTAAAGCCCTGTACACACGATCGGTCCATCCGATGAGAACGGTCCGACGAGAACGGTTAACCGATGAAGCTGACTGATGGTCTGATGTGCCTACACACCATCGGTTAAAAAAACGATCGTGTCAGAAGGCAGTGACGTAGAACACAACGACGTGCTAAAAAAAAACAAGTTCAATGCTTCCAAGCATGCGTCGATTCGAGTCTGAGCATGCGTGGATTTTTAACCGATGCTTTTGCGTACTAACGATTGTTTTTGACCTATTGGTTAGCCGTCCATCGGTTCGATTTTAAAGCAAGCCATCTGTTTTTGGACCGAAGGATAACGGACCGATGGGGCCTACACACGATCGGTTTGGACCAATGAAAACGAACTTCAGTCCGTTTTCATCGGTTTAAACCGATCGTGTGTACGCGGCTTAATGGGAGGTAAGGGGACCCTAGCTTGTCAATTTACAGGGAGGTAAGGGGATCCCCATCATGTAATTTCAAGAGGTGGTATGGGCTCCTCCATATTGTCTTCCCAAGGAAAGGTATGGGGACCGCTGTCTTTTAGTTCCTGTGGGAGATAAGGAGACCCCTCTCTTATCACTCCAAGGAGAAGTAAAGGGACCCCCATCTTGTCATTTTAAGGAAGGTATAGGATCTGCCATTTTGTCACTCCAACAGGAGGTATAGGATCCCCCATCTTGACATTCTAGTGGGAGCTAAGGGGGCTCCATCTTATAATTTCAAGAGATGATAAGGGAATCCCCATTATGTCATTGCAAATAAGGTATATAGACCCCTACTCTGTCCTTCTAAGGGGTGGTTAGGACACCCTTATCTTGTAAGTTCAGGGGGAGGTATGGGGACCTCCATATTGTCATTCCAATGGGAGGTATGGGGACCCCTATCTTTTCATTCCAATTGGAGGTATGGGGACCCCTAACTTTTCATTTCAATGGGAGATATAGCGGGACTCCCCTCTGGTCATTCCCAGGAGAATTAAGGGGACCCCCGTCTTGTCATTTCAATGGAAGGTATGGGGACCCTCATCTTGTCATTGCAAGGGGTGGTAATGGTATAGAATCCCCCATCTTGTCACTCCAACAGATGGTATTGGATCCCCTATCTTGTCATTTTAGTAAGAGGTAAGGGGACTCCATATTGTCATTTCAAGAGAAGGTAAGGGGGATCCCCATTATGTCATTGCAAAAAAGGGAACAATCATCTTGTAATTTTAAGGGAAGGTATGTGGACCTCCTTATTGTCTTTCCAAGGGAGGTGTATGGGGACCCCCATCTTTTCATCCGGGGGGTCATCCGGGGGTCCCCATACCCCCCCATCTTTTCATCCCAATGGGAGATAAGGGGACTTCCCCCCTGGAATTTCTAGGGAAGGTAAGGGGATCCCATCTTGTCATGTCAAGCAGAGGTATAGGATCTGCCATCTTATCACTCTAACAGGGGGTATAGGATTCCCCATCTTTTCATTCTAATAGGAGGTAAAGGAACCCCATCTTGTTATTTGGGGGGGGGGGGGATCCTATCTTGTCATTTCAAGGGAAGGTAAGGGGATCCCTATTATGTCATTACAAGTAAGGTATATGGCCTCCATATTGTCATTCCAAGGTGTAGTATGGGGACCCCTATATTTTCATTCCAGTGGATAATGGGACCCCTCTCTTGTCTTTCTAAATGGAAGTAAGGTGACCCCCATCTTGTCATTTTAACGGAATGTGATGGGACCCCATCTTGTCATCGATGAGTCACGTGCTGCTTTTCCCCAAAATGATGACATTTCCCTAAAATTTGATTTTTGCTTCAGCTGTTCTAAACGTATGGCAGTCTGATAGTTAGCATTTTCAGAAGATGGAGTCATCAGCCCCCATATTTCCGATTTTGGGTGGTGGACTGAGACTCATTAAACACGACATTAACACCTCGTTTACACAAAACAGTGACTGACAATGGCCCTGGCTGTATGGTATTGTTATCTCTACATTTCTACATTAGCGTATGATGTGTCACGTTGGGGAGACCATTTCCATCTCTTTAGAACAATAACACTCTATACAATACAGCTGGGCTTTCTGGGTCCGCCCGAACCGTCCAGAGTGATAGGGTGACCCTGCAATTTTATTGTACTGATTTAGGCACAGACGTTGTGTCCCAATTTTTTTGTCTTGTCATTCTAGGACAGTGGTCTCCAAACTGCCCCCGAGGGCCGGATGCGGCCCTTTTCTTGCCTTTATGCGTCTCTTGGAGCACTATCCCTCCCACTGATAAACACTATTCTGCCACCTGACACCGACAATGGAGCACCATTTCTCCCACTGACACCACTAATGGGGCACTATTCCTTCATATGATACCAGCAATGGGGCACTATTCCTCCCCCTAATACCAGATGTTTACTCCCACTGATGCCAGGAACATTTTCACTCCCGCTGGCCAAAGTCCGGCCTTCCAAGAGTCTGAAGGACAATAAACCGGCCCTTTGTTTAGAATGTTTGGAGACCCCTGTTCTAGGGGGAGTTATAGGGACCTTCATCTTGTCATTACGGGGGTGGGGGTGTAAGGGGTCCCCACTTTGTCATTCCAATGTGAAGTATAGGGACCCCTAACTTGCCCTTCCAATGGGGTATTGGGACCTTTTGTCATTCTAAGGAGAGGTATGGGGACCCCACTTTGTCATTCCAAAGGAAAGTAAGGACACCCCCATTTAGTCATTTCAAGGGAGGGTAAAGGGGCCCCATATTGTCATTCTAAGGGATCATAAGGGGACTCCCCCATCTTGTCATTACAAGATGGGGTTTGGGGACCCCACCTTTTCATTTTAAGGGGAGGTAAGTAGACCCTCCCATTCTTGTAATTCCAAGGGGAGGTTAGGGGACACCATCTTGTCATCCCAAGGGGCGGTTAAGGGGCCCCATATTGCCATTCCAATGGAAGATAAGGGGGCCCCATTTTGTCATTTTAAGGGGAGGTATAGGGACCCCCCATCTTTTCATTCCAAGGGAGGGTAAGGGCACCCAATCTTGTCATTTTAAGGGGAGGTATAGGGACCACTATCTTGTCATTCCAAGGGGCGGTTAAGGGACCCCCCATCTTTTCATTGCAAGGGAGACAAGGGCACCCAATCTTGTCATTTTAAGGGAAAGTATAAAGACCACTATCTTGTCATTCAAATTAGAGGTAAGGGGAACCCATACTTGTAATTCCAAGAGGAGATAAGGGGACCCCTATCTTGTTCTTCCGAGGGAGGGTAGGGGGGCCCCATCTTTTTATTTCAAGTGGATGTAATGTGACCCAATGTTATTTTTCCAAGGGGCTGTATAATGACCCCCATCTTGTCATTTTCAGGGGAAGGTATGGGAACCCTCATCATGAAATTTCACAGGGAGGTAGTGGACCCCATCTTGTTATTTCAAAGGGAAGTAAGGTGACCCCCATTGCATTATGTCAGGGTGAGGTTTGGGGACCCCCATTGCACTATTTCAAGGATAGGCAATGAACCCCAATTGTGTTTAATTATACTTTAACCACTTGCCGCCCGCCGTATAGCAAAATGATGGAGGCAGAGTGGTTGTGTTATCCTGACCAGACGTCATATGACGTGATCAGCATAAAACGCTTGTCAGTGCCCATAAAACTGCCGATCAGTGCCCACAACAGTGCCAATCAGTGCCCAAAAAACTGCAAATCAGTGCCCCATTAGTAATGCCTGTTAGTACCCCATCAAAGTGCCAATCGGTGGCACTCAGTAATGCCTGTCAGTAGCTCCTCATCAGTGCTGCCTATTCAGTGCCACCTATTAGTGCAGCCTATTAGTGCCCACCAGTGCTGCCTATCAGTGCCCATCAGTGCCACCTATCAGTGCCTATAAAACTGCTGATCAGTGCCCACAACAGTGCCAATCAGTGCCCAAAAAACTGCAAATCAGTGCCCCATTAGTAATGCCTGTTAGTACCCCATCAAAGTGCCAATCGGTGGCACTCAGTAATGCCTGTCAGTAGCTCCTCATCAGTGCTGCCTATTCAGTGCCACCTATTAGTGCAGCCTATTAGTGCCCACCAGTGCTACCTATCAGTGCCCACCAGTGCTGCCTATCAGTGCCCATCAGTGCCACCTATCAGTGCCTATAAAACTGCCGATCAGTGCCCACAACAGTGCCTATCAGTGCCCAAAAAAGTGCCAATCAGTGCCCCATTAGTAATGCCTGTTAGTACCCCATCAAAGTGCCAATCGGTGCCACTCAGTAATGCCTGTCAGTAACTTCTCATCAGTGCTGCCTATTCAGTGCTCATCAGTACCGCATATCAGTGCTGCCTATCAGTGCTGCCTAATAGTGCCCATCAGTTTTTTTTTTTAATTGACGTTTTTTTTTTTTTCGTTTATAGCGCTAAAATTAAAAACCCCAGAGGTGATCAAATACCACCAAAAGAAAGCTCTATTTGTGGGAAGAAAATTATAAAAATGTCATTTGGGTACAGTGTTGTATGACCGCGCAATTGTCATTCAAAGTGCGACAGCGCTGAAAGCTGACAAATGTCCTGGGCAGGAAGGGGGGGGGTGTAAGTGACCCGTATTGAAGCGGTTCAATTTTTAAGTACATTTTTTGAATATAAAATAAATATAAATATAGGTAGAACAGCTATGCTTGGGACAAACATAGATCTATAATTAAAAATTCACTTAAATACTTAAAAATATATGTATTTATATTCAAAATATATACTTAAAAATGTAACCGCTTCAATACGGGTCACTTTCCCCCCTTCCTGCCCAGGACAATGTTTAGCTTTCAGCGCTGTCGCACTTTGAATGACAATTGTTCGGTCACACAACACTGTACCCAAACTAATTTTTTATATTTTTTTCCACAAATAGAGCTTTCTTTTGGTGGTATTTGATCACCTCCAATCCAAAACTAAAAAAAATAAAGTTTTGCACTTAGTTATACTTTTAATAGCACAGCTGATGGGCTGGCGTTGTCTCCCGTGGTGATTACTGTTTCTCTCCAGCAGATGGCGCTGTGGGCAACTGCAAACCTTGACGCGTTCTGTCTTCACCAGCAGGCGGCGATCGAGCCCCGGATGCCTTGTTCTATGGCGCGCGAGGCGTGTAACGCCCACCTTCCCACCGCCGGAAGTGACGTCGCGCCCGCGGCTTGTTCTGAGGGCGGAGCTATATAAGCGCGGCTGTGTCTGGTCGTTGTATTGTTAGAACGGAAGCCGCGCCCGGACACGTGATTACCGGACTCCCGAAGCCGTCATGGGGGACAAAATGGACATGTCCCTGGATGATATCATCAAGATGAACCGGACCCAGAGGCCGGCGGGCCGAGGGGGCCGGGGAGGACGAGGCGCCCGCGGGGGAGCCGGAGTAGGCCGCGTGCTCGGAGGCGGCCGAGGTGGCGGAGGAGCGGGTGGCGGCGGCGGAGGAGGACAACAAGGCCCGCTAAGGACGAGGCCTATGCTGAGCCGAGGAGCGAGGAACCGGCCGACCCCATACAGCAGGGTAAGGCGGGTGAGAGGGCCGAAGTGAGGCCTTCGTGGGGTTGCTATGGGGAACGGTTGATCACGCGGTGTGGCGGGCTGTGATTGGTTGGATGTGGGCGCTCATTGGTAGAAGGGTGCTGATCACTGGAGGGGGGGGATGGGATGGATTGCTACTTTATTTTAGTTGTATCTCATGTCTAGGAGGTCCCTGGGCTGGGGCCCTTATTACCCTTTATAGATAGTGGGGCCCCAGGACCGTTCATGTGGGATCTGCCATCTCTGTCCTATGGAGCCCATTATCCTGTATCAGTACTCCATGGTGCTACATAGACAGCCAATCAGCACAGGGGGTCTATAGCCCCTTGGAAGCCATGACTCTGACCACTGGGTCCTTTGCGTCTTGATTATATTGTGTCTGATATCCTAAGGCAGTGATTGTGAACCTTGTCACCCTAGATGTTCTGGAACTACATTTCCCATGATGCTCCTCTGCTGTGCAGTGTAGCTGCAGATCATGGGACATGTAGTTCTAAAATATCTGTGGTGCCAAGGTTCTCCATCACTGTCATAAGGTAATCTGGGCTGGAGGACCCCATTAGTGTGGAAGGGGGATAAACCAGGACTGTTCAGGAGCTGTTGGTGACATCTGAGTTCCCAATGCCATCTCTGGCCTCATGGAGCTCATTATCCTGGAGGTGGCGCTATAATTGGTGATGTGCTACATGGACAGCCAATCGGCACAGGGCTTCTCTAGCCTCTTGTAAGCCATGACTCTGACCATTAGCGGACCTCTGTATCTTGAATTTTTTATTTTATCGGTTACCTTTAGGACAGTGACGGGGAACCTTGGTGCTCCAGATCTTTTGAAAACGACATTTCCCATGATGCTCCTGTACTCTGCCATGTATTTGAGCATTGTTGGAAATGTAGTTCTAAAAATGTCTGATGCCAAGGTTTGCCATCACTGTCCTAAGGTGGTATGGGGTCCACCAGCCCAGTAGTGTGGATGAGACCCCCAGGACTGTTTAGGGGCCATTGGTGACATGAGTTCCAACTGCCATTCTTGGCCTGTGGAGCCCATTATCCTGGTGGTGCTATAATCGGTGATTTCCTCCATGGAGCTACATGGACAACCAATTGGCACAGGGGGTCTATAGCCCCTTGTAAGCCACGACTTCGACCATTGGTGGGCTCTTGCGTTTGTTTGTTTTTTTTTTTTATTGTATCTGATACCGTTAGCACAGTGATGGTGAACCTTGGCACTCCAGATGTTTTGGAACTACATTTCCCATGAGGCTCATGTACTTTGCCATGCATTTGAGCATCATGGGACATGTAGTTCTAAAATGTCTGGGGTGCCAAAGTTTGCCATCACTGGGCTGGGGGACCCCATTAGTACGGGTGACTGAGACCCTCCCCCCCCACCCAACCCAGGACTGTTCAGGAACCGTTGTTGACATGAGTTCCAACTGCCATTCTTGGCTTGTGGAGCTCATTATCCTGGTGGTGCTATAATCAGAGGTTTTCTACATGGGCAACCAATCAACACGGGAGGGGGGGTCTATATCCCCTTGTAAGCTATGACACTGAGCATTGGTGGACTTTTGCGTCTCCTTTTTATTGTACCTGATATCCTTAGGACAGTGATGGTGAACCTTGGCTCTCCAGATGTTTTGGAACTACATTTCCCACAAGGCCTCATGTACCTTGCCATGCATTTGAGCATCATGGGGCATATAGTTCTTAATGTCTGGGGTGCCAAAGTGCCATCACTGGGCTGGGGGCCCCCATTAGTACAGATGACTGAGACCCTCCCAACCCAGGACTGTTCAGGAACCGTTGGTGACATCGGAATTCCACTGCCATCCCTAGCCTATGGAGCCCATTATCCTGGTAATGGCGCTGTAGTGTCTTGGAGGACATGGCTTATTACAGGGCTAGGCAACCTCGGCCCTCCAGCTGTCTTGAAACTACAAGTCCCATGAGACAATGCAGGACCCTGACCATCACGGGCATGACTCCTCATGGGATTTGTAGTTGCTCCACAGCTGGGGGGCTGAGGCTGCTTCCCCTGGCTTATTACATGGACAGCCAATCTGAGTCTATAGTGCTGTGTAAAGCTGGATACACACTATACAACTTTTGTTCGCTTTACCTTCATCTATGTAGTGTGAGACTCATTGCATCCAATTGGAAAGTGTTTAGATTTACCAAAACCTATAATATGAGGTCAAACCTAAAGAAAATTGTATAGTATCTATCCAGCGTTGGCCAATGTTTCTGATCTCCATTCCCCGTCGAGATTTTCAGGCTTGCCGTGATTTGCTCAGTTTCGTTGCCTTAGTAATTAGCACAGCTGTGTCATCTGAGGATATCCAATTAAAAGACCTGTTGGGTAGCTTGAGGACACAAGTTGAGAATTATTAGTGTAAGTCCTGACTCTGGCCCCAGTGGGTGGTCCGTTCTCTACCTGGAGTTCAGCTTCCCAATATGGCACAGCGTATGTATGTGGGAGATCGGGGGGGTAGGGTGGTCGGCTGTCCCAGCTTAGGACTGATGGGAGATGAAACTTCTCCTTCAGTCTTTCAGCAAAGTCTGTGTTTGGGCCTCATTCACACTGTTCATGTTTAGGAACCTTTCTGATTTTTATTTGCCCTTTTTTCATGTGCAATTTTTTATGCCCTCTGCGTATTTGGCTGTCTTCTGTTGTCACGCAGGAGAAAGCCGTCTGAAATCACATCATACAGGAATGTACATGCCACAATGTCCGGCATAAACTGACCCTTAAACTGTATATGGGATGCTGGTGAACACCTTGTACCCCTTGGCACACTCCCCCTCTCCATGCACTGCTGTATTTGGGGTCCATGCCCACCAAGCTGGGCCAGGAATTTTGAAATCCCTGCTATCTCCCTCTCCTCTTCGCCACACTTCAAGAAGGATCTGAGTAATGCTGTGATCAAGCCAACCAATCAGCATTACTCTGATCCTTCTTGGGGTTTTTATAAAAGTCACCAGGTCCAATAGAGGGGCTGCTTTACCCAGCCTGGGCATAGGGAGATGAGAAGGGATTTCAAAATTGTTGGACCAGCTCAGTGGGCATTGATGGCATAACAGTCCAGGAATATTTAAATCCTTTCTCTTCAACGCTTCAAGAAGGTTCAGAGTAATCCTGATTGGTTGGCTTAATCGTGGCATTGCTCTGATCTATCAGATGTGCTGCACAGAGTAAGGAATTCACACCCCCCCCTACCAACCATTGAACCAACTGGGTGGTCACTGAGCTCAGGATCAGGCCGGGTGTACAATGTTCACCTTTTTTACTTCTTCAGTAAAGGTGACAGGTTTACCTTCCTTATTTTGTTCCCTGTCGGGATTTTCTTGTGGTGTCGGCAGGAAGTTGCTGGGAGTCCCCCTTGGATTCTTAGTTTGGTTTGTGGCAGCTGTAAAACTTTTGGGGTTTTTACAAAAGACACCAGGTCCAATAGAGGGGTTGCTTTACCCAGCAGGGACATGGATAGCGAGGATTACTATTGGTGATGAGAAGTAGAGCATACACTGTTGGTAAAACACGGACAGGTTTTAGAACCTAAACCTCTTGCTAACCATGCGGCAGCAAGGTGGTTGGGCCTTAATATCCTAATGCTGGACACGTGTCCATGGTGATGAGCGGTCACTGACAGGTGCCGGTCTCTCGTTGTGATGGAGAGCTGCTGATAGGATGTGCTCCTGATCATGTGACCATTGACTGCCAATCATGGTGCCACATGATCAGGGAGGCTGTACAAAGCCCCTACTAACTTTAAGATATGATTAAAAAGGCTGCAGAGGACAGGAAAGGGTTAAAGGTGATGCTGCAGAGACTTCAAGAATAAAACGCGGATGTAAAATCCGGCCTGCGGGGCCCCTCTAGGCTTATGACTGCTCTGCAGGTGAGATGAGGTGGAATTGCCAAAGGCTGACCTTTTATCTGTAATATTAGATGTCGGTGATTGTTGGGCACCTCCTGCAAAATCTCTTCATTTAGGTAGAGAATGGGAAGGATTCTTCACCCTTCACATGAAAGCATTGAAAGTGACAATTGTGACCCAGACGGATTTGTAGCGGCTACACTGACAGACCTGCAAGTGTCAGATACAGAAGATTCTCCAGAGAAGATCAGTGGGGGTGTATAGAACTGCCCTGACGGGGGCATCGAGTGTAACAATTACCCTTTTAGAAATCGCTCTGGGGGGGGGGGGCGGTATACATTTCAGCTATGTGCCTGTTTATTTGACAGTAACGTCAAAATGGCAAGATCTTTATTTTCTCCACTTGCAGTCTTTTTTACATGTGTATCTGATTGTGCCTTTTCCATGTTGGGAGTCACCCTACTGTGTCCACCAGTAACTGGGTACCACGTGATTTTGTTATTGGTCATAGTGATCACAGAACAGTGTAAACAACCTGGCATGAATAACTATTGTGATCGACCCAAGGCAATCACATGATACCTGGCAACCTATACCTTGAGATTGGCTGTAGTCAAGCGCATAAGCAAGTTTTTTTATGAATAGGAAACCCTATCTTCACTATAGTTACTGGAATGGACCCATCGGACCCAAGCTGCCTACAGGTGTTCTCTCATGTCATTCCCTCATTTACTGTAAAAGCATGAAGGTGGTTGCTGAATACCACCAGGCCCTTGGCATCTGTTGGGTTGCATTGTGGGTAATTGGCACACATTGGGTAAAATGAGGAGCTTTTGACACTACTGGTTCTGTAGTGACCCACATACTGCAAAAACGCAGAGATTACCCTCCTGTCCCAGAGGTCTGCAGAAGACCCGCTTGCCAAGCATGCAGCACAGCCAGGTATGGATCTGAAGTAGTGCAGTGTATACACATCCATAGCTACGATCGGATATTGATTGACTTCTATAGGAATAAGGCATTGGGGTGTGAAAAGGCTGTTCACTGATCTGGTTTTATCTACTCCAGAGAATGTAATTGTAGCTTTTTTTTTTTTAACATCTGCCCGTTCTCGCCAAAGCTCAACCTTTGCTTGGTCTAAATAATGGGTAGTATAGGGGGTTTGCCCTGTGCCAGTTTCCCTGTTATTGTAGTTAAAGCGGGCAGAGTTTAGCTAGAATTGCATCCCATGAGGATTTGCAGTACATGGCTGGCCTTACTGTGTGTCTGATTCTTTAATAGTATCACAGGAGAGAAGTTGGCATATGGATCTTTTTGCAAAGGAATCCTCAATAGACCGCTGGCTTTCTTATAAACAGCTCTTGTATTTCTATAGCAACAAGTCAACATTGGGAGGAGTTCTACCCATGCGCAGAAAATGCTGACAGACTTGCTGGTCCTCCACTCAGTAATGTGGGGCTATGGTACGTTGTATGTGGTTCCTTGCACAAGGAATTAGGTTTTGACAAACTGAGGGGCCAAATGTGTGCTGATGGGAAAAGGGAGTGACTCGTCTTTGGTATGACTTGTGCCAGTATGGGGTTGGTACCAGCTGGCACACTCCTGGGTTGTATGCAGTATTGGTGGTCAGACATGTATGGACAGTCCTTGTGTGGACACCATTACACAAGTATTCTTTGTCTTCAGTGTATAGAATCTATCCTAATAATTTGCTTTCTTTTTCAGCCCAAGCAGCTTCCAGACAAGTGGCAGCATGACCTGTTCGACAGCGAATTCGGGGGTGGCGCTGGAGTGGAGACCGGAGGAAAACTACTTGTGTCCAATCTGGACTTTGGGGTTTCAGATGCAGATATTCAGGTAAATAAACGTTGTAGTTTAGTGTGTGTGTGTGTGTGTTAAAAGAAAAAAATGACACTTGGCTCGCTGCCAATCCTTAGATTTTCCTTTTGGGTGCCAGTGTCTTAACTAAGGGCTACTATCAGTGCAGCCAGTAACCCCCCCCCCCCCCCCAGTTTCTACTTTGTCAGCTGAAGATACACAACATGGTATCCGTCTACTACCTACCAGTCTCTATCATCACATAATGGAATAAAAACCTTTGCAAAGTCCAACCTATGTCTTATGGCACCCTTCATAGATGCAGTTCAAGCGGAAGCAAACCCATACATTAACCCGTTTTAGGTCCCTTTCACACTTGTACGACTTCTAAGTCGCACGATTTTGTCGTGCAGGGACTACTTTGAAGTTGGCACTACTTAAAGTCGTGCCAGTATGTATGGTGTTCATTGAAAATCATGGAGAATGACTTGTCATACGATTTTGCAGTACAAAATCGTGAGACAAGTCGTGTAAATGTGAAAGGGGCCTTAAAGTTCAATTTCCAGCACATGCCGAGAATGTAACACTCCCGTTGGTTGTGCTCTTAACCAAACTGTCAAACCATCCAATGTCTGGTGTCATAGCTGATCACATGTGCAGCATCGTGGCAGTTGTAGCTCAGAGGCCAAGATGGCAGCTTCCTTGGCTGAAAACAAAGGGGGGGGGGGTACTTCCCATCAGTCGGTCGTTACTTGCACTTAAAGTGGAAGTGTTCACAGGTGAAATGAAAGGAGTCCTGAGAATAGTCTAGCTGCAATATTTTTGTTTTGGGGATAAATGAGCTTTAGGCAACTGGCACAGCTGGTGGCACCTGTCTTATGTTCAGTTTCTCTCTAGCTTGTATAGTAAAGGTGTTGTCATTTCTTGTCTTCCAGGAACTGTTTGCAGAATTCGGTACACTAAAGAAAGCAGCTGTACACTACGACAGGTCCGGCAGGAGCTTGGGAACGGCTGATGTGCACTTTGAAAGAAAAGCCGATGCACTAAAGGCAATGAAGCAGTATAATGGGGTACCACTTGACGGGCGCTCCATGAACATCCAGTTGGTCACATCACAGATCGAATCACAGAGGAGACCTATACAAACGTAAGTAGGATCTGGTGATCTGTTTATAAGCTGTTTCTCCTTTGTTCATAACCACAGTTGACTCACTGGTCTGCATATTTATCTTTACAGGTCCCCTAGGGGTGCATTGACGAGGCCACGAGGCGCTATTGGCTTTAGTTCTGGTGGTGGCAACAGGAGAGGAGGAGGGGGTGGCAGAGGAAATCGGGGGCGTGGACGGGGTGCAGGAAGAAACACAAAGCAGCAGTTATCGGCAGAGGAGCTGGATGCACAGCTTGATGCCTACAATGCCCGTGTAAGTACCAGTTATGTAATGTAATCTGCAGTGTTCATTGCCATGGGAGCTGCCTTAAAGTGAGACTTTTTATATCTGACATGATTGTAGTGAATAGTGCTTGGAACTTAAGGGACATACCATGAAAGCCTGCCCTGAAAAATAAGTATCGCAGACGGTACTCAATTCTCTCTATCCCTATTTGAGCAACTTTAAAAAGTTTGAATAGAAAGCAATTGGTGGAACTTGGTCTTTTAGTCAAGACTTCAGCAACGAGTGGGGTAGCAGTGACTTGACACGTGTGCAGTAAAACATGAGATCTGTGTATCCATCTATTGATGTATATTGAAGCATTGCAGTTGTGCTGAAATGTATATCCTTCTTAGAACTTGCTGTACAGGACCTCTGATGTTTGCTCCCACTGTTGTCATAGAACTGTATGCCTTGGGGTGTTAACTAGCATTCTGAAGATGACTGTTTTGGCAAATGCAGGTGCTTAAAATGCCAGCCTGCTTCTCTACTGCATACAAATGTACAATGCCTGTCTATATAAAGAATAGTACACATGGGGTGCATTTTAAAAATGCAACTGGTGGCTGTACAGTCCCAGCAGAACCCTAGTTTTGGCCTTTCTGGTTCTGCAATGCCAAGAAGCATGCTGACAGAAGCTCATCGGTTCCTTTTTTTTTTTTTTTTTTCACTGTCCAATCACAGGCAGGGACAAGACCTGTAAGTGTTAAAGCGGTACTAAAGTTTAGGAAATTGTGACCCAGGCAGTCTTTATTGCAGTAGTGACACTTGCATGGCAATGATGCTTATCTGTAGCCCCTTTATAGAATGTTTACATTGTGCCAAGATGACTGCACTGGCCACCCTGCCCCCCCACCACAGGTCCAGATTCACTAAAACTGGTGAAGCTGCTGATTGCACCATCTTTAGCAAACCTAAAGGCACTTGTTTAAAGCGCCCACCGCCTTCCCTTGTGGAATCTGACATGACTATAATGCTTTGCCTAACTTCAGAAACATTTGAAAGAGTGACTACTTGTTACTCGCTGGTATAGGCCACCCTGCCCCACCCCCCCCCCCCCCCCCAGCTGTGTAAGTTGACAATTGTGTGGCTGCAGCTGTTCTATTGCCTGTTGGCATGTGGTGTGTAGATAACAGCTGTGTAAAGTGATTGTGGCCTTTCCTGCCTCTAATGTGGATTTTTCCTTTTTACAGATGGATACAAGTTAATCCAGTCCATTTTCCCCTGTGATACGGCTCTGGAAGTCCTTTCTATACATTGTTTTTTGCTTTTATTTCTAATAAATTTTAAACTCATGTAAAGTCGCTTTTTTTTTTTTCTCTTGCGCAGACCAAATTTTTTATTTTTTTCCTTTTGTACTGGGGTTTTTTTTTTTTTTCTGGGGTAGATTTTACTGGTTGAGTGTCATGGGATGGGTGAAGTTAATAACTTGCGCCTAATAAAAAATACAAGTGTTTGTTATATTCCTGTTCTTTGGACATTGCACACCGTGTGCTTTCAGTTGGACAGGTGGGAGATTTCTCCTGGGTTTTTTCTCTATGCCAATGTAAAATGCTCTTTTTATGGACTATGTCCGCTACAAGGCGGGCACAACAAGTATTGTAACTATTCTATTAAACGCCTGTTCGGTCTGCATATTCTGATCTCTGTACTCATTCTTTATGGTGATGGAATAGAGGCCACCAAGTCAAAACTTCACACCTGTATTTTATGGGGAGAGATTGTATATCATGCTTGCTGAAGCTTTGTGGTTTCATCTAAATGCACATTATAGGGTTTAATGGTGACTCTAAAATGGTGTATAACTGGGCTGAAGAGCCACAAACCTTTCCAGAGTCAAAAGTCTCATGCAAATGGGATGCGTTGGTGAGAAATTCCAGCACTTTCCCCAATGTGCCAGTAAGTTTACTGCTGTATGTGTGGGTAACACTGATGTAGAAGCATCTGCATTAGGATTGTGGCTGCATGCAGTTCACTTGGAAGTTATTAGAGCTGCACAATTCTAAATAAAAAAAGCTGGCTTAGTTCCGGGTTTGTAGGCCAACCTGTGATTGGACACAGCACAAGATTTTGGCTGAAACCTGCTGATTAGCTGTGTCCAGTCAGTTCTGTGTTTACAAACACCACTGTGCTGCATAATCTGGCTGTTTCTTCTCCCTGAAACGGCCAGGTTAGGACAGGGCTTGACAAATCCCTGGCGCCTGGGCTTTGATCAGCGTCTGTATTTAGTGAGGGGATCTATACTGTGGGAGGGGGTCTGTACTTAGTGGGTGGGTCTTTAATGAGAGAGGGGGGTCTTTAGTTGGTGGAGGGGGGTGATGCCAACCCTAGTAATGACACTGGGGCTCATCACTGAGTCATACCAAAAAAAAATGGCGCCTAACTTTTTTAGCTGGCTCCTAGATTCAAAGCAAATTTGTCAAGCCCTGGGTTAGGACATGTAAGCAGCACACAGTAACCCCTAGAATAGATGCAAACGCCTTCCCAGCCAGTGTGTTGGTGCCAAATTGTCATAGCGTCTATAGCTGTGCAAATAACACGGTTCATAGATGCTATAACGTTCACAAATACCCATTAACAGACTTTTTTGGATTTTTTTAACCACTTCCATACCAGGCACTTACGCACCTTCCCGCCCAAGCCAATTTTCAGCTTTCAGCACTGTCGCAATTTGAATGACAATTGCGCGGTCATGCTACACTGCACCCAAACAAAATTGGCGTCCTTTTTTCCCCACAAATAGAGCTTTCTTTTGGTGGTATTTGATCACCTCTGCGTTTTTTTTTTTTTTTGTGCAACAACTAAAAATAGAGCGAAGATTTTGAAAAAAAAATAAAGTTTTTATTTTTTTCTGTTAATTTTTTTGTAAATGAGTATGTTTTCTCTTTCAATTATGGGCACTGATATGGTGGCACTGATGGGCACCGATGAGGTGGCACTGATGGGCACCGATGAGGTGGCACTGGTGGGCACCGATGAGGTGGCACTGGTGGGCACCGATGAGGTGGCACTGGTGGGCACCGATGAGGTGGCACTGGTGGGCACCGATGAGGTGGCACTGGTGGGCACCGATGAGGTGGCACTGGTGGGCACCGATGAGGTGGCACTGGTGGGCACCGATAGGCGGCACTGGTGGGCACCGATAGGCGGCACTGGTGGGCACCGATAGGCGGCACTGGTGGGCACCGATAGGCGGCACAGGTGGGCACCGATAGGCGGCACAGGTGGGCACCGATAGGCGGCACAGGTGGGCACCGATAGGCGGCACAGGTGGGCACTGATAGGCGGGCACTGGGCATGGATTGGCACTGTGGGGTGGCACTGACAGACACTGGGGTGGCACTGATGATCACTGAGGGGTGGCACTGATGGATCAATGTTGCCAATCAGTGCCCATGTGTGGGCACTGATTGGCATCTTTTTTTACTGCCACCCCTTTTTTTTTTTGTTTTTTTTTTTTTTTTTTTTTGTCTTTTTTGTGTCTTTTTTTATTTTTTTTTATTGTCCTGGTGGTCTAGTGTGGCGATCCGAGGGGGGGCTGCGCTGATAAACAATCAGCGCGAACCCCCCCTGTCAGGAGAGCCGCTGATCGGCTCTCCTGTACTCGCGTCTGTCAGACGCGAGTGAGGAAGAGCCGTCGGCGGCTCTTCCTGTTTACATCGTGATCAGCCGTGATTGGACACGGCTGATCACGTGGTAACGAGGCTCCGCCGGAGACTCGTTACCGAGATCGGAGGTGCAGGGTGTCAGACTGACACCCCGCATCACCGCGCGCCCTCACGGGCGCGTGCGGCATGAAATCGTGCTAGACGTTTGAGAACGTCTAGTCACGATTTCATAACCACTTCCCTGCCGTAAATCGGCTATTGGCCGGGCGGGAAGTGGTTAAACTAAGACTTGTAACAGAAATTTTGGGCAGTAAAATATTTTTTTTCCTTGAGCAATACAATTTTATTTTAAATGTCCTATCTTACATTTACAAAGAAAAGTTGTGATCACTTGCCACCAAAGAAAGCTCCATCTGTGTCAAACATTTAATTTTGTGTACAGTATTGCATGACCATGCAGTTGCCGGTAAGAAAGCGGTGCTAAATTGTGCATGCCCTGGTCATGAAGGAGATAAAAATCTTCTGCAGGTCAAGTGGTTAAGTTCTGCTTGGTGTGCCACGCCAGGCTTGTTAACCACTGTCTGAAGTGTGGTTTTTCTGCACCTCACCAGACAGCAGGGTGTGAACAGGGCACAGTTTTCTAGGTACCCGTTTACATATGTAGTGGTGTGCAGAAAACCACACCTCGGAATATGGCGTGAGCTCTTCATTCTGTGCTACTAGGGAGGGGGCATAAGTGGGTACTGGATTGTAAGCTCTAACGAGCAGGGCCCTCTAAATTCCTCCTCTAATGTAACTGTACTGTCTATGTTGTAAGGTGCTGCGCAAACTTATCTTTTATAATAATACTGCTATTCAACTCTCCAGTGTGCTGCAGGCAATTCTAAGCACAAGTATTCATACCCTCTAAAATGTTCAACTTTTTGTCTTGTTACGATCAAAAATGTGAATGTATTTTATGTGATAGACCAACACAAAGTGGCACATACCATATATACTCGAATATAAGCTGAGGAACTTTACCACAAACTGGGAAAACTTATTGACTTGAGTATAAGCCTAGGATAGGGGTGCTCAACCTTTTGAAGCACAAGGGCCACTTAAGCGACTTGGTAACTGGTCGCGGGCCACAATTGGATTGAGCGGATGTCGGATCTGTGTCCACTCTGCATATGCAGAGCAGACACAGCATGATCGGTTTGGAGGTAGGACACAAGTCTACCACTCAAAGAATGTAGGGTCCAATTGGGTCAGACTGCAACGCAGTGTACCTTTTGGCTTTTCTGCACTTTGCAATAGACTTCTATTCTGCAGGTTTGGTGCACTTTGCCCTGGTTCACACTGGTGCGTTTTGACATGCGATTTGGCATGTCAAAACAGCGGATTTTGTTGCAAATTGCCGGCACTGTCCTAATCGGCGGACGCTGCATATGGGGCATTGCACCGATTTCAAAAAGTAGTCTCTGTACTACTTTTTGCCATTTCAGCCTGCGATTTACATTGACATCTGTGCAGAGACCTGCACAGATGTCTCAATCACGGCCAAAATCAGGACTGCCAGCGGGAGTGAAGCTGTGTGAGTTTAGCTGAATTTGCACGGCTTCACACCCGCAGCCCAGTGTGAACCTGGGCTTACAGAAAGCGCACTAACTCTCAGGTAATGACAGAAGTCTATGGCTTAGTGCAGGTGGACTGCTCTGCATCTGTGGATTAGTTTAGAAAGCAGCCCAGTAACCACTGAACAGATGTGCCCATATATGCACTGATTTTAGTAATAAACTGACCTTTAATAACTTTATTCTATCCCAGAGCAGCAGGCCACTGGTTGGGCACCCCTGGCCTAGGGTGTGCATCTGCATGCCTCACTGTGCCTATGACTCGACTTGCGTTTTAAATGGGAGTATATAGAAGGGGTGCCCAGCTTTGAAAAATCTGTGCTCCCCCCCCCCCCCCCCCCCCCCCCCCGACAGAAAACTTTGCACACTTGTTATGAGAACTTGGGGCTACATGTATGCAAAATTTCACCAGAAGAAATTATTGTTTAACATGGGAGTCTAAGGAAGGGGTGCCTGACTTTGAAAAAACTGCTCCCTGGCCAACAAACTTTGCACACTTGAAGAGTGGGGCTATATGTGTGCCAAGTTTGGGGTCCAGGGGACCTATGGCCGGTACCGGGTCCCCAAAATCTGAGATATCAGACGCAAAATGACTCGAGTATAAGCCGCGGGGGGCATTTTTAGCACAAAAAAAGTGCTGAAAAACTCGGCTTATACCTGAGTATATATGGTGATTGTATTCAGCCTGCCTGAGTCAATACTTTGTCTTTCACTGCAATTAGTCTTTTTGGGGATGTCTGCCAGCTTTGCACATCTAGAGAGGGACATTTCTGCCCCTTCTTTGCAAAATGGCTCAAGTTCTGTCAGATTGGATAGAGAGCGTCTGAACAGCAATTCAAGTCTTCCAACAGATTCTCAATATGACCCAAATGCAACACATGAATATGCTTTGATCATACCTAAAAAGGATAAAAATTTGCTACTGCCTGAATCTGACAGACCAATCTCTTGCTACTAGATTAAATAAGGTTATTAAACATATCTATTCAGATCAGGTGAGATTCATGCCCAATAAGCCAACTGCGTTCAATATCAGACGCGCATATATAAATATGCAGGCTCCGGGCTGCTCAAATCATGCCATTTTTGGCATTTGACGCAATCAAGGCCTTCAATCGTGTCGAATTGTGATCCTTGAAAGATTTGGGCTTGGCTCTGACTTTGCCAGTGGGTGCGTCTGTTATACTCTGCTCCGATGGCATCAGGTACGGTCAGTGGCCTTCAATCTCCCAGTTTTAGACTCTTCTGGGGCACTAGGCAGGGGTGTCCACTGTCTCCCCCTGCTTTTTGCCCTGGCTACAGGAGTGAGTAGTCGCCTCCAAAGCTGACACCATTTGAGGACCGCACTTGAGTCAGTAACCCAGAACAAGCGTGCAGCAAATGAAGTCAGAGCGCCTGGTTTGCATACTTGTTCCTAATCAGTGATGCAAAAAAGCCCAGAAGTTGATAGCTGAGGAACTAACATTTCAAGAACCGCCTCCAATGTTTCCTTGGTGCAGTTTTTTTTTGCATCCTATTCGGTTACCAACCTTTTTTAGGCTAAAGCGGAGAGACAGTTGGCCGTTAATCCTCTGAGGGATTAGTGGTTAGGAAATCCGCTGTATTAGAACATCTCTCTCCCCCCAAAATAAACCCATCCCTTCGCTCCTATAGACAGTGCTGTGAAAGTAATTGACACATCAGCCTGGAAAGGGTTACAAAGGTTTTGGGACTCCGGCAAACCATGGTGAGGGCCATTATCCACCAATGGAGAAAACTTGGAAGGATGGTAAACCTTTCCAGGAGTGGCTGGCTGGCCAAAATTACTCCAAGAGCACAATGATGATTTATCCAGGTCATAAAGGAACCCAGAACAACATCTAAAGAACCGCAGGCCTCACTTGCCTCAGGTAAGGTGTTCATGACTCAACAATACGATAGAGACTGGGCAAAAATGGCGTCCATGGGAGAGTTCCAAAGCCACTGCTGACCGAAAAGAACACAGATGGTTCTCACATTGGCCAAAAAACACCCCTTTTGGGCAAATATTCTGTGGATTGATGAGAGAAAAGCTGAGCTTTTTTGAATGTATGTGTCGCCCTACATCTGGCCTAAAACGCATGCTGTGTACACATGATCCCATTTCTGATGGAATAGAATCGATGGATTTATTTTTTTTTTTTTTTTTTACAGAATTCCGATGAATCTGACTTTCATCAGTCTTGCCTACACACTATCGGACTCCCAACCGTGCCAAAACGCAGTGACGTAAAACACTACGAGGAGCCGAAAAAAATTAAGTTCAATGCTTTTGAGCGTGCGTGGATTTTTCTCTGATGTAGTGCCACACAGACGATCTGAATTTACTATTGTTTTTTTATCCATCGGAAAAATGTAAAACAATCTATTTTTTTTTTTACACCGATGGGGCTCACACACCATTGGTTTGTCCGATGAAAAAAAGTCCATCGGACTGTTTTCATCGGATAAACCGATCGCGTGTACACGGAATAACACAGCATTTCACAAAAAGAACATCATACCTCCAGTCATGCATGGTGGTGGTAGTGTGATGGTCTGGGGTTGCTTTGCATCTTCAGGACTTGGACGACTTACCATAATTGATGGAACCATGAATTCCGGGCTCTACCAGAAAATGGTGAAGGAGAATGTCCAGCTGTCAGTTAGGGACCTCAAGAGCACTTGGGTTATGCAGCAGGACTATGATCCTAAACACACCAGCACCTCTGAATGGCTCAACAAAATGAAGGTTTTGGAAAGGCCTAGTCAAAGTCTAGACTTAAATCCAATTGAGGTGCTGTGGCATGACCTTAAACAGGCCGTTCGTGCTGAAAAACCCTCTAATGTGGCTGAATTAAGTCCAAATGTCCTCCACAGCAATGTGAAAGACTCAGTGCCAGGTATCGCAATTGCTTGACTGCAGTTGTGGCCCTCAGGGGTGGCACAATCAGTTATTAGGTTTAGAGGGCAAACTATTTTTCTCATGACTACTTCATAGTGTACTTTTTCTATGTTTGAAATTAATACAAACAACTTAAAGGGGTTGTAAAGGTACATTTTTTTCTTTCCTAAATATCTTCCTTTGCCTTAGTGCAGTCCTCCTTCACTTACCTCATCCTTCCATTTTGCTTTTAAATGTCCTTATTTCTTCTGAAAAATCCTCACTTCCTGTTCTTCTGTCTGTAACTCCACACAGTAATGCAAGGCTTTCTCCCTGGTGTGGGGTGTCCTGCTCGCCCCCTTCCTTGGACTACAGGAGAGTCAGGCCGCTCTCTACGTTGCAGATAGAGAGAAAGGAGCTGTGTGTAAGGCCACATACACACGATCAGACCGGTCCGATGACACTGGTCCGATGGACCGTTTTCATCGGACCACGCTGAAGTGGTCTGATGTGTATGCACACCATCGGGCCAAAAATCCGATCAGGCCAGAACGCGGTAACGTAGAACACAACGGCGTGCTAAAAAACGAAGTTCAATTCATCCAAGCATGCGTCGACTTGATTCTGAGCATGCGCATGTTTTTGGTCCAATGCTTTTGTGTACTAACCATCGTTTTGGCCTGACGGACAGATTTTAAAGCAAGTTTTAAAACTTTGGTCCGACGGACAACGGTCCGATGGGCCGTACACACCATCAAATTGGTTGGTCTTAAGACCAGTTTCATCAGACCGGTCTGATCGTGTGTATGTGGCATTAGTGGGCATCCTGACTGCTGTCAATCAAATCCAGCGAGGAAAAAGTGGGGGCCAGGGTAGAGCCACACTGTGTGTCAATAGATGCAAATAACCCAGCTTGGGATCGAGCCTGCACAAGTGCCTCCATAGCAAAACAGCTTACTATGAGGGGGGGGGGGAGGGGACCAGGAGCACTGGTGGAGGACCCCATAAGAGGAGATTAGGGCTGCTCTGTGCAAACCTAATGCACAGAGCAGGTAGGTATGACATGTTTATTATTTAAAGGAAACAAATGAAGCTTTAGAATCACTTTAAAGGGCCAGCTGTCTTTGCATTGTTGGGTCTCCCTTCATACCTGCCTCTGGTGGTGCATGCTGGGAAGAGACAAATGACACACACAAGACATCTAATATTCTCAGCTGTTAGTGGACAATCAGAGGCAGCTGCCAAGTCTCGTCAATTCATGAAAGGCTCGGGAGCTGCCTCATCCGCAGCAAAGTCTTCCTGATACCTCGGGGTGGCTGTGCCAAGCTGCATCATGTAACAAGCGGAAGGAAAATTCCTGATCACTTCTGCACCTTTATATTACATCTGAAGTCAACGTTTTTTTCAAGTTGGAGCGAGTAAGCTTAATATTAGGGATGCACCGATAGCATTTTTTTTATTGGCGAGTATGAGCTCCGATACTTTCCGCCAAGTACTCGCTGATACCGAGTTCCGAAACTTTGAGGTGTGATTTGCGCCAATACAAAAAAATGGTCGCAAATCGCATAACACACACTCAGAACTGAGTTCAGGTCCATCCTGTTTCCACTGATCATCCTTGAGATGTTTCTACGACTTGATTGGAGTCCACCTGTGGTAAATTCATTTGATTGGACGTGATTTGGAAAGACACACCCCTGTCTATATAGTGCCTTGAAAAAGTATTCATACCCCTTGAAATTTTCCAAGGGGTATGGTCTCTTCCTAGAGTGGGACGCCCAGCCAAACTGAGCGATCGGGGGAGGAGGGCCTTAGTCAGGCAGGTGACCAAGAACCCGATGGTCACTCTGACAGAGCTCCAGTGTTTCTCTGTGGAGGGAGGAGAACCTTCTAGGTGACAGAGCTCCAGTGTTTCTCTGTGGAGGGAGGAGAACCTTCTAGGTGACAGAGCTCCAGTGTTTCTCTGTGGAGGGAGGAGAACCTTCTAGGTGACAGAGCTCCAGTGTTTCTCTGTGGAGGTAACAGAACCTTCTAGGTGACAGAGCTCTAGTGTTTCTCTGTGGAGGGAGGAGAACCTTCTAGGTGACAGAGCTCTAGTGTTTCTCTGTGGAGGGAGGAGAACCTTCTAGGTGACAGAGCTCCAGTGTTTCTCTGTGGAGGGAGGAGAACCTTCTAGGTGACAGAGCTCCAGTGTTTCTCTGTGGAGGTAACAGAACCTTCTAGGTGACAGAGCTCTAGTGTTTCTCTGTGGAGGTAAGAGAACCTTCTAGGTGTCAGAGCTCTAGTGTTTCTCTGTGGAGGGAGGAGAACCTTCTAGGTGACAGAGCTCCAGCGTTTCTCTGTGGAGGGAGGAGAACCTTCTAGGTGACAGAGCTCCAGTGTTTCTCTGTGGAGGTAACAGAACCTTCTAGGTGACAGAGCTCTAGTGTTTCTCTGTGGAGGGAAGAGAACCTTCTAGGTGACAGAGCTCTAGTGTTTCTCTGTGGAGGTAACAGAACCTTCTAGGTGACAGAGCTCTAGTGTTTCTCTGTGGAGGGAAGAGAACCTTCTAGGTGACAGAGCTCTAGTGTTTCTCTGTGGAGGGAGGAGAACCTTTTAGGTGACAGAGCTCTAGTGTTTCTCTGTGGAGGGAGGAGAACCTTCTAGGTGTCAGAGCTCTAGTGTTTCTCTGTGGAGGAAGGAGAACCTTCTAGGTGTCAGAGCTCTAGTGTTTCTCTGTGGAGGGAGGAGAACCTTCTAGGTGACAGAGCTCCAGTGTTTCTCTGTGGAGGGAGGAGAACCTTCTAGGTGACAGAGCTCCAGTGTTTCTCTGTGGAGGGAGGAGAACCTTCTTGGTGACAGAGCTCCAGTGTTTCTCTGTGGAGGGAGGAGAACCTTCTAGGTGACAGAGCTCTAGTGTTTCTCTGTGGTAGGAGGAGAACCTTTTAGGTGTCAGAGCTCTAGTGTTTCTCTGTGGAGGGAGGAGAACCTTCTAGGTGACAGAGCTCCAGTGTTTCTCTGTGGAGGGAGGAGAACCTTCTAGGTGACAGAGCTCCAGTGTTTCTCTGTGGAGGTAACAGAACCTTCTAGGTGACAGAGCTCTAGTGTTTCTCTGTGGAGGTAAGAGAACCTTCTAGGTGTCAGAGCTCTAGTGTTTCTCTGTGGAGGGAGGAGAACCTTCTAGGTGACAGAGCTCCAGCGTTTCTCTGTGGAGGGAGGAGAACCTTCTAGGTGACAGAGCTCCAGTGTTTCTCTGTGGAGGTAACAGAACCTTCTAGGTGACAGAGCTCTAGTGTTTCTCTGTGGAGGGAAGAGAACCTTCTAGGTGACAGAGCTCTAGTGTTTCTCTGTGGAGGTAACAGAACCTTCTAGGTGACAGAGCTCTAGTGTTTCTCTGTGGAGGGAAGAGAACCTTCTAGGTGACAGAGCTCTAGTGTTTCTCTGTGGAGGGAGGAGAACCTTTTAGGTGACAGAGCTCTAGTGTTTCTCTGTGGAGGGAGGAGAACCTTCTAGGTGTCAGAGCTCTAGTGTTTCTCTGTGGAGGAAGGAGAACCTTCTAGGTGTCAGAGCTCTAGTGTTTCTCTGTGGAGGGAGGAGAACCTTCTAGGTGACAGAGCTCCAGTGTTTCTCTGTGGAGGGAGGAGAACCTTCTAGGTGACAGAGCTCCAGTGTTTCTCTGTGGAGGGAGGAGAACCTTCTTGGTGACAGAGCTCCAGTGTTTCTCTGTGGAGGGAGGAGAACCTTCTAGGTGACAGAGCTCTAGTGTTTCTCTGTGGAGGGAGGAGAACCTTTTAGGTGTCAGAGCTCTAGTGTTTCTCTGTGGAGGGAGATCCTTCTAGAAAAACATCCATCTCTGCAGAACGCCACCATTTAGGCCTGTATAGTAGAGTGGTCAGACGGAAGCCACTCTGGTTTTAAGGCATTAAAAATGGGTTGTAGATGGGTATTCCAGCATGATAATGACCCAAAACACACATCCAAGGCAACAAAGGAGAGGCTCAAAAAAAAGCACAATAAGGTCCTGGAGTGGCCTAGCGAGTCTCCAGACCTTAATCCCATAGAAAATATGTGGAGGGAGCTGAAGATTCGAGTTACCAACCGTCAGCCTCAAAAACCTTAATGACTTGAAGAGGATCTGCAACGAGGAGTGGGACAAAATCCCTCCTGAGGCATGTGAGAACCTGGAGGCCAACTACAAGAAACGTCTGACCTCTGTGATTACCAACAAGGGTTTCTCCACCAAGTACTAAGTCATGTTTTGCGAAGGGGTCAAATACTTATTTCACTCATTAAAATGCAAATCAATTTATAAAACTTTTTTGAAATGCGTTTTTCTGGATATTTTTGTTATTTTGTCTCTCACTGTTAATATAAACCGACCAATAAAATTATAGACTGATAATTTCTTAGTCAGTGGGGCAAACGTAAAAAATCAGCTGGGGGGCAAATTACTTTTTTTCCCCTCACCTGTACATGAGATTTTTTTTCATTTTTTATACATTTCCAAAGATTTCAAACAAACTTCTTTCATGTTGTCATTATGGGGAATTGTTTGTAGAATTTTGAGGAAAATAATGGGCCAGATCCACATACAAATAGATCGGCGTAGTGTATCAGAGATACACTATGCCGCCCTATCTTACCTGGCTCTAAGTAGAACCCAGGAAGATTTTGCGCCGCAGTGTTTTTCTGGCGGCGGAATTCAAATCGGCGGGTAGGGGGCGTGAATCATTTAAATGAAGCACGTCCCGCAGCGATCGAACTGCACATTCTCCGTTCAGACATTTTCCGCCGTGCATTGCGCGAAATTACGTCGAAACGTCGTTTTTTTTGTAGCGTAAATTACGTACATTCCTATCCACGGACAACTTACGCAAAAAAAAAAAAAATTGAAATTTAGACGCGGGAACGACGGCCATACTTAACATGGCCAGTCTAACTATAGACCGGATAATAGCAGCTTTAACTATACGCTGGAAAAAGCCGACTAGCGACGACGTAAGAGAATGCGATGGGCGCTCGTAACTTCGTGGATCACCGTAAAAAGCTCATTTGCATACCCGACGCGGAAAACGACGCAAACTCCACCCAGCGGGCGCAAAAATATTGCAGTTTAGATCCGAAGGCGTACGAAGACATAGGCCTGTCGGATCGAAACCCGAAGCCGTCGTATCTTGGTTTGAGGAGTACGTAATTTGAAAGTACGCCGGCGTATCAGTAGATAGACCGGAGTAATGGCTCTGTGGATCTGGCCCAATGAATTTAATCCATTTTGGAATAAGGCTGTAACAGAAGAAAATGTGGAAAAAGTGAAGCGCTGTGAATACTTTCTGGATGTACTGTGTTAGGGCATTAGGTGTCATTCACAAAAAAAGTCATTGCACTGTATATAGAACTGTGCACTGGGATAATGTGTGTGGTTTACTGTCTGAATGGGCTCTGAATTCTGCAGGTTCAACAACAGGGGGCTGTCGCCCGCCCCCCCCCCAAGGAGGTGTATCACTGACTGTGACTCAGGAGGACATGGAGGGCATTCACTGGAGTTATCCTTTCAGCCTTTTTTTTTTTTTTTTTAACCACTTAAGACCCGGACCAAAATGCTGCTAAAGGACCTTGCCCCTTTTTGCGATTCGGCACTGCGTCGTTTTAACTGACAATTGCGCGGTCGTGCAGAGTGGCTCCCAAACAAAACTGGCATCCTTTTTTCCCCACAAATAGAGCTTTCTTTTGGTGGTATTTGATCACCTCTGCGGTTTTTATTTTTTGCGCTATAAACAAAAATAGAGCGACAATTTATATCCCCCCAAAATATATATAATTTATTTTTTTTCCTCAGTTTAGGCCGATACGTATTCTTCTACCTATTTTTGGTAAAAAAATAAAAAAAAAATCGCAATAAGCGTTTATAGGTTGGTTTTCGCAAAATTTATAGCGTTTACAAAATAAGGGATAGTTTTTTTGCATTTTTATTATTTTTTTTTTTTTACTACTAATAGCGACGATCAGCGATTTTTTTCGTGACTGCGACATTATGGCGGACACTTCGGACAATTTTGACACATTTTTGGGACAATTGTAATTTTCACAGCAAAAAATGCATTTAAATTGCATTGTTTATTGTGAAAATGACAGTTGCAGTTTAGGAGTTAGCGGTTATGTGTTCCTTGTGTGTGTTTACAACTGTAGGGGGGTGTGGCTGTAGGTGTGACGTCATCGATCACGTCCCCCTATAACAGGGATGACGCGATCGATGCTGCGGCCACAGTGAAGAACAGGGAAGCTGTGTTTACACACGGCTCTCCCCGTTCTTCAGCTCCGGGGACCGATCACCGCACTCCAGCGGCCATCCGGTCCGCGAGTCCCGGAGCTTCGGACCGGGTCACGGGAGCGCGCCGCGGGCACGCGCCCGTGACCCACGGCTGGGTACTAGAACCAACGTATATACATACGTTGATGTGCCCAGCCGTGCCATTCTGCTGACGTAAATGTACAGTAGGCGGTCCTTAACTGGTTAAATACAGGGGGTGAGCAAGTGTTTACCCAATAAAGGTGGAGTTTTTATTTATTTAAATAAATACCCTGCATATATATATATATATATATATATATATATATATATATATATATATACACAGTGCGGAAAATAAGTATTTGAACACCCTGCTATTTTGCAAGTTCTCCCACTTGGAAATCATGGAGGGGTCAGAAATTGTCATCGTAGGTGCATGTCCACTGTGAGAGACATAATCCAAAAAAAAAAATTCCAGAAATCACAATTTATGAATTTTTAACTATTTATTTGTATGATACAGCTGCAAAGAAGTATTTGAACACCTGTCTATCAGCTAGAATTCTGACCCTCAAAGACCTGTTATGGCCCATACACACGATCCGAATATCGGCCGACGGATCGTACGACTTTTTTCGCTTAATAATCGCGAGTAAAATAAAATAGGTTTTAAACTCACGAAAATTATCGTACGATAGAAAAAAACGATCGGAAGTGATGTCACGTGTTGTAATGTATTTGTATTGTATTGTCGGACGACGGCTGTACTGACTAAACGAAAATCGGACGATCGGACATCGGACGAGAAAAATTTTCGCGCTTGTCCGATCGAATTTAATCGGATGAACGGTCGTGATCGGCTGTCGAAAGTAGTGTACACACGATCCGAAAATCGTACGATCCATCATAGTACGATCGTTTTCGTCCGATATTCGGATCGTGTGTATGGGCCATTAGTCTGCCTTTAAAATGTCCACCTCCACTCCATTTATTATCCTAAATTAGATGCACCTGTTTGAGGTCATTAGCTGCATAAAGACACCTGTCCACCCCATACAATCAGTAAGAATCCAACTACTAACATGGCCAAGACCAAAGAGCTGTCCAAAGACACTAGAGAAAAAATTGTACACCTCCACAAGGCTGGAAAGGGCTACGGGGAAATTGCCAAGCAGCTTGGTGAAAAAAGGTCCACTGTTGGAGCAATCATTAGAAAATGGAAGAAGCTAAACATGACTGTCAATCTCCCTCGGACTGGGGCTCCATGCAAAATCTCACCTTGTTGGGTCTCAATGATCCTAAGAAAGGTGAGAAATCAGCCCAGGACTACACGGGAGGAGCTGGTCAATGACCTGAAAAGAGCTGGGACCACCGTTTCCAAGGTTACTGTTGGTAATACACTAAGACGTCATGGTTTGAAATCATGCATGGCACGGAAGGTTCCCCTGCTTAAACCAGCACATGACAAGGCCCGTCTTAAGTTTGCCAATGACCATTTGGATGATCCAGAGGAGACACGGGAGAAAGTCATGTGGTCAGATGAGACCAAAATAGAACTTTTTGGTCATAATTCCACTAACCATGTTTGGAGGAAGAAGAATGATGAGTACCATCCCAAGAACACCATCCCTACTGTGAAGCATGGGGGTGGTAGCATCATGCTTTGGGGGTGTTTTTCTGCACATAGGACAAGGCGACTGCACTGTATTAAAGGGTCACTAAAGGAAAACATTTTTTTTGCTGAAATGAATGTTTACAGGGTATAGAGACATAAAAGTTAACCGATTCCTTTTCAAAATGATTAAAAATAGATAAAAATCAATCATATAATGTGCCTGCAGGCTTGTTTCACTTTTGAACTGGCTTCATGTTTCTGCAAAGTAGAAATAGAAACACAGAACAAAAACAAACAAATCCAGGGCAGTGTTTTGTTTTTAAAATGAATCCGATTGGTTCTGGGAAGTTTTAGACACACAGTAATGACAGCTTAAACCATCGTGAGAAAGCTCCCAGTATGTTGCTTATAAGGAAACAGACAAGCAGGAAGTGTGGAGAACAGAGCAGGTTAACAGCAACTTCAAAGCAAAAACAAACAATAAGGACATGAAACCAGTACTGCAGTAAGGTAAGGGAAGCTATTTAGCTAAAAAAAAAAAATTCCTTTAGTGACCCTTTAAGGAGAGGATGACCGGGGCCATGTATTGCGAGATTTTGGGCAACAACCTCCTTCCCTCAGTTAGAGCTTTGAAGATGGGTCGAGGCTGGGTCTTCCAACATGACAATGACCCGAAGCACACAGCCAGGATAACCAAGGAGTGGCTCTCTAAGAAGCATATCAAGGTTCTGGCGTGGCCTAGCCAGTCTCCAGACCTAAACCCAATAGAGAATCTTTGGAGGGAGCTCAAACTCCATGTTTCTCAGCGACAGCCCAGAAACCTGACTGATCTAGAGAAGATCTGTGTGGAGGAGTGGGCCAAAATCCCTCCTCCAGTGTGTGCAAACCTGGCGAAAAACTACAAGAAACGTTTGACCTCTGTAATTGCAAACAAAGGCTACTGTACCAAATATTAACATTGATTTTCTCAGGTGTTCAAATACTTATTTGCAGCTGTATCATACAAATAAATAGTTAAAAAAATCATACATTGTGATTTCTGGAAAAAAAATTTTTGAATATGTCTCTCACAGTGGACATGCACCTACGATGACAATTTCAGACCCCTCCATGATTTCCAAGTGGGAGAACTTGCAAAATAGCAGGGTGTTCAAATACTTATTTTCCACACTGTATATATATATGGCCAGATTCATCAAGAGTTACGACGGCGTATCTCGAGATACGCTGCGTAACTTCTAAAATCCCCCGGCGTATCTTTTTTCTGTAGTCAGAAAACAAGATATGCCGGGATTGAGCTAAGATACGAGCGGTTTATTATGTAGCGGCAGTATTAACAAGGATAGTGAACTGGTTCCACTCCTCCAATACTAAACAATGGGTACTAATAGAGCAATGGCTAAATCAATTTGATCTTACCGCCCTCCCTTGGTTAGATTTTGAGAATAGTGATATCTATCGAGATTTATCTTCTACTATGCCCTCCCTAACATCCCACCTATTAAAAATTTGGACCAAAACAATTCTACAATTAGAACTTTCCTCATTAGTGGGACCTATGACACCTTTATTTGGTAACCCACGATTTCCGCCAGCTTTAAAACGTAAAGATTTCCTCATTTGGAACAAAGAATCTCATCGTAGAGTGTGCCAGATTACTTGCCAGGCAGCATTCCCACCTATACTAAACCTAATCTTTACATCGAAGCCCTCACTTACGCAATGGTTGGAATATCGGCAACTATTATCTTTCTTGTCCTCTCTTCCCTCAAATACATTTTTGTATAGAGACACAACTCGGTTTGAACTTCTATTGCTACAAGACTCAAAACCAAAACATGTCTTATCTTCAATCTATAAGATATTAGCTATAAAAAAAACACCCTGAACTCCCTGAATACATAAGGAAATGGGCGAATGAGTTAAATGTTCAAATTGAAGATGCAGAGTGGAAGAAAGCATTTAATTTAACACATTGTATGTCACTAACAATTAAAGCACAAGAGACAAATTACAAACTTCTTTCCAGGTGGTATTGGAGCCCAATGTCATTAAAGCGTATATACCCAGATAAATCAGACATATGTTGGCGATGCCATATATTTAAAGGTTCATTGCTACACATTTGGTGGGAATGTCCCCCAATCTTAAATTTCTGGGAAAAAATTATGCAGCTCTATACTTTAGTTACTGGGGAACCAATATTAAAGGAGTTCTCTAAGCTAAAACTTTTAACCCCTGCTGTGCCCGGGCTGTAAAACTATACAAAATAAACTTTCACTTACCTGCCTACGATCTCCCGTTATTCCGGTATCGCCGCCCGTGCACCGGTCCCTGTCAGCTTCCTCTTCCTGCGGGTCGGTGACTCATCCTGCGCTCAGCCTATCAGCGGCAGCAGCAATGTCCCGCCGCGGCCGCTGATAGGCTGAGCGCAGGATGAGTCACCGACCCGCAGGAAGAGGAAGCTGACAGGGAACGGTGCACGGGCGGCGATACCGGAATAACGGGAGATCGTAGGCAGGTAAGTGAAAGTTTATTTTGTATAGTTTTACAGCCCGGGCACATCGGGGGTTAAAAGTTTTAGCTTGGAGAACTCCTTTAAATATACCACAAATCACTTTGCTCTCAATACTACCAGGATCATATAAGAATATTAAAAGGGGTCTTTTGAGACACTGGTTGACAGCAGCAAGATTAGTTATACCACGGCACTGGCGCTCAATACAAACTCCATCAGTTAAGGAATGGGCCAATGAAATGGATGGTATAGAAAAGATGGAATCACTTTTAGCACTTGAATTGGATACATATGAGGAGCACCTTCGGACTTGGGTCCCCTGGAGAGTATATAGAGAAACAACAAGAATTTAGAAATTACTTGTAGGAACAGAACAAATTAGTGGTGAGTGGTGGGGGTTGTTGCTACCAATCCTTAACCTTGCCCTAATTTTTTTTTTTTTTTGTATTTGGGTATGTTGTCTTGTCTTGTCTAGTCCAGTTTTGTTTATCTTGACCTGTCTTGTCATGTCTAGTCTTGTCTTGCCCAGTCCTGTTTTGTATAGTCTTTTTGAACAATATATGGAAACAAAAATATATCAGAAATTGATTAGATGAAATAACTATATTACTTATCTGAACACATCAATGTCTGTATCATATTCTATAATGTATTGTCATAATATAATAAAATCAGAATGAAAAAAAAAAAAAGATACGAGCGGTGTAATTGTATTACGGTGTCGTATCTTAGTTGCATATTTACGCTGGCCGCTAGGTGGCGCTTCCGTCGATTTATGCGCCAAATATGTAAATTAGCTAGATACGCCGATTCACGAACGTACGCCCGGCCGTCGCAGTAAGATACGCCGTTTACGGAAGGCCTTTTTCAGGCGTAAAGTTATTCCAGCAAAAAGATGGCGCAGCCAATGTTAAGTATGGACGTCGGGACCACGCCCAAATTTTGACATTTTACGTCGTTTGCGTAAGCCGATTCAGAATGGGGCTGGGCGTAAGTTACGTTCACGTCGTTTTCATTGACCATTTGCGACGTGATTTGGAGCATGCGCACTGGGATACGTCCACGGCCGGCGCATGCGCAGTTCGCTCGGCGCATCATTTACGTCGGGTCACCGTTCATTTCAATACAACATGCCCCCTACCTGCTAATTTGAATTGCGCGTGGATATGTCGGCCCATTTACGCTACGCCGATGCAACTTATGGCGCAAGTGCTTTGTGAATACAGCACTTGCCTGTAAAAGTTGCGGAGGCGTAACGTAAATAGGATACGTTACGCCCGCACAAAGATACGTGCACCTACATGAATCTGGCCCATATAGTATAGTTTTTTTTCGTACAAGTAGTGCATTACCCAGAGGCCCACTGCCACCTTCAGGCCGCAGAGGGTAATTTGTGAATTCACAAGATTGGCTTTTAGATAATAGTGACTGGGAGCAAAATACGGGGAGGGGGGCCGTCAGTTCTGACAAAAGCCTATGATGGGTAATGCACAGGACACCCCCAAAGTTTACCTTATATTATTTCATCTGTAAAGTACTTTGCAATGCTTTGTACCAAAATCTTTTAAATGGGAAAAATATTGAATAAAATGTATAGGTAATAAATACATTTCATAAAATATACTTTTTATCTACAGTAACAAACACAAAAAATATATATTTTTACTAACTTTTATATATATATGACCTTTTTAAAAAAAAAAAATGGTTGGGGCACCTGATGTAAGGGGACACTCTGATGGGGGGGCACCTGATGTAAGGGGACACCTGATGTAGGGGACACTCTGTTGGGGGGGGGGCACCTGATGTAAGGGGACACTCTGATGGGGGCGGACACTCTGATGGGGGGGGGGGGGGGGGGCACCTGATGTAAGGGGACACTCTGATGTAAGGGGACACTCTGATGTAAGGGGACACTCTGATGGGGGGGCACCTGATGTAAGGGGACACTCTGATGGGGGGGGCACCTGATGTAAGGGGACACTCTGATGGGGGGGGGGCACCTGATGTAAGGGGACACTCTGATGGGGGGGGGACACCTGATGTAAGGGGACACTCTGATGGGGGGGGGCCCTGATGTAAGGGGACACTCTGATGGGGGGGGGGCCTGATGTAAGGGGACACTCTGATGCAAGGGGACACCTGATGTAAGGGGACACTCTGATGCAAGGGGACACCTGATGTAAGGGGACACCTGATGTAGGGGACACTCTGTTGGGGGGGGGCACCTGATGTAAGGGGACACTCTGATGGGGGCGGACACTCTGATGGGGGGGGGGCACCTGATGTAAGGGGACACTCTGATGCAAGGGGACACCTGATGTAAGGGGACACTCTGTTGGGGGGGGGCACCTGATGTAAGGGGACACTCTGATGGGGGCGGACACTCTGATGGGGGGGGGGGACACCTAATGTAAGGGGACACTTATGGGGGGGGACACCGGATGTAAGGGGACACTCTGATGGGGGGGGGACACCTGATGTAAGGGGGCACTCTGCTGGGGGGGGGACAGCTGATGTAAGGGGACACTCTGATGGGGGGGAGGGGACACCTGATGTAAGGGGACACTCTGATGGGGGGGAGGGGACACCTGATGTAAGGGGACACTCTGATGGGGGGGGGGGGAGACACCTGATGTAAGGGGACACTCTGATGTAAAGGGACACTCTGATGGGGGGGGGGGGGCAGTATAATTTGGGAAACATGATATAATGGGACACCTAATGTAAGGGGACACTCTGATGAAGGACCCCTGATGTAAGGAGGCACCTCTTATATAACCCCCGCCCCCCAAAGAGGGCTCCATATATATCATGCTGTTGTCAGGTATTTGTGGCTGTGCCCCTTAGACACTTCTATGTCTCTCTGAGGCCTAGTCAGGCCCCCCCCCCCCAGTCTCCAGCCTCAGGCCTGATTCTCTGAGAAGGCCCCCGGAGCTCCTCTGTGTATTGTCTGTCTCCTCGCTCACATCCTGTTTATAACCCCCACCCCACCTACTGACTGTGACACGGCTTCCTCACCTCTGCTCCTTTCGCTGCTGAAGGGCCTCAGTCTTTGGGAGTACCAAGATGGCCGCCGCCGGAAATGACGCACATCCCGGAAAAGCAGAGGAGCGCGCACGGCGGGGCGTGTACGGCTTTCATTCGCCATTCCTGAGGGTGGGAGCTGTAAGAGCGGGGAACCGAACCGGCACCGGTAAGTGTGCTCGCCTGGCGCCACAGTGACGGCTGGAGGGAGGAGCAGGGAAGGTCGCCGCTGTCATGTGACAGGGGAGTCACCATAGCGGCGGCTAAGTGGGGAAAAAAGGGGCAAGTCTGACTGTTGCCCATAGCAACCCATTAGGGCTAATGTCACCCGGGGCAAATGAGAGCTGAAAGCTGATTGGTTGATGTGGACAGCACAGACTTGCTCTGGCCCTGGAGAAAGGAAAGGGCCACATGATGCTTGCAGCAGCTGAGTGTCACCTGTCAGTCAGAGGTTGTGCTGGGACTTGTAGTTGTTCAGCAGCTGGATTGGCCTCACCATGCTCAGCCAATGAGGAATGGTGCTGGGTTACGCCCCAGTCTGACCGCCATTGTAGACACAAGAAAGGTGTGGCACATGGCCCCGGTGACCCCAATCGACACCGGAAATTCCTGCCATGGGGAGACCGACCAGTCATATTCCAGTTATGGGTGGAGACTTATAGGACTTAGAATTGGAGAGGTGAGAGTAATCCTGGGGTGGGGTCATACCCAAATTGGGGTGTCCCTAATTTTGTTGCCCTTTGCATAAATCTTAATGAGGTGCAGGGGTGTACTCAAGTGGTGGGCAGAGGGTAGGAGGAGGACGCTCTTAGGTGGTGGGTAGAAGGAGGACGCTCTTAGGTGGTGGGTAGAAGGAGGACGCTCTTAGGTGGTGGGTAGAAGGAGGACGCTCTTAGGTGGTGGGTAGAAGGAGGGCGCTCTCAGGTGGTGGGCGGAGGGTAGAAGGGGGGCGCTCTCAGGTGGTGGGCGGAGGGTAGAAGGGGGGCGCTCTCAGGTGGTGGGCGGAGGGTAGAAGGTGGTGATTTTAGGTGGTGGACAGAGGGAAGTAGGGCGGTGCAATCAGGCAGAGGGGAGGACGCACTTAGGTAGTGGGCCGAAGGAGGAAGAGGCACACTTGCAAGTAGTAGGCAGAAGGGGGACGCACTCAGGTGGTAAGAAGAGGGAAGGGACACATACAGGTGGTGGATGGAGGGTAGAAGGGGTGCACACTCAGGTGGTGGACGGAGGGTAGAAGGGGTGCACACTCAGGTGGTGGACGGGGAGGGTAGAAGGGGGCGCACTCAGGTGGTGGACGGGGAGGGTAGAAGGGGGCGCACGCAGGTGGTGGACGGGGAGGGTAGAAGGGGGCGCACTCAGGTGGTGGACGGGGAGGGTAGAAGGGGGCGCACTCAGGTGGTAGACGGGGAGGGTAGAAGGGGGCGCACTCAGGTGGTGGACGGGGAGGGTAGAAGGGGTGCACACTCAGGTGGTGGACGGGGAGGGTAGAAGGGGTGCACACTCAGGTGGTGGACGGGGAGGGTACAAGGGGTGCACACTCAGGTGGTGGATGGGGAGGGTAGAAGGGGGCGCACTCAGGTGGTGGACGGAGGGTAGAAGGGGTGCACGCTCAGGTGGTGGACGGAGGGTAGAAGGGGTGCACGCCCAGATGTTGGACGGAGGGTAGAAGGGGTGCACGCCCAGATGTTGGACGGAGGGTAGAAGGGGTGCACGCCCAGGTGGTGGACGGAGGGTAGAAGGGGGGCGGGTGGTGGGCCAAAAGGGGAAGGAACACACTCAGGTGCTGGGCACAAGGGGGTGCACTCGGGGGGATGGGCATGTGCTCAGGTGGTGGATATAGAGAAGGAGGGTAGAAGGGGGGCGCACTCAGGTGGTGGACGGAGGGTAGAAGGGGTGCACGCTCAGGTGGTGGATGGAGGGTAGAAGGGGTGCACGCTCAGGTGGTTGACGGAGGGTAGAAGGGGTGCACGGAGGGTAGAAGGGGTGCACGCCCAGGTGGTGGACGGAGGATAGAAGGGGTGCACGCCCAGGTGGTGGGCGGGGGGTAGAAGGGGTGCACGCCCAGGTGGTGGACGGAGGGTAGAAGGGGGGCGCGCTCAGGTGGTGGGCCAAAAGGGGAAGGAACACCCTCAGGTGCTGGGCAGAAGGGGGCGCACTCAGGGGGATGGGCATGTGCTCAGGTGGTGGACGGAGGGTAGAAGGGGGGCGCGCTCAGGTGGTGGGCCAAAAGGGGAAGGAACACCCTCAGGTGCTGGGCAGAAGGGGGCGCACTCGGGGGGATGGGCATGTGCTCAGGTGGTGGACAGTGGGCAGAAGGGTGGGCACACTCAGGCGGTAGGTATATTGTTTCCATTCACATAATGTTAAAAAAGGGGGGTCATAATGACTGCAAATGGGGGGCAGACCTCATCGGGCAGGTATCACATCTATTTCTCTTTATTTTCACCCAGTGACATTGCCAGAGACACGCTCAGGGTGACAACACTCAATGTACTGTATTAGGGCAACAGCAACCAGATAGGACTACGGAACCCCAACCCCTCTCCTATTCTCCGTACTATAAATAGGCGTGGTCCTGTAGTCCACAGAGAACAATGCAATTGATAAGTTGGCATAGGGAAGGTATCGGCTGACAACTCCTCATGGATATGACAACCCTTCCAATGGTGTATATATATATATATATATATATATAGAAAAGAGAGGATCTTTGTCGGGTTTACATACACAAAACCTGTCTGGGAGTCTGTGTCCCCTTAAGGACCTTTGCCTTCACTTCCTCTGTCCCAGAGACATCAGATCTTAGGCATCACAAGAATAGGTGTCCCCCTTGGAAGATTTCCCACTGTTTTATTTGTGTGCACCCAGTGCCTCTGCAAACTCAGCTATTGCCTTGTAAATTAGCAGTGACATCATCACTGTGCTGTATTTATCCTGTGCAGAGAGCGAGCCGTGAGAAGGGGTCCAGCAGGCTCCACCCACTACAGGCTGTCTGCAGAAACTACATGAGGGTGCTGAGACCAGATCAGTCACCCTGTGCACAGAGAGCGGGCCTGTGGGAGGAGCCCAGCAGTCGCAACCTACTATAAGGTTGCCTGCAAAAAACTGAGGGGGCGGAGACCAGACCAGTCACCCTGTGCATGGAGAGTGGGCCTGTGGGAGGGACCCAGCAGTTTCCACCTACTATAAGGCTACCTGCAGAAAACTACGGGAGGGGGAGGAGACAAGACCAGTCACCCTGTGCAAGGAGGGGGGGGGGAGAGGACTGTGGGGGGGGACCCAGCAGTCTCCACCTACTATAAGGCTACCTGCAGAAAACGACAGGAAAGGGCGGAGACCATACAGTCACCCTGGGCATGGAGAGTGTGCCTGTGGGAGGGGCTCAGCAGTCTCCACCTACTATAAGGCTACCTGCAGAAAACTACAGAAGGGGGCGGAGACCAGACCAGTCACCCTGTGCATGGAGAGTGGGCCTGTGGGAGGGACCCAGCAGTATCCACCTACTATAAGGCTACCTGCAGAAAACTACGGGAGGGGGAGGAGACAAGACCAGTCACCCTGTGCAAGGAGGGGGGGGGGGGGGAGAGGACTGTGGGGGGGGACCCAGCAGTCTCCACCTACTATAAGGCTACCTGCAGAAAACGACAGGAAAGGGCGGAGACCATACAGTCACCCTGTGCATGGAGAGTGGGCCTGTGGGAGGGACCCAGCAGTCTCCACCTACTATAAGGCTACCTGCAGAAAACGACAGGAAAGGGTGGAGACCAGACCAGTCACCCTGTGCATGGAGAGCGGGCCTGTGGGAGGGGCTCAGCAGTCTCCACCTACTATAAGGCTGCCTGCAGAAAACGACAGGAGGGGGCGGAGACCATACAGTCACTCTGTGCATGGAGAGCGGGCTTGTGGGTGGGACCCAGCAGTCTCCACCTACTATAAGGCTGCCTGCAGAAAACGACAGGAGGGGGCGGAGACCATACAGTCACTCTGTGCATGGAGAGCGGGCCTGTGGGAGGGGCTCGGCAGTCTCCACCTACTATAAGGCTACCTGCAGTAAACTACAGCAGGGGGCGGAGACCAGGCCAGTCATCCTGTGCATGGAGAGCGGGCTTGTGGGTGGGACCCAGCAGTCTCCACCTACTATAAGGCTGCCTGCAGAAAACGACAGGAGGGGGCGGAGACCATACAGTCACCCTGTGCATGGAGAGTGTGCCTGTGGGAGGGGCTCAGCAGTCTCCACCTACTATAAGGCTACCTGCAGAAAACGACAGGAGGGGGCGGAGACCAGACCAGTCACCCTGCACAAGGAAAGAGCAGCAGTGAGTGGTCTTCATTACAGGAAGTCTGACTGCACAGATCTGGAAGAATACACACAGTGTTTGGATTTAGACCATATTGGCATATTCCTTTAGTTCAGCTTTGCCCTTGTGCAGGATTAGTGCTGATGTCAGGCTGTGGGTGTACTGAACGCCCTTATCGGGGTCCTGTGGAGAGCGATGCGCAGCGGTATGTAGTTTGCGATCACGCAGAGCTACATTTCCGCATGGCTGGCTGTAAGTGGCGCCCCCGCTGCCCCCCCCCCCGATGTTCAAGGCAGGTAATAAACGTCAATGCTCCTCGCCCAGCAGCCGCCACTCACACCTATTCTGACAGGCATTGACGCAGGAGAGCACGCGCCTACGCACAGACTAACGTCCCCCCTGCAGAGCCTTGCTCCATTTTATTAAACCTGAACCTAAACCTGAACGCCGGGGTGGTTTAAAAATCTCCAACAATAGTCCTCGTTGTTTGCCGAATAAAAACCAGCGTGTTATTTCTCCACTTTTCTTTTTATGAGACCCACATATACGCTGGTAGCAAACCGATCACTAAATATACAGCAGTGACATTACTGCAAGATCGAGACAAAATCAACAGTCGTCCACCGTTGGGGGGGGGGTGAAATAATTATTTGATCCCCTGCGGATTTTGTTAGTTTGCCCACTTACACAGAAATGAAGGGTCTGATAAATTATAGACCCTTCATCTGTGTAAGTAGGCAAACTTACAAAATCTGCAGGGAATAATATATATATATATATATATATATTTTTTAATTCATTCATTTAAGTGTCTTTTTCCTCAAAACATTGCATTTGAAAGACTGCTGGGCAAATACAGTGTGACAAAATATTGCAGCAATTGTCATTTTATTCCCTAGGATCTCTGCTGAAATATATATAATGTTTGGGGTTCCAAGTAATTTTCTAGCAAAAAATATTGATTTTTAACTTAAAGGAAACTTTTTTTTTTGCTGAAATGACTGGTTACAGGGTATAGAGACATAATAGTTAACGGATTCCTTTTAAAAATAGATAAACATCAATCATATAATGTACCTGCAGTTTCAGTTTTGTTTTTGCTGCTGTTTCCTGTCTCTCGGATGTACAGAGTCAGAGCCAATAGAGGGCAGTGATGGTTTGGAAAACGAAAGTGATTGGTGCTGAGGGGTTTTAGACACAGTAATCACACCTCCTTGATTAGTGACCAGAGAGAGAAAGCTCCCAGTACTGTGGTTATCAGGAAACGGACAACCAGGAAGTGTGGAGATCAGAGAAGAATTACAGCAACTTGAGAGCAAAAACGAACAATGGGGACATGAAAACAGCACTGCAGTAAGGTAAAGGAAGCTATTAAGATAAAAAAAAAAAATTCCTTTACAAACCCTTTAAGAAACAAGTGTCAGAAAAAGATTTGGACTTTAAGTGGTTAAACTTCCTGCATTTACACACAGATCTTTTCTCTAAGAAGGAAGTTGGATACAATGTTTCATGTTGTTACAAACTTGGCAGACTGCCCCATTTTTTTTCTTTACACACAGAAGTTTATCCCTTTGATCTAAGAAGGAAGCATTAGTTACAATGTTTCCTGTTAAGAATTTGGCAGACTGGCCAGATATTTTCTTTTGACAGCTGATAAGTCTCTCCACTTGTTGTATGAAAGAATCTTCAAACTTTGCATTGAAGATCGTTGGGGGGGGGGGGGGGGGGGTTGAATCGAGATCACGATTTTTTATCGATTAATTGTGCAGCTCTAGCACAGCAGAACAAAGGTTGCCAGCCATGTACTGGTGAATGCTGTCTTTGTCCAGTGAGGGTCGTCTCTCTGCTCTGGGGAGGTCCATGGTGATTGATAATGAGATGTTGGCATGTGTTCAATGTTTTTAAGACTTTTTTCTTTTTCTCTCCTATTATAATGATCAGCATCACACTAGAGCTGCCTGCTGACAACGGGACAGGAAGAGAATTAATTGCTCGCCCATCCTCTCCGTCCTTCAGCTTTTTCCTGTCTTTTTTCCAGCATGGTGTAGGCCCAGGGAGAGTCTTCTGTGACGGAAAAGGATCGCTATTATTATTTTCTTTATATTCTCAAAGTTCGATTTTATGATAAATCAGAATTAAACTGGTTGTAAAGGCAGAAGTTTTTTTTTTATCTTCATGCATTTTATGCATGAAGATAAAAAGCCTTCTGTGTGCAGCAGCCTCCATCAGCCCCTTAAAGAGGAAGTAAACCCTCGCAAAAAAACAAAACAAAAACCTCCTGCAAGAGAGAGGCATAATGAGCTAGTATGCATAGCATTCTGGCTCATTATGAATTGCTTACCTGAGATCAAAGCCCCTGCCGCGGTCCTCCAGTCACCTCCTCCTCCTCCGTCGCCACGGTCCTCCAGTCACCTCCTCCTCCTCCGTCGCCACGGTCCTCCAGTCACCTCCTCCTCCTCCGTCGCCGCGGTCCTCCAGTCACCTCCTCCTCCTCCGTCGCCGCGGTCCTCCAGTCACCTCCTCCTCCTCCGTCGCCGCGGTCCTCCAGTCACCTCCTCCTCCTCCGTCGCCACGGTCCTCCAGTCACCTCCTCCTCCTCCGTCGCCGCGGTCCTCCAGTCACCTCCTCTGGAACGGCTCTGACGTCAGCCGACATCAGGCTTTAGCTGGCTATTGTGCTCCTCAGATGCTGTTTGCTCGATTCTTGCTGTCCACCTAATGATGTCATGGTAAATGGGTACATTCAGTCACTGGTAGATATAAAGCTCTAATGATTTATGTTGTGAACGGTCCTGTCTCTGGATCTGCTTTGTGCAGTGTGTACACAGTGTCATAAAAATTGCTTTAGAAAGCCATGGGCCAGCAGTCGGTGTTATGGGTGTATAGGCCTATGCATATATTTTAATGTACATTTAATGACTGGTATGTAGTGGTGTTTGCACTCGGCCCTATGCAGAGATGCTGACTCACAGCACAGATACAGCTGAACTTTAAAGTGGTTGTAAAGGCTCAAGGTTTATTTTTTGCTTCATGAATTTGGTGTATGAAGGTAAAAAAACTTTGTGTGCAGCAGTTCTCCCCCAGCCCCCTGAATACTTACCTGAGCCCCCTCGCGATCCAGTGATGTGCACAAAGGCCTTGGCTTTCCGGGGGCCTCTCCCTCCTCATTGGCTGAGACAGCAGTGGGAGCCAATGAGGAGAGAGGGGGACCGAGCCATGGCTCCGTGTTTGAATGGACACACAGAGCAGTGGCTCGGGAGCCCCCCAGAGCAATTTGTTTTCTGTGGGGGCACTTGGCAGGAGGATGGAGTCTGGAGCACTCGCAGGGGACCTGAGAAGAGGAGGATCTGGTCTGCTCTGTGCAAAACCATTACACAGAGCAGGCAAGTATAACATTTAGGGGAAGGGAGAGAGAAGGGGGGTGAACGGTGTCAGGTGTTTTTATTTTTTTCTATGTACCGTATTTATTGGGGTATAGCGCGTACCCCAAGTCTAGAAGGGAAGTTTAAGGAAAAAAAAATACTTACATTTTGAATGCCCCTCGTTTGGTGTCTTGTCCGACGTCCGTCTGCGGCCTTGGTGGTGTTCTCTCGGCTCATGACGCGCCGTCTCTGAGCGCCGGCGACATAGACCGAACTGAGCCGAGTGTACTGCGCACTCGGCCACGCTCGGCTCCTCTCGCATAAAGGCTAGGAGGCGGGACAGGGCGTGACCGCGAGCGTGGCCTAGCCGAGTGCGCAGTACTCGGCTCGGTCTATGTTGGCGGCGCTCAGAGCGCGGATCGGCGTATGACACGCACCCACGATTTCCCCCTGATTTTAAGGGGGGGGGGAGTGTGCGTTATACGCCGATAAATACGGTAATTATATTTAGAGCATTACTTTGGCCAGGGGCCCATGAAGCTATTAAGACGGCCTTGCCTAGAGGTAAGCCTTATAGAGGCTTCCACTTGAAATAACAGATATCCGTGCATCCCTAGTTCCCAGCCTCCCCTGCATCCCATGTTGGCATATTCTTAGGCTGGGTACAGAGCGCTTGGGTCATACTCTTTGGAAACTTCAGACACAAGGATACATGGCTCAGGAGGAGGTTGCTGATATCGCATGACAAGCGGAGCAGGAAGTCTGTGCTGCCTTATCAGTGCCAAGGTGTTATTCATGGGGTGGGGACGCATGCTCGTTACACAAGAAACAACTTGTACATGTTACAAAGCTGAGCTTCTACCATCACAATGTCATTTTATTTCCTTGCCAGGTCAGCTCTGCAGTGGTGACATCTAATCTAGTGGTCTGAATGGTTAGTTTGAATAATCCAGCCAATTAGAAAGCAGTGACTTTGCTGTGGAAACACTCGTGTCACTTTTTCCTAGAGGCTGGACAGCCTGTGTGAGTGACGGCAGATCAGGGCTGTGCTGCTGTTTGTAGAATTCTATTATCTGGTGACATAACGTAGACCGGCGGTACGTTTATTAGATTCAGGAAAGTGACGTGATTTGGGCAGGGCTTGTGGGAGTGTCATCGGACAGCACTTGCATTTATGCCTGGTAGAGCATTTTACACCTGTGTGTCTGTCACATAAGGACAAGCAGCTTTATCGCTGTAGTTGCTGCATCCTAATAACTCAGAGTTTGACAAATTTGCTTGGAATTTATGAGCCAGCTAAAAGTTAGGAGCCAAAAAACGCACCCCGTCCCGCCAAGCTCGCCCGCAGAAGCGATCGCATAGGCGAGTAGCGCCCACATATGTAAACGGTGTTCAAACCACACATGTGAGGTACCGCCGCGATCGTTAGAGCGAGAGCAATAATTCTAGCTCTAGACCTCTGTAACTCAAAACATGCAACCTGTAGAATTTTTTTTTTAAACGTCGCCTATGGAGATTTTAAAGGGTAAAAGTTTGTCGCCATTCCACAAACGGACGCAATTTTGAAGCGTTACATGTTGGGTATCAATTTACTCGCTGTACTTTGGCTAACTTTACTGTTGTCTTATTTTTTTTAACCACTACCCGACAGCCGTACGACTTTGTACGGCCGCAGGGTGGTTCTACTTCTCTAACTGGCCGTGTTTTTACGGCCTGCGCTCCGCCAGGCCACTGGGGGGCACGCGAGCACCGCCACATTGCTGAGATGCCGATGCGCGTGCCTGGCGGTCGCGATGTCCGGGATCGGCAGCTACAGGGACAAGACGTGGATCTCTGTGTGTAAACACAGAGATCATGTCCTGTCAGGGGAGAGAGGAGACCGATCTGTGTCCCTTGTACATAGGGACATAGATCGGTCACCTCCCCCAGTCACCAACCCCCTTCCCCCCACAGTTAGAAACACAATTCAGGGTACACATTTAACCCCTTCCCTGCCAGTCATATTTATACAGTAATTGGTGCATATTTATAGCACTGATCGCTGTATAAATGTGAATGGCGCCAAAAATGTGTCAAGTGTCCGATGTCTCCGCCATAATGTCGCAGTCACGAAAAACCCGCTGATCGCCGCCATTAGTAGTAATAAAAAATAATAATAATTCTGTCCCCTATTTTGTAAGCGCAATAACTTTTGCGCAAACCAGGCGCCTTTTGCGTGTTTTTTTTTTTTTCCAAAAATATGTAGAAGAAAACATATCGCCTAGACCAGTGATGGGGAACCTTGGCACCCCAGATGTTTTGGAACTACATTTCCCATCATGCTCATGCACTCTGCAGTGTAGTTGAGCATCATGGGAAATGTAGTTCCAAAACATCTGGGGTGCCAAGGTTCGCCATCACTAGTCTAGACTGAAAAAAAAAAATGTTTTTTTTTTTTTTTAAAAAAAGGGCTATTTATTACAGCAACAAGTAAAAAATATATTTTTTTTTTTTCAAAAATGTCGCTCTATTTTTGTTTATAGCGCAAAAAATAAAAACCGCAGAGGCGATCAAATACCACCAAAAGAGAGCTATGTTTGTGGGAAAAAAGAGACCTCAATTTTGTTTAGGAGCCACGTAGCACAACCGCGCAATTGTTAGTTAAAGTGACGCAGTGCCACAAGCTGAAATTTCACCTGGTCAGGAAGGAAGTGGTTAATTAAAAAAAGTGTATTTTTTTCCCCCCCAAAAAAAGTGCGCTTGTAAGACTGCAAATACGGCGTGACAGAAAGTATTGCAACGACCGCCATTTTATTCTCTAGGGTGTTTAGAATAAAAAATATATATAATGTTTGTGGGTTCTAATTAGGGGATGCCCAACCAGTGGCCCGGGGGCCACATGTGGCCCGCGGAGCCTTCTGATGTGGCCCGCGACCTCCTGCTCTAGAATAGAATACGGTTATTAAAGGTAAGTTTATTACTACTCTATGGCAAAGTGCATCTAACCTGCAGGAAAGCCACAGGTGAACCCGCGGTGCCGGTAAACAGCGCATCAGTGTGAAAACAGCCTTAGGCCTCTTTTACATAATCAGTCTGACCCAATCGGACCCTCCATTCGCGTTTAAGGAGTGGCAGATGTAAATAGACTTGTGTCTGTTTACAAACGTCTACCTCCAATCCGATCCACTAAAAAAAAAAAAAAAGACTTGAGTATAGAGTAGAGTGGGCTGCTGTCCACCCGCTCCGCTCATTGTGGCCCGCGACCGGTTACCAAGTCACTTAAGTGGCCCCCACTCTTCAAAAGGTTGGGCACCCCTGAATTAGAGGGAAGGAGATGTCACTACTTGTAATGCCAACGGCCACCACAAGATGGCGACAGATCACAGAAGGAAGCTGAGGCCTGCAGAAGGACGCAAAGTCGTGGCCTCCCGCCGGTAATTGAAGCCGCGGCTTTGCAGCCTTCTGCAGGCCTAAGCTTCCCTGGGCGCAAGGTCACAATTTCTTGTCGCAATTGCGACCGGGCGCCCGGATTTTGTCGAGTTTTGTAATAAACAGAAAGTGCAGGTTCAGGGCCGGCCTTTGCGGTGTGCGGGCTGTGCGACCGCACAGAGCGCCATGGACAAGAGGGGCGTTGTGCGGCCGTCAGAGCTTACAGTCAGTTTACTGTCCGTGAATGGTGTGTGTGGGGAGGCTGCGCCGCCGTCCGGGTCACTGCTCAGCAGGCGCTGCAGAGGGAGGGGGGGGGGGGTGGCGCCGACGCACCCGAAGTGTCTGACAACAATCACACTGGTCCCCTTGGCACGCCCTCTCGCCCTCCCTTCCTCCCTCCTCCTCTCCTTGTCTCAGGCCAGGTCAGGTGGTACTGTCCTGACTCCTGGGTAGCGCGGCGCCGTTGCGTGCATGCGTAAGGCATGCAGTTCAAATTGTAACGGCGGGACCAGGGAACAGGAAGGGACTGACAGACTGCCGTCTTACAAATGTAACGGTAAGGCCACCCGTCCCCTCCACCTGATCTAGAAGGCTGACAGGTGTCATCCCTCCTCTCACCTCACTTGTACTCCAATGAGCACATGCAGCCAGTTTATAAAAAAAAATAAAAAATCAGAATTGGTCTTTTGTTGAAAAAAAAAAAGGAAAAAAAATGCAGAGGTGATCAAAAACCAAAGCGCAGTAGTCAGCTTAAGTTATTCAGTGCACATATACAACATGGCCTGTCATGAAGGGAGGGGGGGGGGGGTAAATCACTGATTAACCACGTGACCTCTGGAAGATTTACCCCTCCTTCATGACAGGCCGTTTTTTGCAATGTGCACTGTGTAACTTGAAGCGGAGGTTCACCCTAAAACTACTCTGTCCCATAGCATCCAGCATACTGGCGTCAGCGCCAGTATGCTGTTTTTTTATTTATTTTTTATCGCTCTAGTTACTGTTAAATGAAGAATTTTCTTTTCTCTCCACCGTGGGTTAATGGAGCAGCTATGTCGCGTCACGCCTTCCGAAAATAGCCGATTTAGGACTCGGCTCTTTCAGGCTCTATACGGCGCCTGCGCACAGACCTAGGAGCTGACTGCGCAGGCGCCGTATATAGCCGAGTTCTATTTCTGCTTTTTTCGGAGGGCGTGACGCGCCATAGAACTCGACTATATATACGGCACCTGCGCAGTCAGCTCCTAGGTCTGTGCGCAGGCGCCGTATAGCGCCGGAAAGAGCCAAGTCCTAAATCGGCTATTTTCGGAAGGTGTGACGCGACATAGCTGCTCCATTCACCCGCGGTGGAGAGAAAAGAAAATTCTTCATTTAACAGTAGGTAGAGCGATAAAAAAAAAAAAACAGCATACTGGCGCTGACGCCAGTATGCTGGATGCTATGGGACAGAGTAGTTTTAGGTTGAACCTCCGCTTTAGGCCCCTTTCACACTTATACGACTTGTCTCACGATTTTGGACTGTAAAATCGTGAGACAAGTCATTCTCCATTATTTTCAATGACTTTCATTCATACTGGCACGATTTTAAGTAGTGCCGACTTCAAAGTAGTCCCTGCACTACTTTGGTCTGATTTTGATGCCACTTACACAGGCATTCATTGAAATCACGGCAGCGAATCGCGGTCCGAAATCGCGGTAAAATCGTGCGACTTTGAAGTCATACAAGTGTGAAAGGGGGCTAAAGCTGACAACTGCGCGGTCATGCGACGCTGTACACAAATAAAATGTGTATTTTTTTTTTCTCAGTGGTATTTGCTCACCTCTGCGTTATTTTATTTTTTCAGTGTTTTTTTATTTATTTTTTTATATTTTTTTTAACATAAGACCAAATTTGAAAAAAAAAAAATTACTTTCTGCTATATAACTTTTTTTTTTATTTTTTACGTTTTTTTCATAAATTTAGGCCAGGTGTCTTCAAACTTCCTAAACAAATGCCTTGTTTACTGTGCTTCAAGGGGGCCAGACTGTGGCCATTTGGAGTACAAAAGGTCCTGATGTCAGTGTGGAAAAAACAATGCTCCATCTTTGGTGTCAATGGGAGAAATTGTGCCCCATAATTGGTGTCATTAAGAGATATTGTGTCCCATCATTGATGTCAATGGGAGTAATGGTTTCCCTATAATCAGTGTTGTCCGCAGAAATTGTGTCCCGCCATTGGTGTCATTGAGAGAAATTTGTGTCACATCATTGGGAGAAATGTTGCCCCATTATCGGTGTCATTGGATGAATTGTGCCCTATCATTGGTGGCAGTAGGAGGAAATGTACCCAAGGGCTGAAATAAAAGCAAGCAAAGGGCCACATCTGGCCCCCGGGCTGCATTTTGGAGACCACTGATTTAGGCCAACGTTTTCGGTACAAAATATCCTAATAAGTGTCTACAAACTATTGGATATATTTATGGATTTTTTTTTTTCTAGTAATGGCGGAGATCAGTGACTTATAGCGGGGCTGCGATATTGCGACTGACAATCTGACACTTTGTGGGAACCAGTGACGCAGTAAAAATGCCACATTTTGTCATGTAAGTGAGAGGAGTAATGACCCATCGTTGGTGTAGTTGGGAGGAAAACTGTGCCCCTTTGTTGGTGTCATTAGGAGGAATTGTGCCCCATTGTTGGTGTCATTAGGAGGAATTGTGCCCCATTGTTGGTGTCATTAGGAGGAATTGTGCCCCATTGTTGGTGTCATTAGGAGGAACTGTGCCCCATTGTTGGTGTCATTGGGAGGAATTGTGCCCCATTGTTGGTGTCATTGGGAGGAACTGTGCCCCATTGTTGGTGTCATTGGGAGGAACTGTGCCCCATTGTTGGTGTCATTGGGAGGAACTGTGCCCCATTGTTGGTGTCATTGGGAGGAACTGTGCCCCATTGTTGGTGTCATTGGGAGGAACTGTGCCCCATTTTTGTCCTATTTGTGTATGTTTAGGTGACCAGGGGGCATTGGGATGAAGATGGGGGGGGGCGCCACAGGATTAGCTCGCACAGGGTGCCTGAACACCTAAGGCCGGCCCTGTGCAGGTTCACACTGAGTTCCAGTGCGACTTTACAAGGCAACTTGGAGACTACTTCAGCGCTACTTGGAGCGACTTGCAAAGCAACTTCAAGTCGCCTCCAGAACAGGCGACTTTGTCAGTGGCCAATTGCATAATAATCTGCTCTGTGTGAGGGAGGGGTTTGCCTTAGAAAACTATTTTCACTTCCTGGAAAGTTGCTTTAGTTAAGACGGGGAATCCGACCTGGAGGCGACTTCCATTGAAAAGGCTATTGTACTACTTCTAGGCGACTTGTACCCATACGTCGCCTAGAAGTAGTACAAGAGCCTTTTCTGAAGTCGGAGCGAATACAGTAGTGTAAAATAAGACTGCTCTTAATTACTTCAATGTAATTTGTCATGTCGCGGGACTTGCGGCAACACAGGTCGCCCCCCAGGTCGCTGTAGTGTAAACCAGCTCTAAAGTGAGTGTAAAGTCTTCTCTTTTTATTTTCTAACGTGGATTTGCACAGAGCAGCCTGGATGTCCCACTTCGCTGCTCTTGGCCCCTCCCTCCTGTCGAGTGCCCCCACAAGCGAGCAGCTTGCTATGGGGGCACACAAGCCGAGTTACAGCTCCGTGTGTCCATTTAGAGTTCACAATTTCCTGTTTCTTTCACTTCCTCTTTTATATTCATAGATATTTGAATAGCTACACTGGCATGGACGGGACATACTAACAGTCACCTCTTACCAGCTTCATTATGCAAAATTAGGAAGGAGCTGAACTGTCACCAAATTTGTCATGAGGAGTGAAGCACTTTGTTGTATGCACTGGATATCATTCCTGCCCTGCAAAATATGAACATTGTCAGTAGAGATGAGCTCCTGCGTGTTCGCACAGTCCACGTGCAGAGCCCACCAGGAAGTCTGCACGGCGCTGCGCTAATCACAGGCAGGGAGACGTTTACCGATCTCTGCAGCCGAGCATCGAGAATATGTCTCCCTGCCTGTGATTAGCGCAGCGCCGTGCAGACTTCCTGGTGGGCTCTGCACGTGGACTGTGCGAACACGCTGGCGCTCATCTCTAATTGTCAGCAATGACATTTTTCATCAAACACTGAAACACTCATCTATTAATACGTCCTAAATATTGCTTTGCACTGTTGGGCTGAGGTTGTAAAAGAGCGCTTTGTAGGTGAAGATGTCGCATGTAAGGACACGGCTAAATACTTGGGGGGGGGGGGGGGGGGGGGGGGGGTCTAAGTATACAAAGTTTGTCAAAAGCATTTGCTCAGCCTTTGCAAATTTTGGCTGCCTCTGGCTTAATATGTTAATTTCCTGTCATCATCGGCTCCATTTAGTGGCCTGTGTGTGTGTATAATAAAAATATATATAATAATAATAGAAAAAAAAATGTATATTATATCTCTAAAATGCCTCAATCAAATAATGTTTTTGTTTTTTTTACCTGTAAACAAAGATTCCTAGAAAAAGCCTGGTCCTTAAGAGTCGGTTTACATAGCCGCGGCACGACTCCGGGGGCCGCTCTGCAAGTAGTCCTGAGGACGACTTTAGAGGCGACCAGCAAAATGACTTCTGTATTGAAGTCAATGCAGGTCGCCCCAAGCCGCCCCCGAAGTCGTACAGGAACCTCTTTCTAAGTCGGAGCGACTTGCGTCGCTCCTATTAGAACAGTTCCATTGCCTTCAATGGGACGCGACTCGTGAGGCGGCTGAGCCGCCTGACAGGTCGCCCTAGTGTGAACCGGCTCTTAGTGGTAGCAAAGCTTCAAGGTTTTTCATCTTTATTCATTAAATGAAAAACTTTCTGTAGTGCAGCACTTTTTCTGATCTGATCTGATCCAGTGATGTGCACAAGCTCAGCTGCTGCAGCCGCTATCGCTCTCCTCATTGGACAGATTGATAGCAGCATGAGCCATTGGCTCCCACTGCTGTAATTCAAAAACTGTGATGTGGAGCTGAGTCCAGCTGTCAGTATCAATAAGCACAGCAGCGGGAATCGGGAGTGAGCCCGCACGGGTGCCCCCATGGAAATCTGCTTTCCGTGGGGGCACCCGATGTAGAGGAGGGGCCTGGAGCGCCAGCGAGGGGATCCCAGAAGAAGAGGATCGGGGCTTCTCTGTGTAAAAGATTAAAAAGACCGAGTGCTGTAGTAGCACTTTTGCCATTTACTAATATACTTTTGACACCATGGACAGAATTGTAGAAGGATAACCACTGATGATGATGATTTATTTTTCTGCACTAGGGTGCCCACTCTTGAACCATGGCTGAACACGAACCCACCTCAGAGCAGCTTGCACAGATCGCAGCCGAAAACGAAGAGGATGAACACTCCGTCAACTACAAAGCTCCAGCTCCGAAGTCCATCGATGAGATTCAGGCCATGGACCAGGATGATGAGAGTCTTCGGAAGTACAAAGAGGCTCTTCTGGGAGCCCTTCCCGCTACAGTGGGTGAGTTGTGACCAGATCAGCACGGCACACGTCTGCCAGTGCTTCACACTATTCGATTTTCTGCAGATTGTTGTCTTTAGATTTACCAAAACCATGTAATATGAGGTCAAACCTTAAGAGTTTAAGTTTGTATGCAATCAGGCAGGACCTTGCACTACATGGTTTTGGTAAATCTGAAGACAAAAATCTGCAGAAAATCTAATAGTGTGTATGGGGTCTAAGCCTAGGTTCACACTAGTGCTGTTGCATGGTCATGTGTGTTTATTTTTTTTTTTGTGGTGGAGAATGCGGGCATAGTCATATTTTTGATGCATTTTCATACTTTATCCTTTACTTTATCAGGACAACCCTAATTTTTACTAGTAATGCCAGTGATCTGCGATTTTCATCGGGATTGCGGTGGACAGATCAGACACATTTTGGGGCCATTAACATTTATACAGCAATCGGTGCTATAAAAATGCACTGATTACTGTGTAAATGTCACTGGTAAGGAAGGAGTTAACACTAGGGGGTGATCAAGGGGTTAAATGTGTTACCTGGGACGTGTTTCTAACTGGGGGGATGGGACTCACTGGAGGAGGAGAGAGATTGCTGTTCCTAATCTTTGGGAGCAGACATTTTGTCTATTCCCCCCCCCCCCCCCCCCCCCCCCCCTGACAGAACTGGGATTTGTGTTTTTACACACACGGATCCCTGTTCTGGTTGTCGTGCCCGCGATCGCAGGTGGCCAGCGGGCATCGCGCCTGCCAGCCACACGCATCAAGTCTCCTGCTGTGCAGCGGGCGCCTGCTTAGGTTAAGGCTGTTAAAGCAATAGTAAACGCGCACATTAAAATGGGGAACAAAAAAATCTGCAACAAAAAAACCTGCAAGGCAAAGGCATGTATATTTGAAATACTTACCTCAGATGACCCCCCCCCCCCCCCCATATCGGAGCTGGCATCTTGCCCTTGGCGTGTCTTCAGGGTTCGCGGCTCGATGACGTCACATGCTGGTAGGGGTGCAACGGATCTTCACCGATTCGTGATCAGAACGGGTCACCCCGTTCGGGTCGGCGAACCCCACGATCCGCGGAGCACTCCGGAGCCTCGGCCTAGGAAAATCCCCGGCTTCGGCCTAGCTCCGGAGCGGCGGCCATCTTGGTACTCCCGGCGGTGGCCCGCCTCTCTGTTCACACCCACGGAGGAGGAGCCCGCGCTCGAGGGAAACACACGCCGCTGTCTGAGGTCTGCACTGCTGTTGTGGGGGTTACTGTCTGAGGTCTGCACTACTGTTGTGGGGGTTACTGTCTGAGGTCTGCACTACTGTGGGGTGTCTGTACTGAGGGGGGGGGGGGGGCCATAATTTTTATTTTTTTGAACCGAGTGACGCCACTGCAGTGTGTGTGTGTGCCGTGTGTGTGCCGTGTGTGTGCCGTGTGTGTGCCGTGTGTGTGCCGTGTGTGTGACGTGTGTGTGACGTGTGTGTGACATCAGCGGCTGGATGCATAGGGAATATCTCCTAAACCGTACGTACAGGTTTAGGAGATATTCATTTTACCTACAGGTAAGCCTTATTCTAGGCTTAACTGTAGGTAAAAGTGTAAAGGTATACAACCATTTAGGTATACAACCACTTTAAAGGAGCCGACGTACCTGCTGACCTGCCGCATTATATATACGTGAGCTGATCGGGAAGTGGTTAAAGGATTTTACCTGTGAAACCAATATTACTGTATTTTGTATCATCAGACCCCGAAGCTCCTAATGTGGTTGTGACCAAACTGACCTTGGTGTGTGCGGAGGCTCCTGGACCACTTGAGCTGGATCTGCAAGGTAATATTATTTAGTGTTTAATGTCTGACACATCAGATGCAAAAACTCTCCACTGTGCTCCTGTCTGGTTTTAACATCGGTCTGTTTCTGCTTTCCAGGGGATTTGGAGAAGTTCAAGAAAGAAACATTTTATCTCAAAGAAGGAGTTGAGTACAAAATCAAAATTAGTTTTAAGGTAAGAAGCCGTTATTGTATACAATGGAAAGACTTTTTTGTAAAAAGTGGTGGTAATTTGTAAATGGGTCATTTTTTTTTTTTTTTAAATAATAAACATGTCATACTTTCCTCCACTGTGCAGCTTGTTTTGCACAGAGTGGCCCCGAACTGCTTCATCAGGGGTCCCTCGGCAGCTGTCTTGGCTTCTTCAGGCAAGCACTCCACACTTTAAAGCGGGGGTTTACCCAAAAAAATATTTTTAACATTACATTCAGCCGAGTTGTGAGAATGACATTAGGCTGTTTTTTCCCTAGTTCGTCTTTCAGGACAGCACCTTAGAGAGATCCCGGCTCCTCCCCTTCTAGGAAACACCGCCTTCTTCAGATCTTTAAAGCCTCATCCTCCCACTGGCCCTTCAGTTATGGTGTTTCCTCCAGTGGGGAGACACTGCTGTGGAACCAGGGCTGTTAGCTGGGGAGGCTAAGGCTGATATTTCAGAGAAGGGCAGGATCCGGGAGTTGCCTGGTGTTGTCCTCCCTTTTTGTTTGTATTTGGCGCCAGGTAGAAACGAGTGCATTTGGCTTACCTGTAATAGCGCCGTGCATCTCAGCGCTCCTTGGGGAAAAGAATGGCAGCTGGGAGGTCCGCTCTTTCGCGCGCCCAGGGTGGCGCTGTGTGTTGAATCCACTGCCCCTCCACCCTTCAGCCTGGAGACTCAGTGGCTGCGTCGGATGGCGGGTGACGTCAGTTCCGGCGGAAGGGGCGGGTCCGACACACGAGGCCGCATCTTCCGGTTCTGGACGCGGCCTAGAAAGGCGGAACCAGCACTCGGCTGGTGCGGTCTCCTATTAAGCTGTAGAGACAGCATTTTTTGGGACCAGAGGCCACTGTTACCGTGCGGGAAGATGTCGGAGGCAGAGGCTTCTAAAACTGCTCTCGGAGAGAAGGACACCAGCCAAGCAAAGGTCAGTGGAACCCTGAGGTGGTGTTCCCTGATTCACAAAACCCCTGTTAGCTCCACGGGTGTGTTTTCCCTACCAGGTGGTCGGTAGGAGAGGAGTGGGTCCCTGGTGGTAGTCATTCCTGGGGATTAGGCACTCCTGGTGATCCCTGTTTATTTAGCTGGGGGGTTCTGACTAATTCTGCTGCTCTCTATGTTTCTGTTTTGTTTTCAGAAATACACAAGCAAATCGCTCCATGGCTCTAAGAGAAAGTGCCCTGTCTGCAGGTCCACGTTAGGGGAGACTTGGGACAAGACTCTCTGTAGGGGGTGTATGGATGCGGTAGTGAGAGAGCAGGCAGCAGAACAGGGGGTAGATCTGGCGGCATCAGTCCAATCACTTAAAACTCTGTTTGCTAATTTTCAGTTTCCCCAGGCCCAGAGCACCCCTCCCCCAGTACAACAGGCGGTTTCACCTGATCCACCGGTACCCCTCGCTATTGGTGCCGAGAGACCGGTAGGGTCGGCAGAGGAAATTGAGGTAGAAGCAGGCAGCACTCCCTCTGATTCTCAAGGAGAATCAGATGAAGAGGGGTTGGACGGGGAGTCCACTAAACCCTCACGTTACAAACTCTCTCTAGAGGACGTTAAGGAGCTTTTAGGGGCTATCCACACCACCCTAGGGATTCAGGAGGAGAGAAAGCCGCTGTCCCTGCACGACCAAATGTACAGAGGCTTAGGGGAACAGAAAAGGAAAGTTTTCCCAGTCCATGAAGTTCTGGTCGATGCCATCAAAAGAGAATGGCAGGATCCGGAAAGGAAACCTTTTTTCTCAAAGGCGCTGAAAAGAAGATTTCCTTTTGAGGAGGGAGAAACCTTAGTTTGGAATAAGACGCCTGAACTTGACGCGGCTTTTTCCCAAGTCTCTAGACATACAGACCTGGCCTTTGAGGACATGGGGGTACTCTCTGATCCCATGGATAAGAGGATGGATTCCCTATTAAAGAAAACCTGGGATTCCTCCCAGGGTAATCTTAGGCCAGCAATGGCGGCTACAGTGGTAGCCCGCAACTTGGAGTACTGGCTGACTCAAATTAAATCCCATATAGAGGCAGGTACAGCAAAGGAGACAATCCTCTCCTCTTTCCCCATGCTACTGAAGGGGGTAGCTTTCTTGGCAGACGCCTCAGCGGAGTCTATTCGTATGTCCGCAAGGTCTGCAGCATTGTGCAACTCAGCCAGAAGGGCCTTGTGGCTCAAAATGTGGCAAGGGGACAGTGCGTCCAAAGTAAAACTTTGTGGTATCCCGCTTACGGGGGATTTGTTGTTTGGTCCTGGTCTGGAAGCAGTCCTAGACCGGACCGCCGACAAAAAGAAGGCGTTCCCCGTTAAAAAGAAGTTTGGGGAACAGCCAAAAAAGAGGTTTCGATTTCGTGGGAAATCAGAGACACCCAGGTCAGGTTCCCAGGAGAAAGGTTGGGGACAGAAGGGGAAGGGTCGAGGGGGAGCAATTTTTCGCCCTCCTGAACCCCCCAAAAAGACCAATTGACTCCAAAACAGTGGGAGGAAGATTGGGGGTCTTCCTCCCACAGTGGGAGATGATTACCTCCAACCAATATATCTTGGAGATCATCCGAAGGGGTTACAGGCTAGAATTCTCAACCCCTCCCCCCCTCAGACTGTTGATTACCAACCTTCCGAAGTGTGTGGAAAAGTCTTGTGCCCTCCTCTCCTCACTTCAGGAATTGGAGGAGCAGCAGGTGGTTGTCCAGGTCCCGACCAGGGAGATAGGTGGGTGTTTTTACTCCCACATCTTTGTGGTCCGCAAGCCGTCGGGAAAGTTCAGGCTTATCCTCAACCTAAAACTTTTAAATACCTCGGTCAGGTACAAGAGGTTCAGAATGGATTCGATCCATTCTGTAAAAGCCCTTCTCCCGCCAAACTGCTTTATGGCTTCGATCGACCTAAAGGACGCTTACCTACATATCCCCATAGCGGAGGAACATCAGAAGTTCCTGAGGCTAGCAATAAACACCGGGGATCAGGTACTGCACCTACAATTCAGAGCCCTTCCTTTCGGCTTGTCATCTTTCGCCCCGCATATTCACAAAGGTAATGGCAGAGGTCTTGGCCTTCCTGCGACTCAGGGGAATCCTGATAGTCGCATATCTGGACGACCTTCTATTGTTCGCTCCCTCCCCGGAACAATTGAATCAGGACTTACAGTCAGCCACAGACATTCTGGAAAGCTTGGGTTGGCTCATAAATCCAGAAAAATCCAACCTAATCCCGTCACAGAGGGTGTCCTTCCTAGGTTTTGTGTTGGACTCGACAGATCAAAAGGTTTTCCTTCCTCCAGAGAAGGTTCAAAAAGTGGACAAGGCCATGCTGTTTCTGCAGGGCAGCGGCCAGGTCTCTATAAGAAAGGCAATGTCCGCCCTGGGGTTGCTAACCTCCACCCTTCCAGCAGTACAGTGGGCGGGCCTTCATTTCCGTCCCCTTCAACTCTTCATCTTGAAGGTGTGGGACCGCAGCCTGCGGTCATTGGATTCCCTAGTCTCTGTCCCAAGTCAAGTCAAAAGGTCCCTCTGGTGGTGGAGAAGGGGGGCAAACCTGTCTCAAGGCCTAGAGTGGGTCCTACCCATATCCAAGACGGTCACAACCGACGCCAGCAACACAGGTTGGGGAGCACATTTGGGTTCCCGCTGGGTACAGGGCACCTGGGCATCAGTGGATACAGCGAAGTCCTCCAATTGGAGGGAATTGAGGGCAGTGTCACTGGCCCTTGTCTCATTCCAAAAGGATCTGCGGGGTCACCACGTTCGAGTTCGAACAGACAACTCGTCGGCAGTGGCTTACATCAACAGGCAGGGGGGCACAAGGTGTGGCTCCCTCTGGCTGTTGACAAAGACCATTCTCAAATGGGCCAAGATCAATGTCCTGTCCCTGTCGGCCTTACATCTGAAGGGGGATCAGAACTGCTTAGCAGACTTCCTCAGCAGAACAACGCTGAGGGAGGGCGATTGGTCACTGAGTCAGGAGGTTTTCAGGGTGATAGCCCAGAGATGGGGGCCGCCATGCGTAGACTTCTTTGCCCCCAGGCAGAACGCCAAGGCGGACAGGTTCTTTTCTCCAAGCAGGTACGATGGAGCTTTAGGGATAGATGCACTAGCTCAGAAATGGGAATTTTTCAGGTGTTATGCCTTCCCCCCCTCCGGTTCTGATCCCTGCGGTGTTAAGGAAATTTCAACAAGAGAACACAACCTTAATTCTAATTGCCCCATATTGGCCCAGGAGACCATGGTTTTCAATCCTAAAGAACTTGGCTGTAGAGCCCCCATGGCTTCTACCAGCTCGGGACAACCTTCTCACTCAAGGTCCAGTCTGCTGCCCTCACGTGGACAGGTGGAAACTTGCAGCCTGGTTTCTGAGGAGGAGTTGCTGAGGGGAAAGGGGTTTTCAGATCGCTTGGTTGCGACCCTCCTAAATTGTAGGAAAAAGGAAACGCAAACCATCTACCACAAAGTGTGGAGACGATACAATTCATGGTGCTCTGAAAGCTCCTTTAGTGTACACAGTTCCGTAGCAGTACTAGAGTTCCTACAGGCGGGGGCAGATAAGGGATTGGCTCTCAGCACCTTGAAGGGACAGGTGTCAGCCCTGAGTGTATTTTTAGAGAAAAATCTAGCAGGGGATCCCTGGATAGTAAGATTTTTTAAATCTTTGAGTAGGCAGAGGCCAGTTGGTGTGACCCCTTTTCCCGTATGGGATCTTTCCTTAGTTTTGCAGGCCCTTACGGGAGATCCTTTTGAACCATTGGGGTCATGCTCTTTGAAGTTAATCACTCTCAAAACTGCATTTTTGGTAGCGATTACGACGGCACGTCGAGTAAGTGAACTCGAGGCCCTCTCAATTAAAACTCCTTTTTTTTCAAGTTTTTCCGGATCGTATTGTTTTTATGACCGATCCGGCCTTTTTGCCAAAGGTGGCCTCGAGGTTTCACAGAGGCCAGGAAATTATTCTGCCAACATTTTGTTCAAACCCGGTGAGGGAAAAATAATTTATTTTTCACAACCTAGATGTAAGGAGGTGCGTCCTTCAATATTTGGAATGCACCAAACAGTTTAGAAAATCCGATTCCTTTTTTGTTTTATTTTCAGGGGCTAGAAAGGGTTCTAGAGCCTCCAGGCGTACTATAGCGGGCTGGATTAGAGCAGCTATTAGTCAAGCTTATGTGTTAAAGGGGATGGAACCTCCAGTGGGAATCAGGGCACATTCTACTAGAGCAGTGGCGACTTCACAGGCGGAATGGGCTGGTGCTTCTCCAGAGCAGATCTGCAGAGCAGCGACATGGTCGAGTTTTGCTACCTTCGTAAAGCACTACAGACTAGAATTGCTGTCAGCACAGGACCAAGCCTTTGGTCGTAAGGTGCTACAGGCAGTAGTCCCACCCTAAGGTAAGGTACTCGCTTATCCTCTCTAAGGTGCTGTCCTGAAAGACGAACTAGGGAAAAATGGAGTTATTTACCGGTAACGTCCTTTTCCAGGAGTCTTTCAGGACAGCACCGCTACCCACCCAGGGTTTGAAGATTGGAAGACTCATCACATGAGGACGTCAGGTAAGATAAAGTATTCTTGTATAACGTTGTCTTGTGTCTCCCCAGTTGGCCGGAGGTACTCTGTAAGAACTGAAGGGCCAATGGGAGGATGAGGCTTTAAAGATCTGAAGAAGGCGGTGTTTCCTAGAAGGGGAGGAGCCGGGATCTCTCTAAGGTGCTGTCCTGAAAGACTCCTGGAAAAGGACGTTACCGGTAAGTAACATTTTTTATTTTTTTATTTCATTGTCGTACATACCGTATTTTCATCGCGGCTTCCGGGTATGTAATCAGCGGGACTGGGCATTCCCAATTGATTGACATGCTTCCGACCGGCGCATACAGCGCGTCACGAGTTGCCGAGTTGTTCGGCAACTCGTGACGTGCTGTATGCGCCGGTCGGAAGCATGTCAATCAATTGGGAACGCCCAGTCCCGCTGATTACATACCCGGAAGCCGTGGTGAAAATACGGTATGTACGGCAATGAAATAAATAAAAAAACGCCTAATGTCATTCTCACAACTCGGCTGAATGTAATGTTAAAAATTATTTTTTTGGGTGAACCCCCGATTTAATGCGAGCTCGCATGGAGTGGAGTCCTTGCTGGCGTGCTCCCGTGATACACAGCAGCTATTGCCGCTCACGTCCAGCCTATGGCTGCGCTGCTTTCAATCCATCCACTCTACCCAATCAACGGCCAGGGTGAGCGACAAGGAAAATTGTCAGAAGTATTTTCACCTGATGCATTAAGGTGAAAAAACTTTTACCTGTAAACCCCTTTAATCCAGGAATCGGAAGTATGAAGCGGCGTACACACGACCGAGGTTCTCGCTGGAAACCAGCGAGAACCTCGCTGGAAGCTGCATTCCAGCGAGGACCTCGGCCGTGTGTACGCTCTCGGCGAGCATCCCGTCGGGAATGCCGTCGAGCAGAAATAGAGAGCATGTTCTCTATTTGCTCGACGGCCTGCCTGGATGAATGGCTGGTTGCCATTCCCGACGGGCGGGTCGCCGATTTCGACGGCCGGCAGAGAACCTCGACGGGCGGAACGATGTGTTCTGCCCGTTGAGGTTCTCTGCCGTGTGTACACGGCCTGAAAGGAAGATACAAGAAGAGCAGAAATAGAGAGGCAGAGAGAACTACCAAGAGCAGAACAGTTATTTTCCTATGAAAGTTTAAAAATATGCATGTTTCTCTTCCTTTTTTTTTTTTTTTTTAATTCTCTGGCATGACAATGAGTGTCTTTTATTTTTAATTTTTTTGGAGTGTTTCCCTCCCATCATTATGTACAGGTTGTTTTTTTTTTTTTTTTTTAATAAATCTACACCACATTCTAAGACGAATCTGTCTAGCCCTGTAAATCAAAAATCGCTATAACTACAATTTCTGTAGGCGATTCAGGCCATTCCCACGCTGCGCCATCAGAAGAGACAACTAAAAACTCCATAGTAAGCCTCTATGGGTGACGTCACGTCCCGGCATTTCCCAGCATCCGTCGCTAGAGACTGTACCTGAGCAGATGATACAATTTTCTTTGTATAATTTTTAGATTTACCAAAACCTTATATGAGCTCAAACCTGAACACTTTCAATTTGCATGTAATCAGGCCAGCCCTTGCACTACGTAGCCCTTGCACTACGTTTTATTTTTTTTCTTATTCAGATATCAGGGGTCTTAACAGACCTCTGACATCTCCCCTTTGAGACAGAGAAAGGGACTAAGGACCCAGATTCCCTAGTCCCTTTCTCTGCAGCCTCAGCTAAAATGAATGGAGAGAAGCTCCTCTCCATTCATAAACTGAAGCATCGTAAACACAGGTTACGATGTTCAGTTATGTGAATGGACAGAAGTCGGTGATCACTGACCCTGTTCATTCAGAAAAGGTAGGAGCCGGGTTTAGCGGCTCCTACCTCCGCTCTCCATCCTGACAGATTGAGGGGGACAGCAAAGGGACAGTCAGCGGTGATCGGTGCGGCCTGGGGGGAGTTACAAGCACCGATCACCGCTGTATAACTTTAACTAAAGCAGCTGAAAAGGGGGCAGATCAGTGCTTGTAACTCCCCTGCTGCACCGATCATCCTGACTACCCAGGTTTCGGGTGAAGCATCGGAGCATTTCCCTGAGTACAAGTACCCGGGGAAATGCTTGGTATTGGTACTGATGCTAGTATCAGTATCGGGACATCCCTAGTTAAAGCTAAATCTAAACGAAATTGAATAAGAAAATTGAATAAAGTATGGCCAGCCTATAGAATCCCTGCAAGTGCAGCAGCTGATTATTAACTCTAAAACCACTTCCATTCACATATGGACAGTTTGGTAAAATCCCTGCAATGTGTGCTGTCTAAAGTGTGTGAGGATTTGCTACCCTCTCCAACACAGACTTTATCTGTCAGGATTCAAATGCTTGGAGCCCCCTGGATATACACATTTTTCTGTATTTGGATCACCCAGAGGGGGAATGTTGTTGTGTTGTGTGTTTTATTTTATTTTTATTTTTTTGTCTCAACAAGTGGGGTTACTCATTACACCTGTGTGAGTGTTTTGCCCACAGAGGATGTGCAGTTGTTGTTTGCTTCCTAGTGCAGGGAGTCCTAATCATGTCAATTGGAACGCAGCGGCTGCACGGTGCGGGTACAGATCCCAAAGGCAGAAAATGTATTTCTTTTGTGTGTGCTTGGATTTATTTTTGGATGGCTTTTGGCTGCAGTGTAACTTTCTCACCTAACCAGAGTTTTTGTTACAGGTGCACAAGGAGATCGTTTCCGGGCTGAAATATCAGCAGCAGACATGCAGGAAAGGTGTAAAGGGTAAGTGCCAGCCGTCATACCTACCATCTTACTTCAACACCAAAAATGTCATGTAAATTCATAAGTTTAGTTCAGTTTTGCATTCCTTCTATTTTAGCAGCAGTGAAACAATTTTACAACCAATGTAATTGCATAGTTTAATGGTTCTTTAACCCCCCGCCGCACTGCAGCATAGCACAGGCAGGCAAAAAGACGTACCTGTATGTCCCCTTTTAAGAAGCGGTTTTTGCAGGCACGCGCCTGCGGCGGTTTACGTGAGCGCCCGTGGACTCGATCGCCATGGGCATACCTGCGATCGTCTCACGGAGAGATAGAACGGGGAGGTGTAAACACAACATGTCATCGGGAACGCTATCAGTGAAGTGTCACAGCAAGCCACGCTGCCTTACAGTAAGAATCACGCCTTAGGGAACACTTAGCCCCTACAGCGCCACCTAGTGGTTAATCCTTTCACTGCCAGTGTCATTTTCACAGTAACTGGTGCATTTTTATAGCACCGATTGCTGTCAGGCTAGATTCACACCTATGCCAATTGAGTGCGGCTTAAACCGCATCTAATACGCAGAACATTTCTAAATACATTGTTTTCAATGAGGCTGGTTCACATATGTGCGATGCATTCGCACTGCGCATTGCAGAAAAAACGTGTGCGGATTTTATGCCTTGCGGTGTGGCTCAGGTGTAAATTCAGTCCCATTATCTTCTATGGGTACGCAGCTGATTCGCAGATGTGTTCAGTTCTCTTCAGGAATTTCTGTCATTCAGCTCAATACACTTCTCCCCCACTCTCCTCTCACCCGGAACTTCTCCCAGGTCTCCAAATTAAAAACGGAGCTAATCTGCTGAACACTTCCCTTATCTATCTGCAGAGATAAGAGAGCTGAAATTCTCACTGCACAAGTGTGAACCCAGTCTAAAAATGACAATGGTCCCAAAAATGTGTCAAGTGTCCGCCATAATGTCGCCGTCCCAATACAAAACGCAGATTGCCGCCATTTCTAGTAAAAAAATATATATATATATATATATATTATTAATAAAAATGCTATAAAACTATCACCTATTTTTTAGACGCTATAACTTTTGCGCAAACCAATCAATAAACACTTATTGCGATAAAAAAAAAAGAAGAAGAATACGTATTGGCCTAAAATGAGAGGAAAAAAAAAGTTTTATCTTTTTGGGGGATATTTATTATCGTAAAAAATATTGCATTTTTTTTCCAAAATTATCGCTTTATTTTTGTTTATAGCGCAAAAAATAAAAACCACAGAGGTGTTTACCACCAAAAGAAAGCTCTATTTATGGAAAAAAAGGATGTCCATTTTGTTTGGGAGCAACGTCGCACGGCCGCGCAATAGTCCGTTAAAGCGAGGCAGTGCCGAATCGCAAAAAGTGGCCCGGTCATTTGGCAACAGTGGTTAACCTGGAAACAAAAAGTTCAGTCTGGGGAAAAGAAAATTATTTTACATCTTGACAAGGAAAAATAAAATTCTCTTTGACCTCTTGGGTGTAAAAATTACTTTACTCTTCTTAGTGGCAATGGTTTGAGAAGCCCAAAAAAGTTAGAAAAAGTCATCCAAACCTTAAGCCTAGGTTCACATTTTGGCGAATACAGACATCGCATTCGCGTCAAATCCTTTCGGCTCAGCCAGTCTGTTTACACTTGGTCACCCATAGAGCAAGAGCGGGTTGTGTCCATGTCCACTCTGCAAAAAATTGAGTGGATAAGGACCTGTCCTCTGCCTCTGCTCCGCATGGGATGAGTGGACAATTCTCCTGCTCCCATCCCATGTGAAAGGGGCCTAAAGCCTCTTGCGGCTGCTGAGCGTTTTTCTGTGCCCCCATCCATCTGTTACCCCATCAGTCTCCCCATACATCTGTGTCCCCCCACATCTGTGTCCCCCCATTCATCAGTCTCCCCATCAGTCTGTGGCCCCATCCATCTTCCCATTCAACTGTGTCCCCAGTTTCCCCATTCATCTGTGTCCCCATCACTCATCAGGCTATCCCCACAAATTGGTGTCCCCATTAGAGCCCCCCCATCATTCATCCGAGTCTCCCTACACATTTGTGTCCCCATCACAGCCCACCCCCGCCTGCATATTTGTGTCCCCATCAGAGCCATCACCTCCCCTTCCGCATATTTGTGTCACCATTAGAGTCATCAGCCCCCCTCCTCACATGTTTGTGTCACCATTAGAGCCATCAGCCCCCCTCCTCACATGTTTGTGTCACCATTAGAGCCATCAGCCCCCCTCCTCACATGTTTGTGTCACCATTAGAGCCATCAGCCCCCCTCCTCACATGTTTGTGTCACCATTAGAGCCATCAGCCCCCCTCCTCACATGTTTGTGTCACCATTAGAGCCATCAGCCCCCCTCCTCACATGTTTGTGTCACCATAAGAGCCATCAGCCCCCCTCCTCACATGTTTGTGTCACCATTAGAGCCATCAGCCCCCCTCCTCACATGTTTGTCACCATAAGAGCCACCAGCACCCCCACATTTGTGTCCACATCAGAGCCATCAGACCCCACAGATATTTGTGTCCCCATCAGAGTCATCAGCCCCCCCCCCCCCCCCCTCACATTAATCGCCCAGAGGCGATTAAGCGCCCAGAGGCAATTAAGTTTGCATGTGCTGCGCTATATAAGTTTTCATTCATTCATTCATTCATTCACATTTGTGTCCCCATCAGTCTACAACCCCCCCCCTCCACGTGTGTCTCCATCAGAGTCATCAGCCCCCACATATTTGTGTCCCCATCGGAGCCATAAGAGTTATCAACCCCCCCACATTTGTGTCCCCACCAGAGCCATTCAACCCACCCCCACACAAGTATATCAGCCCCCATCTTTGCATGTGTCCAGCACGTCTCCATGACTAGCTGTGCAGACCTGCTGCACCTCCCGACTCCCGCCACGCTGGTATTACACACTCGTTACTGGTTAACAGCCAGGCGGGAGCAGGGAGGCGGCAACGGGTCTGCACTAAACACCTCATTGGCTGCTGGGATGCCGTGGTCCCAGCAGCTAACACAATGAGACACCGGGGGGGATTACGGGACCTGCGCTGCATATTGGCTGGGGCGAATATGCAGCGCAGGTTCCACAACTAACAGGGGAACTAAGGATTCAAGCTGCGGGCCGGAAGAAATGTCCTGGCGGGCCGGATGTGGCCCGCGGGCCGTAGTTTGGAGACCACTGCCCTAGAGAATAAAATGGCGGTCATTGCAATACTTTTTGTCACACCTTATTTGCGCAGCGGTCTTACAAGTGCACTTTTTTTGGAAAAAAATCACTTTTTTTAATTAAAAAATAAGACAACAGTAAAGTTAGCCCAATTTTTTTTATATATCGTGAAAGATAATGTTACGCAGAGTAAAATGATACCCAACATGTCATGCTTCAAAATTGCGACTGCTCGCGGAATGGCGTCAAAATTTTACCCTTAATAATCTCCATAGGCGACGTTAAATTTTTTTTATAGGTTGCATCTTTTAAGCTACAGAGGAGGTCTAGGGCTAGAATTATTGCTCTCGCTCTAACAATCGCGGTGATACCTCACTTGTGTGGTTTGAACACCATTTTCATATGCGGGCATTACTCACGTATGCACGCGAGCTCGACAGGGTGCTTTAAAAAATATTATTTTTTTGTTTTCTTATTTTTATTTTATTAATGTTTACACTGGAAAAAAAATTGATCACTTTTATCCCTATTACCAGGAATGTAAACATCCCTTGTAATAGAAAAAAGCATAACAGGTCCTCTTAAATTTGAGATCTGGGGTCAAAAAGACCTCACATCTCATATTTAGACTTTAATGCAAACAAAAAAAGAAAATGTTGCTTTAAGAAGCATGGGCGGAAGTGATGTTTTGACGTCGCTTCCGCCCTGCTATGCTATGGGGAAGGGTGGGGGCCATCTTGCCCTCACTCGCATCCCCAGCAAGCAGGAGAGAGGACCCGATCGCCTCCGGTAAGCGACGGAGGGCGCGCACCGCCGATAACGGTGATCTTGCGGCGAATTCGCCGCGGAGACAACCGTTATCATTTACAGGACCGCTCAAAGAAAAGATGGATATCTCTGTTGCGGCAGCAGCAGCTGCTGCCGTTACCAAGATATCCATCTTTAAAAACAGGACGTATATATACATGAGCGGGTCCTTAAGTGGTTAAATGAGCGTCATTGACATCAATTAACAAATACTTCTTTTGTTTACAGTGGATAAGTCAAACTACATGGTCGGAAGTTACGGACCTCGTGCGGAGGAATACGAATTCCTCACCCCCATCGAAGAAGCCCCAAAGGGCATGTTGGCCAGAGGCTGTTACAACATGAAGTCGCTTTTCACTGACGATGACAAAACCAAGCATCTCTCCTGGGAATGGAACCTGACCATCAGCAAGGAATGGAAGAAATAGGCCTGCCCAGGGATGCCCTCCATAGGCTCACAATACCCCTAGTTCCTCCGACTCTCCCGAGAAGTGCTGCTGGATTGTGTTCCAACTCCGTACCCACATGGTGTCTCCTCCTCCACACCGCTGTACCCCATAGAGTCCATCCCAATCCCCCCCCCCCCCACCGAAAAAAAAAAAAAGCCTAGTGGGATTGACATTTCTGCCTCATGTGGACACCTGTTTGCCTTGCCCTTGCTGTGTTTTATGTCTAGTGTTGGATGACTGGGATGTGTTCACTGCTTAAATTATTGTGCCAAGTTCTAGATCTTGGCCTTATCAGCAGCAAGTTTTACACTGGGAGTTGAGAATCAAGGAATCTTTCTCTCTATCCTCCCTTCTCCAGTGTGTCCCGGCCCATAACCGCCTTATAATTATTTGCTGCCTTTTTTTTTTCTTTTCTTTTTTAATTTTCGTAGCCATGTTGCCTTAAAATGATTTTTTGCATTTGTTGCAGTAGGGGCGATCTTTTCTGCTCCATGTTGTGCCTCGCTATTTTCATGTCTGCCTACGGCACTGCACCGTCCCAGCCTCGAACGATGGCACGTGCACGTTTTTGTAAGCTGCTCTCGTCCCGTATTTTTAGCTGCGACCCTGGTCGCTAATATAGGCACTTATCAATGAATTTCCGAAGATTTAATTTTTATTATTTTTTTTAATAAAGGAAAATCAGGAATTGGAATTCAAGATTGCATAGGACCAAACAGCTGCATAACATTTGCTTGGTGTCTGTATCGTGGGCCACAAGGGTATTAAAACGCGTGCTCAGTGGTGAACGGGGGATGTATTATGCGATGTGCCAGCACAGTATTTGATCACATCATTGCCTGTAGTCAGCCTGCCTCACCTTACACGTTGCTCGTGTGATATTCAAACCAGATTTGTGCAGTTGCTTGTATAAAGAGCACCATTCTAATGCTAGTACTGACAAATGAATGTGGGGGTCGTAGCTAAGATGAGGCTGCTTTTACATCTTGGGGTGGGAGAATTGTAACCGTGTGCTTTTTTTTTTGGGGGGGGGGGGGGGGGGGATAGAACCCTTATTTATTGCCTTTTCACACAACGTACTTATTTTGTGGTCCACGATTTAAAGCATGGGTCTTCAAACCACGGCCCTCCAGTTGTTCAGGAACTACAATTCCCATCATGCCTAGTCATCTGAGTGATTGTCAGTGTTACGATGCCTCATGGGATGTGTAGTTCTATAACAGCTGGAGGGCTGTAGTTTGAGGATCCCTGATTAAAATATAACTAAAGGCAAAACATTTTTATTAGCTTTAGATGGTGGTGGGTGAGGGGTTAGAACCTCTGTCAGGTTTTTGTTTGTCTGTGTCTATTAGGAAAATGTTCTCTCTTGTACTGATCGCTAATATCAAGTGAGGGGGGAGTTAAAAAAAAAAAAAAAACTGGAATAGAGGGGAAATATTCCAACAAGGACACCAGTTCTGGTGACAACCAGGGATTCCCTCACATTGAAAACATATTCTCTCACTTCTGCGGAGTCTTCAAGACAGGAAGTGAAGAGAAATCTCTGTAATGAGACATAGATGCCAAACAAAACGCCAACATTGGCTTAAAGGGGTTGTAAAGGTACTTTTTTTTTTTTTTTTTACCCTAAATAGCTTCCTTTACCTTAGTGCAGTCCTCCTTCACTTACCTCATCCTTCCATTTTGCTTTTAAATGTCCTTATTTCTTCTGAGAAATGCTCACTTCCTGTTCTTCTGTCTGTAACTCCACACAGTAATGCGAGGCTTTCTCCCTGGTGTGGAGTGTCATGCTTGCCCTACCCTTGGACTACGGGAGAGTCGAGACACCCACTAACACACAGCTCCTTTCTCTATCTGCAGCGTAGAGAGCGTCCCGACTCTCTTGTAGTCCAAGGGAGGGGGCAAGCACGACACTCCACACCACGGAGAAAGCCTCGCATTACTGTGTGGAGTTAGACAGAAGAACAGGAAGTGAGGATTTCTCAGAAGAAATAAGGACATTTAAAAGCAAAATGGAAGGATGAGGTAAGTGAAGGAGGACTGCACTAAGGTAAAGGAAGATATTTAGGGGGGAAAAATTGTACCTTTACAACAACCCCTTTAATCCCTCGCCAAACACTATCCAACCTGCTAAAAACAATGTTCTGGCTTTTAGTTCTACTTGATCATTTCACTCTGGGAACTCCTTGGGGTATCTGACTTTGCAGCCCGGAGAGTCTTGGAGGGGGGGGGGGGGGGGGTTGATTATCTCCTGAGGTCGTTTTTGTGCAGACAGAATTGTGTTTTATTCATATATTTTTTTTTTTTTGTATTTGTTTTGTCTAATCCTCTCCCCAAAGATGGCATGATTCCAACAATCAATTGCTTTCCTTTTTATGAAAAATAAAATTATTCCAACTGGCTACACAATGCTTCCTCTTTGTAATGTGCTTCTTCCTGCACGGTGGCCTCTCTTTCCAACGATGTGCACCTTCCAGCAATTGCGTCATTGTGACTACTAGCGAAATTACTAATTTCTCTGCGCTTCCATGCAGCTGCCACTAGGTGACGCTCTTGAAATGTTTAATCTCTTTTTACATTGTCATGCACGTTATTAACTGCATATCTGGCCAGTGATATAATGTAGCTCTCTCCTATTTTAGGTGACTATTACTAGGAATAGTGCTACAATTATCTGAGGTGGCACACTGAACACACACCCATAATGCTTCTGCTATCACAGCAGGGCTTGCCATAAATATTTCAGCTGCTCTCTGGTGGCATGCAGTTTTAGTTGAAATCTCCATGTCTTTTCATATCAAATTAAAAAGAAGAGAAAAAAAAAAACGCTTTTTATTTGAGATTAAGGGAGGTTTACACTAGCTGAATATTTTAATCTGATATCTAATGATTCAGTTGCAGATCCTGTGGCCCCGGGTGTATGATTCTAAATAGGATCTTTCTGGCAGCAAGAGCCCTTGTAAAATGTTGTCCTTACACTGTACTTGTAACATTTGCATTCCCTATTGGCTGCTGTTGCTCGGGACCAACATGTAAATATCAACCGTGCACTGCTAATTACACACTACTTGCCATCTAGCGTCCTGAGTTGCTAGGATGCAGGTGGCTCCTGCCCCCTAGTGCTTTTTGTTGCTAGAATGCAGGTGGCCCCAGCTGTTGTCATCTATGGTTTCCAGGATGCAGATGACCCCTGCTGCCTAGTATCATTGGTTTCCAAGATGCAAGCAACCCCTCCTGCTGGCATCCTTGGTTGCTGGCATCCTTGGTTGCTAGGGTGCATATGACCCCTGCTGCCAAGTATCCTTGGTTTCCTTGATGCAGGCAGCCCCCACTGCCTCACGTCCTTGGTTGCCAGGATGTAGGCAGCCCCTTCTGCTTCACGTCAGTGGTTGACAGGATGCATACAGCTCCCGCTGCCTTGTGTCCTTGTTTGCCAGGATGCAGGTGGCCTCCTGCTGCCTCACGTCTTTGATCGCCAGCATACAGATGCTCCCGCTGCCTCGCGTTTTTGGTTGCCAGGATGCAGATGCTCCCGCTGCCTCGCCTCCTTGGTTGCCAGGGTGCAGATGCGCCTGCTGCCTCGCCTCCTTGGTTGCCAGGATGCAGATGCGCCTGCTGCCTTGCCTTGCGTCCTTGATTTGCAGGATGCAGATGCTAACGCTGCCTCACGTCCTTGGTTGCCAGGATGCAGATGGCTTCTGCTGCCTTGGTTACCAGGATATAGATGGCTTCCGTTGCATTGGTTACCAGGATGCAGGCGGCTCCCACTGCCTTGGTTGCCAGGATGCAGATGGCTTTTGCGTCCTTGTTTGCAAGAATGCAGATGCTCCTGCTGCCTCGCCTCCTTGGTTGCCAGGATGCAGATGCTCCCGCTTCCTCGCCTCCTTGGTTGCCAGGATGCAGATGCTGCCTCACATCTTTGGTTACCAGGATGCAGAAGGCTCCCGCTGCCTCACGTCCTTGGTTGCCAGAATGCAGATGGCTCCCACTGCCTCGCATCCTTGGTTACCACGATGCAGATGGCTCCCGCTGCCTCACATCCTTGGTTGCCAGGATACAGGCACCCATTCAGAACCAATATGTAATATCAATACTTTGTAATCTGCGGCACAGATACTGATGTGTACTTGTAGGACCTGATCAGCAGTGGCAGCCAGTAGAGTACATTTGTAGCATTTACATGCATACAGCATAAAATATGCTCATTACATAGGTCCTGATATGCAAATTGTTCCAGTTCTTGTTTACACTATGGACCGATACGGACCAGTGTATATGGGATCATGGAAAATGATATGGATGCATTTAAAATATGTTTAAATCACGGGTCTGAACACGAGTATTGTACGGCCGTGTGCATGAGCCCTGTGCTGTTGTGCGTAGTCAAGGATTCTCGATTTGTATACGATTTGCCTCAGCTGGCCAGACTCTTATGGCATTATCTCTCAATTTAAATATTTTACCGCTCCATCTCTGAGAACACTTTTTGAGCTCCGATGATAACTATAGGAGCAACAGATGATCTAATCAAATCCCCAGCTGCTCATTGGCTGACTTTGGAGAGTCCTGCCAACCCAAGAATGTGTGGGCGACTTGGTTAAAATTGGATTGTGGTGAGTCATAATCCCCCCCCCCCCCCCCCCCCCCCCCCCCCCCGCCCGCATACGTTTTCTGTCAATGAAACTGCCGGGATTAAAGTGACATTTACAGGCACACAAGATAATGTGCCAGAGGGAGAGGACTGTATTGATTTGCATAATGCTGTCAGGGAAAAACGCACAACTAGAAATAAATCCAATAACTTACTATATGGCTGTGGGTTGATGTTGAAAGCTGGCCATACATTTTACAATTTTCCTGTTCAATTTCCTTTAGATTTACCTTCAACTATGTAGTACAAGGGCCTGCCTATGAATTGAAAGTGTTTAGGATTGACCTCCATATTATATCTAGCGTTTAACCCTAAATACATCCTACTGGCCAGGATATTCATTTAATCTGACAGTTGGAATCCATTAATGCTTAAACGCTACACACGTCTAGGCCCAGATTCCAACTGGGCGTATCTTTGTGCAGGCGTAGCGTATCTTCTTTACGCTACGCCGATGCAACTTAGTCAGGCAAGTGCTGTATTCACAAAGCACTTGCGCCCTAAGTTACGGCGGTGTAGCGTAAAATTGGCCGGCGTAAGCCCGGGTAATTCAAAGTTGGCTTGGATTGGGCGTGTTGTATGGTAATCAACCATGACCCCACGTAAAAGATGTTTCTAACGAACGGCGCATGCGCCGTCCGTGGATGTATCCCAGTGCGCATGTTCAAAATTATGCCGCAAATACTCATTGGTTTTGACGTGAACGTAACTTACGCAAAGCCCTATTCGCGAATGTTTTACGCAAACGACGGAAAATTTGACACTGACCCGACGTCCTTACTTAACATGGCGTACGCCTCATATAGCGGGGTAACTTTACGCCGGAAAAAGCCTTACGCAAACGACGTAAAAAAAATGCTCCGGGCGCACGTACGTTTGGGAATCGGCGTATTCCCCTCATTTGCATATTCAATGCGTAAATCGACGGAAGCGACACCTAGCCGCTAGCGTAAATATGCAACTAAGATACTTCTGCGTAAGAGACTTACGCCGCTCGTATGTTAGCAAGATTCCGCCGTATCTTGCTTTCTGAATACAGAAAAAAGATACGCCGGCGCATCCTACAAATTATGCGCCATATCAACAGATACGCCAAGGTAACTTCTTTAAGAATCCGGCCCCTAGTGTTTAGGCGTGTCTTGGGGGTTTTTTTGTCTGCCGAAACGCACCTTTGGTACGTTTTCCTTCTTTTTCTCTGCATATAACACATAGACACATAGGGGGTTATTTATGAAAGGCAAATCCACTTTGCACTACAAGTGCACTTGGAAGTGCAGTCACGGTAGATCTGAAATGAGGGGAAGCTCTGCTGATTTTATTATCCAATCAGTAGACGAAAAATCTACTAATTCAACGAAAATCGAACTCTTGATGTAGATAAAACATCCCTCCCCACACACTCTGCAAGGGTTAAAGGCTCACTATGTGTACGGTTTAAATTTCAGACATTTTTGCCTCCCTAACACCTCCGCTCCACTGCTTTTCTCCTCTTGTCTGAAGCTTCGCTGTGTGGGCAGAACTTTGGCATCACCACATACAATACAGCAGGGGTGCCCAACCTTTTGAAGAGCGAGGGCCACTTAAACGACTTGGTAACTGGTCGCAGGCCACAATGAGCAGAGCGGGTGGATGTCAATTTTGTTTGGTTGCAACGTCGCATGACCGCGCAATTGTCAGTTGAAGCGACGCAGTGCCGTATCGCAAAAAGTGCCTTGGCTATTGTATCACAGCCATATCATCAGTGCTGGCTTTTGCACCTTAAAGCGTAACTCCACTTTTGTTGAGAAAAAAAATATTCCCCTCTGGGTGATCAATGTACATTGCAGGAATTTTACCAAACTTTGACGTAGATTCCTTGCTTTTGTTATTCTGAAAACATCCCTGTGTGTTTGTCTGTGTCCATGTGGGAAAGTGAGTCTAATGGGAATGGTTTCATTTAGGGTTGTCCCGATACCACTTTTTTAGGACCGAGTGCAAGTACCGATACTTTTTTTCATGTACTCGCCGATAACCAATACCGATACTTTTTTTAAATGTGTCCCCAAATGCAGCCATGTCCCCCCACATATATCCAGCCATGTCCCCCACATATATTGCAGCCATGTCCCCCCACATATATTGCAGCCATGTCCCCCCACATATATTGCAGCCATGTCCCCCACATATATTGCAGCCATGTCCCCCCACATATATTGCAGCCATGTCCCCCCCACATATATTGCAGCCATGTCCCCCCACATATATTGCAGCCATGTCCCCCCACATATATTGCAGCCATGTCCCCCCACATATATTGCAGCCATGTCCCCCCACATATATTGCAGCCATGTCCCCCCACATATATTGCAGCCATGTCCCCCACATATATTGCAGCCATGTCCCCCCACATATATTGCAGCCATGTCCCCCCACATATATTGCAGCCATGTCCCCCCACATATATTGCAGCCATGTCCCCCCACATATATTGCAGCCATGTCCGCCCACATATATTGCAGCCATGTCCGCCCACATATATTGCAGCCATGTCCCCCCACATATTGCAGCCATGTCCCCCCACATATATCCAGCCATGTCCCCCCACATATTGCAGCCATGTCCCCCATACCTAGTAATAGATGATGATCATGATGCCGCCGCCGCCACGTTAATCAGCGTGCATTACAGCGCGCATTACAGGCAGCTTTCGTTTGAATAGTTGTATGCCCCACCGCGCTGTGTATAGACACTCCCCCTTGCTTGGGATTGGACAGATCCGTCCAATCCCGAGCAAGGAGGAGTGTCTATACACGGCGTGGCGGGGATTACTACTATTCAAAACGAAAGCTGCCTGTAAGCACGGGGATTAACGCGGCGGTGGCGGTGGCTTTGCGGTATGCGGCGGCGGCGGCGGCGGCTGGGGGGGAAGTATTCTATTCAGGCATCGGGGGCATTTGCGGGAGTACAAGTATTCCCGCAAATACTCGGTATCGGTACAGATACCGATACTGGTATCGGTATCGGGACAACCCTAGTTTCATTATTATCAATCGGCTGTACACCTGCAGAACGCTAATGAGGAAAGCTGCTGGGTCTGCATCCCTTTAGATGTGATTTTCTATTGGAAGTATCCCACCAAAATAAAACATTTTTTTTTGCAGGGGATGCCTGCAATCTGACTTGTATCTTAGTGTAGACTTCTGGGAAAATCGGTGAGCCAATCACACAAGCAGGAAATTACATATCTGGGGGGTGCTATGTACACATTCTCTTTACAGAAAGCCTGCAGGTGGCCATATTGCATTTTCAGGAAATTACAGAGCTGCCGGTATGAAAAGGAAAGGTAATTTTTTAATAACATTCGAATACAATATGACTTGTGTCACTATTGTATATGCTATATTATATTTTCTTTATTTGCTGTTTTTTACTTTCCTCACACAAGTGGAGTTACCCTTTAACATGGGTGTTCCATGAAAAGAGGGAAAATGACAACTGGCGGCATTTTTTTCCATTCTATTCGTGTATAGGTGAATATGGATTGCTGTTTTTTTTTTCGTAGTTCTGATTGCAGCAACCTCCCAGTATTTGTATTAATAGGGCTCCTGGGTCAGTGTGCTCTGCAGAATAATCCACGTACAAGGACATGACACACGAATGTGAACTCTGGCCAGGTGCAGATCAGAACAAGAGATTGAGAAATGTTCTGGTGCTTCTGTCTCTCTTTCATTGGTATTAAAGCAGCCACACAACTTAAAGGGGTTGTAAACCCTCGTGTTTTATCATAGAATGCATTAAGGTGAAAAAACTCCTGTCACTGCCCGGCCTCCCAGCCCCGTAATTCCCACGATGGAGATGTGTTCTTCCACTCTGCCCATTGTTTCGGCTCTTGGTTGGATAGATTGATAGCAGCCAGTGGCGTCGGGGGGGGCTGGAGCCCCAAATGGGTCCCCAAAAGCCCAGAGACTCGGGCATCCACAGCTTCACTATTAGCCCCGAGTCCAAGCGGGGACCGATCTGATGCGGTGTGCACCTGAGTGACATAGCAGGCCTTCTGGAGCCTGCAGCACCTATGATGGCCACTGGTCCAAGGCCGGGACCACAGGATGTGTGATGTCCATCATAGGTGCTGCAGGCTCTAGAAGGTGGGAATTACAATGCGGCCGCTGCGCCACTATGAGATCCCTGATCCCCCCCCCTCCCTGCATAGTGCTCAGGCGGACGGCTCTCCTCCAATGGCTCTGTCTCTGGGACGACGACGACGACGAAAAGTGTAGCTGCTGACTTCTAATAAACAGAGACTTACCTGTTCCACGGTCCAGCAATGCGGCTGCCCGGAGCGTCGCTCCTCTCCGCCGGCGCCTCCATTGCCACTCTGGGCATTCGGCCGTGACAGCTTTCGGCTTCACAGCCAGGCACACACTGCCCATGCGTGAGTCATGCTGTGCTCCCGGAGTGGACAGGCAATCTAGATCACCTAGAGAGAGGGGCCGCCTAGGTAGAGAGAAGGAGTCGCCTAGGTGGCCCTGGGTGAAAGGAGGAAGTGTGACAGGAAGTCCCACTCCTAACAAAGTCCCCCCCCCCCCAAAAAAAATGACATGCCAAATGTAGCATGTAAGGGGGCGAGGCATGCTTAAATCGCAAGTTCCACTTTTGGGTGGAACTCTGCTTTAAGGCAGTGCTGGAAAATAATGGTGGCCACACAAAATATTGACACTTTGAACCAAATTTGGACATTTTCACTTAGGGGTGTACTCACTTTTGTGGCCAACGGTTTAGACATTAATGGCTGTGTGTTGAGTTATTTTGAGGGGACAGCAAATTTACACTGTTATACAAGCTGTACACTCAGCGGCAAACTGACCATTCGGGCACTGCCCGAGGGTCCCATGCCGCTAGGGGGCCCCATCAGGTTTGCCAGCCTCAGTAAAAGCAGGGATAGTATGTAAAAATCTGTGTTTTTTTTACATCTGTTCCCGAAATAATATGTATGTGTATACAGTGTGTGTACTGTGTGTATATGCATGTGTATACTGTGTGTATGCACTGTGTGTCTGTATGTGTATTCTGTGTGTATGTATACTGTGTATGTATGTATGTGTGTGTGTGTGTATATTGTGTGTATGTATGTATGTGTGTGTGTGTGTGTGTGTATGTATATTGTGTGTCTATACTGTGTGTATGCACTGTGTGTCTGTATGTGTATTCTGTGTGTATGTATACTGTGTATGTATGTGTGGGTGGGTGTGTGTATATTGTGTGTGTGTGTATATTGTGTGTCTGTGTGTGTATACTGTGTGTATGCACTGTGTGTCTGTATACTGTGTGTGTGTATACTGTGTATGTATGTATGTGTGTCTATGTATGTATGTGTGTGTATATATATATATATATACTGTGTGGCCCCATAATCGATTGCCTGGGAGCCCCATAATCTCCTATTGCCTGGGCGCCCCATGAGTTGTCAGTCCACCCCTGTGTACACTCGCTACTTTACATTGTAGCAAAGTGTAATTTCTTCAGTGTTGTCACATTAAAAAAGATAGAAGAAAATATTTACAAAAATGTGAGGGGTGTACTTACTTTTGTGTATATTTGATTAGTTGCTATGGGCTATTGCATGTTCAAATAAGCCAGCACCATCCAAAATAGCCTTTTTCTTATCAGAAGACACAGTGTTTAAGATTATTGCTTATACAAGCACAGACTTCTTCGATGACAGATAATACACAATGACAAAGATCCTTTTGTCTGACCTCTCTATACTAAAATGCGTTCTGAGAACAAAAGCTTCTTGTCCTCGCTGTGCGTCGGCCACGTGTCACTAAAATTGAGAGAGCTGCAGCTATTGACCAGCTTTTGTTCCTCTTGTGGAGAATAATGATGGAAAGTGCCCCAATATTCTATAGATGCTCCGATCAGAGAGACCAACGTGAGAAGAGTCATTCAGTATAGCGCAATCTCAGCATTGTCCTTACTCCCCCCCCCCCCCCTCTCATCTTCCTGCTCGCTTTTCTTGTTCCTTTTTAACCACCGTGACAAGAAAAATTTGAAAACAATCAGGATGGAAAATTATTCCCCCAGCAACAATTGACCCCACCCCAGAAACAATAGACCCCCCCACACAACAATAGACTCCCCAGCAAAAATAGATCCCCCACACAACAATGGACCACCCACAACAAAATACTACCCCCAGCAACAAAATATTTACTCCAGTAGCATTAGACTCCCCCTCCCAGCAGCAACAACAGATCTTCCAACAGCCAGTATAAATAGACCCTCCAGCAGCCAGCAAAAACAGACCTCTGCCTCAACAGTAGATCCCTACCAGCAACATAAGACCCCCACCAACAATAATTCCCCACTAGCAACAATAGACCCTCACACAAAAACAGATCTCCACCAGTGATAATAGATGCCCCAGCAGTCACTATCACTAGACCATCCAGGACTAGGGTGACCAAGTGTCCCGGATTGCCCGGGACAGTCCCGCATTTTGCAGGTCTGTCCCGGGCACCTTAATACCAGGACAATACAGCAGAGCTGTATCCTGGCCTAGGCCAACAATGCCCAGGCCTAGGGCAGCACTTTGCAGGGGGGCAGCACAAAAAGAGTCCCTGCCGGCTTGCGCTACACTGTTAGGAAAATTAGTCTAGCGCCCCCATTCCTCACTGTGCTATATGTTTCTGCTGCACCATCTACTTAAAGTAGAACTATAGGCAACACTTTTACCATCCCTGTCCTATTGCGAAGATTTTCCTTCACTTCCTGCTCTATGGGCAACCAGGAAGTAAGAGGAAATCTAAGTAAATTAAGGGCATCCATTGCCCCCCCTCCCCCCCCAGACCCTCAGAACTAGTGTCCTCACTCGAAAATTTCAGGGCGGGTCTTAAACAACACAGGATGTGGCCGTGACAGGAAGGGGTGGGTCATATTTAAATTAGGGGGTGCACACGTTTAGTCAGGCCTAGGGCAGCACAAAACCTAAATACACCTCTGCAATACAGTGTCCCGGAATGAAACTGACACAGCCATCCCCCAGAGCTGATCTGATGCCCCCAAAAAAGGCTGCCACATTGTCACTTTACTCACTGACAGTACTTGTCCTGGCCGGGAATGCCTGGAGAGGCACAATCCCCGCCCCCTTCTTGTGATTGGAGAAATCATAAATCTCACCTCTTGTGTCCAATCACTGTAAAGCCAGTGTTGGAACAAGGTAAAACAGGTCTCGGCTGGCCAGGACAATTACTGTCAAGTGGCGATGCGGCGGCCTTTTTTGGGAGGGGCCTGCTTCTGAGTAAAGCATGCATGCGCCGCCCCGGGTGTGCTGTGATTCGTTACAGCACAAGCTGATTTTTTGGAAGGGGGGGGGGGTGTGTCCCTGAATGGCAGTTTGGAGATGTGGTAACCCTATCCAGGACACCCCACACCCCTTGCTATGGCTAACATTCAGTGCTGGAGATTCCGGGACTGCGCTCCCGCTGGAAAAAAAAGCCCTGATTGTACTCGTGATGCACCTATTATGGGTTCAATGCTCTAAAGGCTTCAGTACAAAAAAGTAGCAAACACTCATTGATCAGAAGATTGATTTCTTTCTCGTACATCACGGGACACAGAGCGGCATATTCATTACTATGTGGGTTATATGGAGTACCTTCAGGTGTGGACACTGGCAATCTCAAACAGGAAGTCCCCTCCCTATATAACCCCCTCCCCTAGAGGGAGTCCCTCAGTTTTTTCGCCAGTGTCTTAGGTGTTGGTCACGGAATAGCTTTGCTCCACATCCTTGGGATTAAGGGCGGGCTAACCGGATCTGTCCAAGGAGCCTCAGTGCCAAAGTGGACAGTACCCGGGCCCCAAGCCGTGGGGTTTTGCCTATAATGCTCCTCTTTGGAGGGCTGGACCCTGGGCCCAGGACTTGGAGTTTGAAAAAACCATAAGTTCCTGTTTGCCAGGGTGCTATATAGGTCCAGGACAGTGGGTACCTTCATAGGACCCCAGGGCCTGAAGGTCTACTACGCTACCCACGGAGATGGGAGAAGATTGGATCAGTTTGCTGGACAAACATCCTGCAGCATGGAGCAGGTAAGGGGGAGCCTGCGGGACTTGGTTCGACAGCAGGCTCTCCGGGGTAACCTAAAAGGGGGATAGCCTAAGTATGCTCTGCATGGGCAACCTTGTTCACTATGTCTAAAGAGAGACAGGATGACACCTTTTCTCCCCCATCACTAGGTCCCCCTGTCTAAATATGTGTGCTAGCTAAACCTGCTGTTTCTTCCTAGGCCTAGTAAGGATCCCTAGGGGCCTTTGGAGAGTCCTACCTGGCCGGGAGTTTGAATCTGCCGCCTGTTTCTGCGTTCCTGGATCTCCAGCAGCGCGGCTCCTCCATGTTCCTCCTGTTTCCGGCATACGCGCGCGCGCGTGCGCGCGCACGTCTTATTGACATTTTTCGCGCCGTTCAGACAGGAGGGCGGGGGGGGGGGCGTGCCTGCGGCGTCATACAGGGGCGCGCCTTTGTGCTGTTATAGACAGCAGGCATGGTCAGTGCTCAGTCTGAGGCTGATTTTCACAGGAGAGGACGCAGAGCGGCAGAACAGTGACTCCCGGTGGCGGAAGAGGGGTAGTACATCTGGACTTTGTTCCAAATACCTTTTTTGTTAAGCCAAGAAATCCCCCTTTTTTGCAGCAGGTTTGGAGGCTGGCAAACTTAGTTTGGGGTCACGGTATGTTGTCAAAAGAAAATATATAATATATTTAAAAAAAAAAAAAAGAGAACATACGGGATCCCATCAGTTTTTGGGCATTAGTGATCTATTGTCCCCTAAACTCTGATTTTTGTACTCCTGCCCACTACAGTCTGTTGTGTGGGCGGAGTCCCTCGATTTTGTATTATGGCTTCCAAGGGTTCGGGGTCAAAGGGTACAAAAAAGACCAAAAAACAAAAGGGTTCCCTTTCTGATTCTGATATGCCGATACTTTCCCCGCAACTTATTAACATAAGAAGCGCCTTGGATAAGCCATTAGGGGGATCTGGTGCGGAGGCTGGCCCAGATCAGCCCAGCCCTGTGTTTATCACAGAGGAGATGCTAGCCGTATCCCTAGGGGGGCTAGAAGAGAGAATAGCAACATTGATCGCTAGAGCTATTCCTGGTAAGAAACGGGTTAGATCCCCATCACCAGGAGGTGTATCCTCAGATGCTGAGATTCTCTCTCCAGAGGAATTGGAATCACAGGAGGATCAACTAGACCTGAACCAAGAGGGTTCAGGGATTGAGGGATCTGCCTCTGAGGAACCATTTTCAGACTCCCAGACAGAAAGACTGTGGGTACAGTCTTTGACGGACATGGTCCGCTCGGCATTTAGTTTACCATTGCCAGAGCCTCAGGTTCCTCCGGTATCCTCTCTGGGCTCTTTGAAAGCTCCGTTAAACAACGCAGTTTTTCCGGTCCATCCTCTCTTGGAGGAATTGATCTTTCGGGATTGGGTACGGCCGGACAGGATTTTTCTGCCACCGAAAAGATTTGCGGTCATTTACCCCATGGAGGAAAAGTTCTCCAAGAGGTGGAGGCTCCCAGTAGTGGATGCAGCCATCTCATGTGTGAATAAATCACTAACTTGCCCGGTGGAAAACATACATATGTTTAAAGATCCAGTTGATAAAAGATTAGAAACACTTTTAAAAGCATCCTTTGCTACGGCAGGAGCAGTGGTGCAGCCAGCGGTGGCTGCAATTGGAGTTTGTCAGGCATTAAAAGACCAGACAAAGGAAATGTTAAGGGACATGCCTACCCAACAAGCAGAAGAGTTTTCTGACATTCCCAGAGCTCTGTGTTTTGCGGTAGATGCTATAAAAGATTCCATCCAGCAGGCCTCTCGTTTATCACTATGTTTGGTGCACATGAGAAGGCTCTTATGGTTGAAGAACTGGGCGGCGGAGCCCCCATGCAAAAAGCTTCTGGCAGGGTTTCCCTTCCATGGAGGACGACTCTTCGGAGAGGATCTGGATAAATATATTCAGACTATTTCAAATGGCAAGAGTACCCTTTTACCGGTCAAAAAGACATTCCGGGCTCCTACATTTAAAAGGCAGCTCTTTCCTGTCTCGGGGCCCTCAAATTCCAGGCAGTATCGACGGCCGCCTGCACGATCCAACGTTAACAGTAGATCGCAGGGACAGACCCCTGGGGGTAAGAGGCCGTGGTATCGCAAGCCGTCAAAGACAGCCCCTAAGTCTGCCTTATGAAGGGGCGCCCCCACTCTTGCGGGTGGGGGGAAGGCTTCGTTTCTTCTCAGAAGTTTGGGAAGCCAAGATCCCCGACAAATGGGTCCGGGCATCTGTAACCACAGGTTACAGACTGGAGTTTCTAAGGTATCCTCCGCCTCATTTTCAAGAATCAAGGCTACCAAGGGATCCAGCAAGGAAGGCCTCAATGCTGGCAGCTTTGGATCACCTGCTTGGCCAGGACGTAATTATAGAAGTGCCAGCCCAAGAGCAAGGCCTAGGTTTCTATTCCAATCTCTTTGTCATACCAAAGCCCAACGGCGATGTCAGGCCAATCTTGGACCTAAAGAGGTTGAACGGTTACCTAAGGGTTCGTTCCTTCCGGATGGAATCCATCCGGTCAGCAGCCGCCGCGCTTCAGAAGGACGATTTTCTGGTCTCCATAGACATAAAGGATGCTTACCTTCATGTACCAATCTTTCAGTCGCATCAAAGGTTTTTACGCTTCGCGGTGGGGCAGCGACACTTCCAATTCAGGGCGCTCCCCTTCGGGCTGGCCACGGCCCCCCGGGTATTCACGAAGATCCTAGCCCCAATTCTGGCCAATTTAAGGATCCAAGGGGTCAGAGTCCTAGCATACTTGGACGACCTTTTAATCATAGATCACTCACGGCCGGGTCGGCAAAAGGCAGTAAACCTCACGGTTCGGTACCTCGAAGAATTCGGCTGGGTCCTGAACCGGGGAAAGTCAGCGTTCCAGCCTACAAAGCAGTTGGAATACCTCAGCATGAGGTTAGACACAGAACATCAAAAGGTGTTCCTGCCCCTTGTAAAGATCGAAGCTATCAAGGGGTTGGTTCAGTTGGTTCTAAACAAGAAAAAACCAACTATTCGCCTGTGTATGTGATTACTAGGCAAGCTAGTGGCCACATTCGAGGCAGTACCATACGCTCAGATCCACACTCGCGTCCTACAGGCAGCCATTCTAGCAGCCTGGGGCAAGAGGGCACATGCCTTAGAGTCCCCTTTGACACTATCATCAAGGGTCCGACAAAGCCTGGCCTGGTGGTTGAACCCTCAGAATCTTCTAAAGGGAAAATCCTTCAGCCCTGTTGTCTGGAAGGTAGTTACCACAGACGCCAGCCTGGCAGGCGGTCTTCGAGGGGTTCTCCCGCCAGGGAACTTGGGTGAAAGCGGAGAGGCAGCTCCCCATCAATATCTTGGAGATCAGAGCTGCTCGCCTAGCCCTTCTGGCTTGGACCTCCAGATTAAAGGGGTTCCCGGTGAGAATCCAGTCAGACAATGCCACGGCGGTGGCATACATAAACCACCAAGGGGGAACCAGGAGCCAGGCCGCTCAGAGGGAGGTGAACTTGATTTTTCAATGGGCAGAGGTTCATGTACCCTGCATTTCAGCGATATTCATTCCCGGAGTGGATAACCTGCAGGCAGACTTCTTAAGTCGCCAGAGTCTGTTGCCAGGGGAGTGGTCTCTGCATCCCCAGGTCTTTCAGACAATCTGCCAGAGGTGGGGAATGCCGGACGTAGATATAATGGCATCCAGGTTCAACAAGAAACTAGACAGGTTCGTGTCGCGAGCGAGGGATCCTATGGCCTGCGGAACCGATGCGTTGGTTTGCCCTTGGCATCAATTCAGACTTCTATATGCATTCCCTCCACTACAGTTACTCCCGCGCCTGTTGCGCAAGATCAGAGTGGAGAACAAGCCAGTCATTCTAGTAGCTCCGGCTTGGCCCCGGAGGACTTGGTACTCACTAGTCCTGAAGATGGCAGTGGGAGACCCTTGGACTCTTCCTCTACAACCAGACCTACTCTCACAAGGCCCGATCCTCCACCCTACATTACAGCGTCTAAATTTGACGGCCTGGAGGCTGAATCCCTGATTCTCAGGGGTAGGGGTCTGTCTAGGCAGGTAATTCCTACCCTGATTAGGGCTAGAAAGCCGGTCTCCAGGGTGATTTATTACAGGGTGTGGAGGAACTACGTAGGCTGGTGTGAATCCAAAAGATGGAATTCCCGCAAATATACTATTGATAGGGTGTTAAGTTTTCTCCAGCTAGGAGTGGATAAAGGCCTGGCACTAAGCACAATCAAGGGACAGATCTCAGCTCTGTCAGTGTGGTTTCAGAGGCCGCTGGCCACCCACTCGCTGGTAAAGACCTTCTTACAGGGGGTCTTGCGTATTAATCCTCCTGTCAAGTCACCAATTTGTCCATGGGACTTAAATCTTGTCCTGTCCACTCTACAAAAACAGCCTTTTGAGCCGTTGGCTGAGATTCCTTTAGTCTTACTGACAAGAAAATTGGTTTTCTTGGTCGCCATAGTTTCGGCCAGGAGAGTGTCAGAATTAGCAGCCTTATCGTGTAAGGAACCATATCTCGTTCTGCATAAGGACAGGGCAGTTCTCCGGCCCCATCCTTCCTTTCTACCAAAGGTTATATCCAAATTTCACTTAAACCAGGATTTGGTACTTCCATCCTTCTTTCCAAAACCTACATCTAGAAAGGAGGGGTTGCTGCATACCTTGGATATTGTCCGGGCCATGAAGGCCTATCTTAAAGCTACAGAAAAGATCCGGAAAACAGATGTGTTATTCGTTCTACCAGATGGCCCCAAGAAGGGGCAGGCAGCTGCAAAATTCACCATCTCGAGATGGATTAGACAATTAATCATTCAAGCCTACGGGTTGAAGAGGTTGCCTCCTCCGTTGTCGGTAAAGGCCCATTCTACCAGGGCCATGGGCGCCTCTTGGGCAGCACACCATCAGATCTCTATGGCTCAGATATGCAAGGCGGCAACGTGGTCATCAGTCCACACGTTTACAAGGTTTTATCAACTAGACGTGAGAAGAAATGCGGATGCTGCCTTTGGTCAGGCAGTACTACAGGCTGCAGTTTGAAATCCTCGGGATCAGAAACACCCTTGGTTATAAAAAAAAAAAAAAAAAGGTTTTTTTTCTTGACTAAGTTAGAATTATTATTATGATTTGAGTTTATCTCTAAATTGAATCCTTCTTTGGAAGATGTCTCCCTCCCCTCATTAAAGCATTGCTTTCGGACATCCCACATAGTAATGAATATGCCGCTCTGTGTCCCGTGATGTACGAGAAAGAAAAAGGGATTTTTAAATACAGCTTACCTGTAAAATCCTTTTCTTGGAGTACATCACGGGACACAGAGCTCCCACCCCTCTTTTGGGTGACCATTTTGGGAGGCATACTGCTTGCTACAAAACTGAGGGACTCCCTCTAGGGGAGGGGGTTATATAGGGAGGGGACTTCCTGTTTGAGATTGCCAGTGTCCACACCTGAAGGTACTCCATATAACCCACATAGTAATGAATATGCCGCTCTGTGTCCCGTGATGTACTCCAAGAAAAGGATTTTACAGGTAAGCTGTATTTAAAAATCCCTTTTTTTCTGCATTTATTGCTTTTTCTCAGCCTTTTCTCAGCCCAGCCAGGCCGGGGGATTATGTGAGAACCAATTTCAGCATCTAAATCAGGGGTGCCCAACCTTTTGAAGAGCGAGGGCCACTTAACTGACACAGCCATCCCCTTGGTAACCAGTCGAGGGCCACAATGAGCGCTGCAGGCGGATGACAAGTCACGGCTACTCTACATGCCCTCCGATCCGCCCAAATGGAAGGGGACGAATTCCCTTCTGTTTTTCAGATTGGAGATAGGAAGGGGTAAACAGACATCTGTCGCTCTAAGGGGTGAATAGAGGGTCCCATTTGGTCGGGCTGATCGTGTGAAAAGGGCCTAAGACTGCATTCACACTAATGTGCTGCGGTTTACCCACGCCGCGGGTGCAGTGTAGTGCACCTGTGTCTATCCTGCGGGTTAGCTGAACTTTGCCATAGACTCCACCTGTGGCAAAAGCCGACGCTGTAAAGGAATCATCGGTTTATGGGGCTCTGCTCCGCAGCCACTTTCTTCCTCTATCACCAGCTTCATTCACAACACTGATGCTGCGGTATGGCGGGGTGCAACCTGCGATCTAGGCTTGCCAACCCGCCATTCCAGAGCAGGAGGTCACGGGCCACATTAGAGCGCTCCGCGGGCCACATGTGGTCCCGGGCCACTGGTTGGCCACCCCTGATCTAAATTCTGTATTTCTAGTGCCATATATATAATCTGATGAGAAGGTAGAGGTGAAGGGGTCAGGTTAGTTAACCTTTAATGTGCAATATAATAAAGAAAATGTAGTTTATTAGGTTTATGATTCCCTGTAGGATGGATTTTCCTGAGTAAATAGAAGAAAGAACGTGCATCATGGACTGTAATTTTTTTAATGTGTGTGTGAGGTCAGAATATGAGTTCTGTTCTATGCAGTTGTTAAGGACAGGGCCGCCATCAGGGGGGTACAGGCAGTACACCTGTACGGGGCCCGGAGGTCTAAACAGTGCCCACCAGTGCTGCCAATCAGTGCCTCCTCATCAATGTCACCTATCATTGCTGCCTATCAGTGCCGCCTACAAGTGCCTATCAGTGATCATCAGTGCAACCTATTAGTGATCATCAGGGCTGCCTATCAGTGCTCTTCAGTGCAACCTATTAGAACCTATCACTGCCCACCAGTGCTGTCTCATCAGAGCCCACCAGTGTCACCTATCAATGCCACCTCATCAGAGCACATAAGTGAAGGAGAAAATTTGTTTGCAAAATGTTATAACAAACTTTTTTTTTTTTTAAACAAAGTTTTATTCATATTCAAAAGTAACAGTCATACAATAAATTAATGAATGAATGAATGAATGACTTGTATAGCGCAACGCATGCGAACTGAATCGCCTCTGGGGGCTTTTTCCAGCCAGTGTCTGCTTGGCTGGTGCGGTCATTTTTACCCCGTAGGATCTTGACACGCTATGGACACACAGTCATACACACATATATACATATATACTGGGTCAATTTTTGGACGATCCAATTTACCTACCAGCATGTCTTTGGAGTGTGGGAGGAAACCGGAGTACCCGGAGGAAACCCACGCAGACACAGGGAGAACATGCAAACTCCAGGCAGATGGTGTCGTGGTCGGGATTCAAACCAGCGACCCTTTTGCTGCTAGGCGAAAGTGCTACAATCATACTAGCATTTGTACATAGAGTTTAGCATCAAAAACGTGACAATAAGCATAGCCGGATTAAGTAGTGGAGTGTTTTTTCTTTTTTCTCTTTTTTTTTCCTTGTTATAACAAACTTTGAAAAATGTTTTTATTGTTTAATTTTTATTTTCTTTAGAAAAAAAAACTGTGTTGATTAAAAAAACACCAAAAGAAAGCTCTATATGAGTGAAAAAAAATGATAAAGATGTCAGATGGGTACAGTATAGAGTCCACCTGTGTGTAATTTAATCTCTGTAAAAATCCAGCTGTTCTGTGAAGCCCTCAGAGGTTTGTTAGAGAACCTTAGTGAACAAACAGCATCATGAAGGCCAAGGAACACATCAGACAGGTCAGGGATAAAGTTGTGGAGAAGTATAAAGCAGGGTTAGGTTATAAAAAAAATATCCCAAGCTTTGAACATCTCACAGAGCTCTGTTCAATCCATCATCCAATAATGGAAAGAGTATGGCACAACTGCAAACCTACCAAGACGTGGCCGTCCACCTAAACTGAATGGCCGGGCAAGGAGAGCTTTCATCAGAGAAGCAGCCAAGAGGCCCATGGTAACTCTGGAGGAGCTGCAGAGATCCACAGCTCAGGTGGGAGAATCTGTCCACAGGAGAAGTCGTGCTCTCCACAAATCTGCCCTTTATGGAAGAGTGACAAGAAGAAAGACATTGGGGGAAAGAAAGACATAAGAAGTCCCGTTTGCAGTTTGTGAGAAGCCATGTGGGGGACACAGTAAACATGTAGAAGAAGGTGCTCTGGTGAGATGAGACTAACATTGAACGTTTTGGCCTAAAAGAAAAATGCTATGTGTGGGGGAAAACTAACACTGCACATCACCCTGAACACACGATCCCCACCGTGAAACATGGTGGTGGCGGCATCATGTTGTGGGGATGCTTTTCTTCAACAGGGACAGGGAAGCTGGTCAGAGTAGGGGGGAAGATGGATAGAGCCAAATACAGGGCAATCGTAGAAGAAAACCTGTAATGCCCCGTACACACGATCCGAATATCATACGACAGATCGTACGACTTTTTTTCACTTAATAGTAGAAATTAAAAAGGTTATTAAAGCCACGAAAATTCTCGTACGACAGAAGTGATGTCATGTGTTGTAATGTATTTGTATTGGATTTTCGGACAACAACTGTACTGACTAAACGAAAACCGTACAATCTGGTAAAATAAAATCGGATTGACTGTCATGATCGGCTTATCGTACGATTCTTCCTCGGACAACATTTTTGTATGTATGGGCCATTAAAGTCTACAAAAGACTTGAGACTGGGGAGAGGTTCACCTTCCAGCAGGTTAACGACCCTAAACATACAGCCAGAGCTACAATGGAATGGTTTAGAATCAAAGCATATTCATGGCCCAGTCACAGTCCAGACCTAAATCACATTGAGAATCTGTGGCAAGACTTGAAAATTGGTGTTCACAGATGCTCTCCATCCAATCTGACAGAACTTGAGAGATTTTATAAAGAAGAATGGGCAGAAATGTCCCTCTCTAGATGTGCAAAGCTGGTAGAGACCTCCCCAAAAAGACTTGCAGCTGTAATTGCAGGTTCTACAAAGTATTGACTCCGGGGGGCGCCATACAAATGTACCCCCCACATTTTTCACATATTTATTTGTAAAAAAAAAAATTGAAAACCATTTATAATTTTCCTCCCACTTCACAATTATGTGCCACTTTGTGTTGGTCTATAGCCTCGTACACACTATCGGTTTTCTCTGCAAGAACCAGCAAGAAAACTGCTGGCAGTAAACCGAGTGTGTGTACGAGGCTTTCAGGTTTCTTGTCTGGAAATCTGGCCAGAATCTCCACGAGAAAAATAGAGATCCTGCTCTCTATTTTCTCGTCGAGATTCTTGTCGGCCTGTTTCCGTCGAGAAACCCGAGAGTGTGTATACTTACCTGTCACCGTGGAAACCCACGCATGCTCGAAAGGACTTTGACGCATGCGCGGCAGCTTCCACGGCATAGGTAGGGTGAAGCAAGATGACGGCGACGGCATGGAATGTGACGAGCGCATGCTCATCATACGTGATGACGTCACCGTGTTCTTGCCTTTCAAGAGAACCGTGGTTCTTCTTTAAATAGTTCTGTGTGTACACTCGGGCGGCAAGAGATTCTTGCCAAGAATCTCATCGGGAAAAACAATTTTTTTTTCCTAAAGAGATTCTTGCCGTGTGTACGAGGCCTATCACATAAAATCCCAATAAAATACATTTAAGTTTTTGGTTGTAACATGACAAAATGTGGGAAAATGTCAAGGGGTTTGAATACTTTTTCAAGACACTGTATATCCCACCCACTTTCAGATGCCACTGTAATGAGATAATTAATGTGATTCCCTTTACCTGTGAGTGGTGATAATATTATGGCTGTTCGGTATTGTCAGAGGGCTAACTTGGCCAATCGCTGAATGGTGCACAAGCACGGTGCGTGTATGAGCATGTGCGCGCACACACACGCACCAATTAGCAACCTGATCTGCCTATTTAAACCAGCCCCAGTCTCTTGTCGGGTTGCTGGTTTGTTGTCAGCTCCTGCCTACTGAACTTCCTGTATCTGTGCCTGAACCTGTTTGACCCGACTTGCTCTCTGCTGAACCTGACCCCTGGCTTGTTTCTTTGGATTTGCTGCTGTCTCCAACCCCTGACCTCTGGCTTGCACCTTGGACCTGCTACCTTCTCCAGCCCTTGACCTACTGCTTGCATTCTAAATCCGCCTACAGTCTTTGTCCTTGAACTTGCTCCCAGTTTGACTGAACTGCCTCTGGTACCAGACCTACGGCCTGTCTTCAGTGACCCATCATCAGCTTGGCTCCCCGTCCAGCATCATCCGATCAGCTATCAAGCTTCAGCTTCTCCGCTGGTAACCGTTGCCTCTTCGCGCCATCCCCCCTCTGTCTCACCTCCAGGGGGCGAAGTGCGCCAAGTCGCAAAGGTGAGCCGCTCTCGGCATCTCGGCCTCGGTGAGTACATACCTGACAGGTACCGTATTTATCGCCCTATTACGCGCACCGGCGTATAGCGCGCACCCCTAATTTAGCCTGACATTCCTGAAAAAAAATGTTTTAATACTTACAGTTTTGGTGTCTTGCCCAGCGTCCATCGGTGGCCCGGTCCGGCGTCCGTCGTAGTGTCCTCCCGCGCTGGTCTCTGTGCCGATCGCCGCTTCCCGCACTGTGTTTGAACGCCGCCGACATATACCGAGCGCGGTACACTCGGCCAGGCTCGGATCCCCTTGTGGTTATGCGAGAGGAGCCGAGTGTGGCCGAGCGTGCCCTAGTGTACTGCGCTCGGTATATGTGGGCGGCAGATTCAAACACAGCGCGGGAAGCGGGGATCAATACTCTCTTCCGTGCTGTGTTTGAACGCCGACGACATATACCGAGCGCAGTACACTCGGCCAGGCTCGGCTCCCCTCGCGATTATGCGAGAGAAGCCGAGTGTGGTGGCCGAGTGTACTGCACTCGGTATATGTCGGCAGCGGATTTAAACGCAGAGCGGGAACGAGTATCGTCGTATATCGCTCACCCACGATTTTGTCCTGATTTTAAGGGCAAAAAAGTGCGCGGTATACGCCGATAAATACGGTATATATCTACCAGTTAAGAAAACTGCATTTTTTTCTATATAAAACTATACAGGCCCTTAAAGCACTATAGAACACCTTGGCTGTGTTAGTAGCAGCCACTTCTGCCCCACTGACATACCAAAGCCTAGAACAAATACCAATAAAGCTGATTGGATAACCGCCACTGTACATAGAAGGAAGGAGAGGTTGGCACTGCGCAATGTTTGAAGTTTAATCTGCTTATATCTACTTAGTTGCCTTTACACTGAAGAACCTGTTCAAAGATAAAACTCCAGGCAGATATAAACCAGACAAATAAATGCAGCTCTGTATTTATTACCAGGGCCGCCATCAGGGGGGTACAGGCAGTACACCTGTAAGGGGCCCGGAGGTCCCCAGGGGCCCAGATGGGAATCCCCTAAAAAACAAAACAAAAAAAAAAAAACTATTTTTTTATTTATTTTTTTATAAAAAAATATTTTTTTAATATATTTTTATTTTTTATTAAAGCGCCATTTTTTTTTTCTTTTATTTTTTTTTAGAGGTCTGGAGGTCCCCAGGGGCCCGGAGGCCACCAGGGCCCCAGATGGCAACCCCCTCTTTTTTTATTTATTTTTTTATAAAAAAAAAAAAATAATAATATATTTTTATTTTATTTTTTTATTAAAGGGCCTTTTTTTTAGGGGTCTGGAGGTCCCCAGGGCCCCAGATGACAACCCCCCCCCTTTTTTTTAATAAAAAAAAAAATATTTTTTATATATATTTTTTTATTTCTTTTACTTTATAAATATATATATATATATATATATATATATATATTATTATTATTATTATTAAAGGGCCCAGAGGTCCCCAGGGCCCCCCATGTGTCAAACCCCCTTTTTTTTTTAGAAATGTTTATTTTTTATTTTTGTTGAAATATTTTTTTTTATTTTTTTTTTTATTAAAGGGCCCAGAGGTCCACAGGGCCCTGAAAGGCAAACCCTTGTTTTTTTTTTTTGTTTTTTTATAAATGTTTTTTTTTTTATATATATATATATATTTTTTTATTTCTTTTTTATTAAAGGGCCCAGAGGTCCCGGATGGAAAGCCCCCTTTTTTTGTAATTTCTTTTAAATAAAAAAAAATGATTAAAGGGCCCAGAGGTACCCAGGGCCCCAGATGGCAACCCCCTCTTTTTTTATTTATTTTTTTATAAAAAAAAAAAAAAAAATAATATATTTTTTTATTTTATTTTTTTATTAAAGGGCCTTTTTTTTAGGGGTCTGGAGGTCCCCAGGGCCCCAGATGACAACCCCCCCCCCTTTTTTTTATAAAAAAAAAAAATATTTTTTATATATATTTTTTTATTTCTTTTACTTTATATATATATATATATATATATATTATTATTATTATTATTATTATTATTATTAAAGGGCCCAGAGGTCCCCAGGGCCCCCCATGTGTCAAACCCCCTTTTTTTTTTAGAAATGTTTATTTTTTATTTTTGTTGAAATATTTTTTTTATTTTAATTTTTTTAAAGGGCCCAGAGGTCCACAGGGCCCTGAAAGGCAAACCCTTGTTTTTTTTTTGTTTTTTTATAAATGTTTTTTTTTTTTATATATATATATATATTTTTATTTCTTTTTTATTAAAGGGCCCAGAGGTCCCGGATGGAAAGCCCCCTTTTTTTGTAATTTCTTTTAAATAAAAAAAAATGATTAAAGGGCCCAGAGGTACCCAGGGCCCCAGATGGCAACCCACCCTTTAAAAAAAAAAAAAATATTATAAATTATTATAAATATAAAGCTGTGTAAGGGGCCCAAAAATTCCTAATGGTGGCCCTGTTTATTGCTACACATCATTTTTTTTTGCAACATTAATACATCAAGTTTATTCTCATTATTTTCTGATTTTTACTTCATTCATTCCTCCCTCCCCCTCATCAATATGATTTTTCTTCTTTAGTTTTAACGTGAGAATGCAACTGACAATAAGAGTGGGCGCAACATTTTAATGATTTTTCTTTTAATGAAACGTTTACATTTTTATGATTATATCTAAAGAGGCCTAGTGACATCATTACTGGGTCTCTGTGCGATTCAGGCAGATTAGGGCTGGCGGGGGAGGGGCCACCAGGGGGCTGTACATAGCTTCCTGAAAAGATCAAAGCCCCCGGGGCTCAGCACTCCTCTCAAGAGCCCTCTGTTCTGATGCAAGCAGTGGGCTGGCTCTTGGGAGGAGCTATGCAAATATCAAATTGGTTGTATTTATAATTGTTTTGCACTAGTCACATAACTTTTACCAAGGACAACTGAATCCAATTAGAATTTTTTTTTTTTATAAATATATAATTTTATATACTGTATTTATAGACGTGTAACCTTAATTTTAAGAGGAACGTTTCGGGGGGACGTAAAATTGTAATTAAGAAACAAAATAAGGATCAGTTCCCATCAATGCAGCCTCACCAGTGCTCATCAATGCAGCCTAATCAGTGTCAATCTACAGCCTCACTATTGCCCATAAATGCAGCCTGATCTGTGCCCATCCGCAGCCTCACTAGTGCCCATCAATGCAGCCTGATAAATGGCCATCAATGCAGTCTCACCAGTGCCCATCAATGCAGCCTAATCAATGCCCATCAATGCCTCCTGATCAGTGTCCATCTGCAGCCTCACTATTGCCCATTAATGCCTCCTGATCAGTGTCCATCTGCACCTCACTATTGCCCATCAATGAAGCCTGAATCGTGCCCATCCGCAAGCCTCACCAGTGCCCATCAATGCAGCCTGATCAATGCCCATCAATGCAGTCTCACCAGTGCCCATCAATGCAGCCTGATCAATGCCCATCAATGCAGCCTGATCAGTGTCCATCTGCAGCCTCACTATTGCCCATTAATGCCTCCTGATCAGTGTCCATCTGCAGCCTCACTATTGCCCATCAATGAAGCCTGAATCGTGCCCATCCGCAAGCCTCACCAGTGCCCATCAATGCAGCCTGATCAATGCCCATCAATGCAGTCTCACTCACCAGTGCCCATCAATGCAGCCTGATCAATGCCCATCAATGCAGCCTGATCAGTGTCCATCTGCAGCCTCACTATTGCCCATTAATGCTCCTGATCAGTGTCCATCTGCAGCCTCACTATTGCCAATCAGTGCAGCCTGATCCGTGCTCATCTGCAGCCTCACTATTGCATCGGCACCTCAGTGACGCAGCAGCAGGAGGAGCCGAGGACGTCAATAGCCGTGCTCCCCGCATTTAAGAGCCACCTTGTGGCCCTCTTTTGTCTATGGCCGGGGCTCCAAGTGGTTAATGACCAATTTAAAAAATGGCATCACCCTATCTTCTAGGGCTTGTAAAGATGGGCAGTTTCAGCTGGCATCTGAGATGTGTTCAAGATAAATCTGAGTTCCTTCTGAAATGCTTTTACAATGCTGTTGACTTATCAGGGGAGAAACGCAGTTCTGATGCAACCAAATGCTGGAGTACACGAGTCCTTACTTAGTAAACAGACTAACCCTGATTGACCAGAAGTTCTGTAACAAGAGTGGATCTGTTTTATCTGTAATCAGGTGACAGTGCATTTGGAATAGTAAAGAAAGAGGAAATGGAATTCCACCAATAACAAGCTATTGACTCTCCTGGTGGAGAACTAATCAGTGTAAAACATGACGTGTCCCAAACTCAAGGCGGCACACACCTGATTGTGCAAACACAGCACATCCCCGACCTGGGAGGCCAATAAATCATTGCGCTGCCTGTGCCACATTCATATAGTGATTGCATGAGCCGAATCACACACAACATGTGTTACAGCATGCCCCGGGATCTGTATTGCTCATCCTGACATATCATATAGCTTTATTAACAGCAGAGGACATCCTCCTCATCGACTTGGAAGATAATGTGCAATGACGGGTTGAAAAGCACTTTACATTTTTCAAAGCCATAATGCCTTAAAATAATAAAATTCCTCGATTTTTACATACCGTATATACTCGAGTATAAGCCGAGTTTTTCAGCACATTTTTTGGTGCTGAAAATGCCCCCCTCGGCTTATACTCGAGTCACCTTTTTTGCGCCTGATCCCCCGGACTTTGGGGGCCCGGTACCAGCCCAGTCCCCTGGACCCCAAACGTGGCATACATGTAGCCCCACTCTTCCTCTAAAAGTGTTCAAAGTTTGTTGTCTGGGGGACCTACGGCCGGGGAGCGGGGACACGATTTTTCAAAGCCGGGACATCCCTTCTATAGACTACCATGTTAAACAGCAATTTCTCCAGTGAATTTGGGGACCCAGTACCGGACAGTCGTAGGTTGGGGTGACCACCATTTCCAAATTACCATTCAGGACACACCCCCCCTTCCCAAAAATCAGCCTGTGCTGTAACGAATCACAGCACAGTGATTGGACACAAGAGGCGGGATTTATGATTTCTCCTATCACAAGCAGGGGGCGGGGGGGGATTGTGCTCCTCCAGGCATTCCTGGCCAGTGCAAGTACTGTCAGTGAGTAAAGCGGTGATGTGGAGGCTTTTTTGGGGGCATCAGATTGGCCCCAGGGGTAGCTGTGTCAGTTTCATTCTGGGACACTGTATTGTCCTGGAATGCCCAGGACAGACCTGCAAAATGTGGGACTGTGCCGGGCAATCCGGGACACGTGGTCACCCTATCATAGGTCCCCTGGACCCGAAACTTGGCACACATGTAGCCCGGATTTTTGAATAAGCCAGGCACCCCCTTCCACAGACTCCCATGTTACACATCAGTCTAGTCAATGGGCACAGTGAGGACATGGACACAGTGAGGGCATGGGCACAGTGAGGCATGGGCACAGTGAGGCATGGACACAGTGAGGCATGGACACAGTGAGGCATGGACACAGTGAGGCATGCACATGGACACAGTGAGGCCATGGACACAGTGAGGCATGCACATGGACACCCTAGGCTTATACTCGAGTCAATACGTTTTCCATTTTTTGTGGTATAAAATTAGTGGCCTCGGCTTATATTAGGGTCAGCTTTTACTTGAGTATATACGGAAAGGTTTACCAAAAATGGACTGCACCTATAGGCGTGCACAGGGGGTGTGCCGGTTGTGCCTAAGCACACCCTAATCAACTCGTGCGGCACAGATTTCCCTGCTGATTTTTCACCAAAGCACCCCAATGCAGCTCATTTAATAAAAAAAAAAACGACTGACACAACCTCTGCCCAACTGACAAGTCTACTGCTCTACTGATCCCATCCACTGCCCTATGAACACTGTCCATGCTTTAATACATTTGGGGTGCACACCCTAATGCAATAGGCTGTTCACACCTATGACTGCACCCAGTATTTTAGGATGATTAATGGACTATTCGCTATTTCCTTGTATCATCCCCATTCTTCATCGTATGAACAATAGACATTGGAGTCATTCATAAGATGTGTTTGTTTGCACTATAATGTCATCTATAATTTTTGTGCCTAGAGATTGATAATAAAGCGAGTCTAAACCCAAGAACAACAATATATTGCAGCTTACTATTCCTTACATGTGGTTATGGCTTTTTTCTTTTAGGCTTTCTTCCTTTCTTTCAACCGATGATCCTGCCAATAACACACTTCCTGCCCTAGAGTGACAACACTCGCTGTATTGTAACCACAGTGGAGGATCTCTACTGTGTCTTTTTTAGGATTCCTCACAGGATCCCTTCTAGGTTTTCCATGATTCCTCAAAGCATCCTTCCTGGGTCTTCTATGATCCCTTGTTGGTTTTCCAGGATTCTTTACAGGATCTCTGCTGGGTCTTCCAGGATTCCCCAAAGGATCCTTTATTTGTCTTCTGGATTCCTCACCAGGGCCGCCATCAGGGGGGTACAGGCATTACACCTGTAAGGGGCCCGGGGGTCCCCAGGGGCCCGGATGGGAACCACCCTAAAAAAAAAAAAAAAAAAAAATATTTTTATTTTTATTTTTATTTTATTTTTTAGGGGTCTAAATTAAATATATTTTTTTTATAAAAATATATATTTTTTTTAACAAAAAAAAATATATTTTTTTAATAAAAAAAAAAATATATTTTTTTAATAAAAAAATATATATTTTTTTAATAAAAAAATATATCTTTTTATAAAAAAATATATTTAATATATTTTTATTTTATTATTTATTAAAGGGCCAATTTTTTTCTTTTATTTTTTTTAGAGGTCAGGAGGTCCCCAGGGGCCCGGAGGCCACCAGGGCACCGAATGGCAACCCCCCTTTTTTTAATTTATTTTCTATAAAAAAAATATATATATTTTTTAATATATATATATATTTTTTTATTAAAGGGCCATTTTTTTTAGGTGTCTAGGGGCCCGTAGGCCACCAGGGCCCCAGATGGCAAGCCCTTTTTTTTATAAAAAAAATAAAAAAAATTTAATATTTTTTTTTATTTTTTATTAAAGGGCCATTTTTTTCTTTTATTTTTTTTAGAGGTCCCCAGGGGCCCGGAGGCCACCAGGGCCCCAGATGGCAAGTCCTTTTTTTTCTTTTTGTTTTTATATAAAAACCAGGAGGCCCTTTTTTTATAAAAAAACAGGAGGCCCTTTTTTTATAAAAAAATATATTTTTTATATATTTTTCTTTTATTTTTAATTAATGGGCCAATTTTTTTTCTTTTATTTTTTTTAGAGGTCCGGAGGTCCACAGGGGCCCAGAGGCCCCCAGGGCACTGGATGGCAACCCCCCTTTTTTTTTATTTATTTTCTATAAAAAAAATATATATTTTTTAATATATTTTTATTTATTTTTTTATTAAAAGGGCCATTTTTTTTAGGGTCTAGGGGCCCGTAGGCCACCAGGGCCCCAGATGACAACCCCCCCTTTTTTTATAAAGAAAAATAATTTTTCTATATATTTTTTTATTTCTTTTATTTTAGGATGACAATCCTCCTTTTTTTTAATATATTTTTTAACTTTTTTATATTATTATTATTTTTTAATATATAGATGTATTTTTATTAAAGGGCTCAGAGGTCCCCAGGGCCCCATGTGTCAAACCCCCTTTTTTTATAATTGTATTTTTTATTTTTGTTTATATATTTTTTTATATTTTTATTTTTTATTAAAGGGCCCAGAGGTCCCCAGGGCCCTGGAAGGCAACCCCCTTGTTTTTTTTTTTATATATATAAATGTTTATTTCTTATATATATATATATTTTTTTTTTTAAAAGGCCCAGAGGTTTCTTTTAATTAAAGGGCCCAGAGGTCCCGAATGGAAAGCCCCCTTTTTTTGTAATTTCCTTTTATAAAAAAAAATAAGGTCCCCAGGGCCCCAGTTGGCAACCACCCTTTTTAAAAAAAAAAATATATATATATATATATATATATTCTCTTTTTATTAAAGGGTACAGAGGTCCCCAGGGCCCCGGATGGCTACCCCCCTTTTTTATATATATGTTTCTTTATTTCTTCTTTTTGTAAAGGCCCCCCCCGCTTCTCAATTTGTGGCAGCAGCCCCCCCCCCCCCGCTTCTCAATTTCATGCGGCAGCACCCCCCCCCCCCCCCGGTTCTCTGCTCCAGGGGGCCCATGCCTGAAGCTGTGTAAGGGGCCCCAAAATTCCTGATGGCGGCCCTGTTCCTCACAGAAACCCTTCTGGGTCTTCCATGGTTCCTTTAAAGGATCCTTTATGGGTCTTCCACAATTCCTCACAGGGTCCCTTTTGGGTCTTCCAGGATTCTTGACAGGATCCCTGCTGGGTATTCCATGATTTTTCAAAGATAACTTTCTGGGTCTTTCAGGATTCCTGACAGGATCCCTTGCCTACTGGGTCTTCCAGGATTTCTCACAGCATGCCTTCTGGGCCTTCTAGGATTCTTCACATGATCCCTGCTGAGTTTTCCAGGATTCCTCACAGGATCCCATCCGGGTCTTCCCAGCTTCTTTACAGGATCCCTTCCGGGTCCTTCAGGATTCTTTACAGGATGCCTTCTGGGCCTTCTAGGATTCTTCACATGATCCCTGCTGGGTCTTTCAGGATTCCTCACAGGATCCCACATGGGTCTTCTCAGCTTCTTTACAAGATCCCCTCTGGGTCTTTCAGGATTATTTACAGGATCCCTGCTGGGTTTTCCATGATTCCTTCCAGGATCCCTTCTGGGCCTTACAGGATTCTTTATATGATTCCTGCTAGATTTTGCAGGATTCCTCGCAGGATCCCTTCTGGGTCATCCAGGATTCTTTACATGATCCCTTCCAGGTTTCTTTACAGAATCCCAACCAAAATTACCAGGCTTCCTTGGACCACCACCTCCAGGACTACCATAGTTCCCAGAAACAACACTGTGCCTGCCTTTTGACCAGAAGGGTATTCAAGCATCAACCTTTAAATTGTCTGGTGCCATGTCTTATTGCCAGCTACCGGTGAGCTATAATAATTTATTGCCACTTGCCTGTTTGTTGCTGACTGGGATTGACCTGACTACCCTGTTGCTTGCTGTCTGCCTTCACCCTTGCCTGGACCTGACTACTCTCTGGTCTCCTGCACCATAGCCTTTCTATTCCAGCCACCCTCCCCTTTGTGGGGTTAGCCTGAGGGCTGTCACCTGGTACCAGCTGCAGCAAAGAAAACCACTATCTCCACTGGTGAAGACTGATGCCCTGTACACACGATCGGTTCGTCTGATGAAAATGGACCGATGGACCGTTTTCATCAAACAAACCGATCGTGTGTGGGCCCCATCGGTTTGTTTTTCATCGTTGAAAAAAATAGTACCTGTTTTAAATTTTTCTTATGGTTGAAAAATCGATAGAAAAAAACGATCGTCTGTGGAGAAATCCATCGGTCAAAAACCCATGCATGCTCAGAATCAAGTTGACGCATGCTCGGAAGCATTGAACTTCATTTTACTCAGCACGTTGTGTTTTACGTCACCGCGTTGGACACAATCGGATTTTTAACCGGGCAAGATTGATGAAAGTCAGCTTCATCGGATATCTGATAAAAAATCCATCGGTCCGTTTTCATCAGACAAACCGATCGTGTGTACAGGGCATAACTGCTTTGGGTAAGCTCATGTCCTCTGCTGGAGATACCATAACACATAGAGGGGCGGCACAGCCAGAACTACAGCACTACCCCCTCTCATATCACCCATAGCATTTTGTAGATCTGCGAACAATGATAACCAGCGGCACAGGTAAAGGGTCCAGGACCTTATCAATCGGCTCAAAAGATTTTTTTACCAGGATCAACAAGTATTTTTCTTAACTTATAAAACAGATTTAACAATACTTCTGAATAAACTGCTATGAAAAGTCATGGGAAGCCTCAAAAGCAGCCTCAGAAATATCACCCCTTTGCTTTGACTTAAGGGCCAGATCTATGCATTGATCTCATTGTGTGGGTAGGTGCAGCCTGGTGAGGTGGCAGAAAGCACTCAGAGTTCAAGTGCAGAGAAATAGAGAATATAATGTAATTGAAGTTCTGCAATTCAACCGGTCACACTCACAGGATGTAACAGCGATGTGTCAGTAGAAGAAGGTCACAGTTGTGCTGACAGCATCCGTCTTGAGGAGCGAATTGCTGGCTGGCTGGTCTGTACCCAAGTGAGGAGGCTTCCAGGCTTCCCTACACTTTTCCTACCAATTTTGAGTCTCTCCCTGTCGCTAAGCACTGTCCCTGACACATGGGAGAGCTATCCATAGCCACATGCGGAATGCATAGACTCTGCCTGACCCAAGATGGTCAACAAAGTCACATGGCGCCAGCACCCAATCAGATATCTGCCCCCTGGTAACTCAGGAAACCATAGAGGAACTTGGATCCTCTTCACTTTGCTGATATGATTGAGCGCCATCTGCAGTGGAGAAAATAGACTGCAAAATAGTGAGAAAATAGACTGCAACTGTCTACAATGGCAATAGTCATGCTGATTGTCATTAACTCTGCAACCTTACAGCAAACCAAGATGGCCTAACTAATGTTTATTGGATTACACATGGCACTCCGCTCATGCACTTTAGCATCAGCAATTATAGCTACCAAATTATTGTTTTTTGGGCAGCTGAAGTGCGCAGCAGACAGATATGCAGTTCTTTGACCTGCAAGGTCACTAAGAAAGGCAGATCTTTCCCATATTATCCCGTCACAGAGATAAGAAGTGCCCAGAATCTCTCCAAGAGGTACACAGACAGCAGGGGCGGACTGACAACTCATGGGGCCCCCGGGCAATAGAAGATTATGGGGCCCCCAGGCTTACAGATGGCCACCAAGCCAGGTGGCAGTACAGAGGCGGGGCAGCTAAAATCTTGTGATTTTCACATCAAAAGCATGTAGGTTTTGGACATTTTAGGGACAGATGTAAAAAAAAAACACAGATTTTTACATACTGTTCCTGGTTTTAATAAAACCTGGCAACCCTGATGGGGCCCCCTAGAGGCATGGGGCCCTCGGGCAGTGCCTCAGTTCCTCAATGGTCAGTCCGCCCCTGACAGACAACAATCAGAAAATGCAAAGCTCGCTATTGTGACAATTTTCAGTCAATTTCAAACACCTTAGATCCACTTGGGAAACGCAAGTAATAGTGCAAGTAATTACCAGAAGCTCTCCACCACCCTTAAGTTTCATCATCTACCAAAATTCAGTTGGTTGTGAAATCAAACATTGGCAGCTTTAATTAAAATCAAATTTTAATTAAATAGAAAACAAAAACGCGATGGCAATTTTATCAAGAGCAGTCCGATTTTACCACCGTGTTCACTTGAAACAGTTTTAATCCCATCAATGTTAACAGACTTGCTATCCTGAAGAAGCCACTGATCTAACTAGTTAAATGATCTCAGCCAAAGGGGTTTAGAAATGATGTTCAGTCCACTTGCCCCCTCTGGCTGGGATCAGCTGACCACATGCCAGTATTTTACATGCTGTGCCAAGACGAAACCAGAAGCGCTTGTACAGCTCTGGGCAGAAGCTTGTGAGTACGGGCCCTTGGCCAAACTGTGTAGATTATGTCTATGTGTTTCTGGCATTGGTTCATTTAAACAAAAGCAGTACAATTAATCCAACGTTTACAATTACTAATATGATGCTCAAAGGAACACTTTTTAATCAGCATATAGCATCAAGTCAATTAAACTCCTGGGATATTGATCTGGTCAGTTAAGTAGCAGAGGGGGTTGTTAATTTAAAGCGGGGGTTCCAACCACAATTAGCATTTTTTAAATGTATGTCCTTTCATCATGCGTTTTTATAATATAAATCCGGTCACTTACTATTTTACAATCCGCCGCCGCTCCGCATAGTTATTCAAAAAATATAGTTTTTTAAACTATGTCCACACTGTTGTCATTTTGCTTGTGGGCATTGTGAAGCCCACAAGCACTTACTTCCTGGAAGTCTTGGATGGGGAGTGATAATTGGGCAGCGTACTGCATTAGAGGGAGATGATGTCAGAATCCTATGTGATTCCAAAGTCAGATTTCGTGGGACCGCATACCAACAGGCATTTTTCTTTTTTTAGGTCTAATAAGCACAATAATGAAAAAAAATATTTGGGATGGAAACTCCACTTTAACCACTTAAGACCCGGACCAAAATGCAGGTAAATGACCAGGCCCCTTTTTGCGATTCGGCACTGCGTCGCTTTAACTGACAATTGCGACGTGGCCCCCAAACTAAATTTGCGTCCTTTTCTTCCCAAAAATAGAGCTTTCTTTTGGTGGTATTTGATGGCCTCTGCAATTTTTATTTTTTGCACTATATACAAAAATAGAGCGACATTTTTGAAAAAAAAAACAATATTTTTTACTTTTTGTTATAAGAAAAATCAAATAAACGAAATTTTAGTCAAACATTTAGGCCAAAATGTATTCAGCCACATGTCTTTAGTAAAAAAAAATCGCAATAAAAAAAAAAAGATCTACCTAGCGGGAACAGCGACACTAATACAGAGATCAGAAAAAGGATCGCTTAGTGATGCTGGCAATAGGGAGTGAAAGGGTTAACTAGGGCGGTGATCAAGGGGTTAAAACTTTATTAGGGGGGGTACAGGGGCTACCCTGAACCTAACACTAACTGACTGTCACACTGACACTAAATACAGTAATCATACATGTATGATTACTGCATTCAGTGACACTGTGACAGGGGGGAGGGGGGGCGATTGCAAGGGGTTAATGTGCCTATGTGTAGTGTGTGTCAGTGTAGTGTTGTGCAGACTTACTATGTGATGTGATCTCTCCTCAGCGGTGGATGAAAAAAACGCTGAGAGGAGAGATCACATCACTTCCCCCTTCCTGTGTTTACACAGGAGGAGGAAGTGCACTGCACTGCAGGGGGGGGGCACGCGCATTGGCTGGGAGCGATCCGGAGGGGGCGGACAAAAACGAACCGCCGCCCCCTCAGCACGGATCGCTCGTACAGCCGCGGGGACCGCGGCATGTACCGGGGGGGGGGGGGGGGGGGTCCCGATCGGACCCCCGACCCACCTCAAGGCACCAACGTATATATACATTGATGTGCCTGTCGGTGCCATTCTGCCGACGTAAATGTACATGCGGTGGTCCATAAGGGGTTAACAACAGGTGCACTAGAAGGGCAACAATGAGACGACCTCCAAAACAGGAATGGTCTTACAGGTGGAGGCCACTGACATTTTTCTTTTCTTCTCATCTTTTCTGACTGTTTTTCACTATTATTGCATTTGGATAGGGTCAGTGTCACTACTGTCAGCATGAGGCAGGACCTGGACCCTACAGAGGTTGCACAGGCAGTCCAACTCCTCCAAGATGTGCCATTGACAGTAGGTTTGCTGTATCTCCCAGCAGTCTCCAGAGCATGGAGGAAATTCCAGGAGACACAAAGTTACTCTAGGAAAGCTGGACAGGGCCATAGAAGGTCCTTAGGCCATCAGCTGGACTGGTATATGCTTTTTTATGCAAGGAGGAACAGGATGAGCACTGCCAGAGCCCTACAAAATGACTTCCAGCAGGCCACTGGTGTGAATGTTTTTGACCAACAATCAGAAACAGACTTCATGAGGGTGGCCTGAGGGCCTGACGTCCTCTAGTGGCCAATGTGGAGCTCAATTGGCATTTACAATTGAACGCCAGAATTGGCAGGTCCTCCATTGGCACCCTGTGCTTTTCACAGATGAGAGCAGGTTCACCCTGAGCACATGTGACAAACATGAAAGGGTCTGGAGAAGCCGCGGAGAAAGTTATGTTGCCTGTAACATTGTTCAGCATGACCAGTTTGGTGGTAGGTCAGTGATGGCCCGGAGAGGCATATCCATGAAGGGTGCACAGACCTCTACAGGCTACACAGTGGCATCATGACTGATATTAAGTATCGGATTAAATCCTTGGATCCATTGTCAGAGCCTACACTGGTGCAGTGGGTCCTGGGATCCTCCTCATGCATGACAATGCCCGGCCTCATGTGGTGAGAGTATGCAGCCAGTTCCTGGAGAATGAAGGAATTGATACCTTTGAATGGCCCCCACGCTCGCCTGACCTACATCCAATAGATTGAATAGAACACCCCTGAGACATTATGTTTTGGTCCATCCGGTGCCGCCAGGTTGCACCTCTGTCTGTTCAGGAGCTCAGTGATGCCCTGGTCCAGATCTGTCAGGAAATACCCAAGGACACCATCCGTCGTCTCATTAGGAGCATGCCCCAACGTTGTCAGGCATGCATACAAGCACGTGGGGGGGCCATACAAACTACTGAGTACCACTGTGAGTTGCTGCAATGAAATTTCAGAAAAATGGACTAGCCTGCTGCTACATTTTTTTCCACTTTGATTTTCGGGGTGTCTTTGAATTCAGCCCTCTGTAGGTTGTAAATTTTAATTTCCATCAAACGATGTGGCATCCTTTCATTCCTAACACATTACCCCGTCCATACCAGTGTAGATATCCAGCACGATATTTTTCCCCATTGAGATCTGATGTGTTTTCAAAGTGTTCCATTTGAGCAGTGAATACTCTGGAGAATTTTTCCATATGACACTGCTGCAAACAAAGGGCCAGATTCTCAAAAAATGGCCTATCTGGCGGTGTAGCGTATCGTATCGCATTTACACCACGTCTACGCAAATTACTGGAGCAAGTGCCGTATTCTCAAAGCACTTGCTCCATAATTTTCGGCGGCGTAGCGTAAATGCGGCGTCGTAAGGCCACGTAATTCAAATACTGAAGGAGGGTGCGTGCTGTATTTAAATTAAGCGCGCCCCCGCGTCAAACGAAGTGCGCATGCGCCGGCCAGGAAAAACGCCCAGTGCGCATGCTCCAGCTCACGTCGGAAAGCGTAGTTGAAACCGATGTCAAAACGATCACTTACGCAATTCCCTATTTGCGAACGATTTAGTAAAACGACGTAACCGACGGAAAAAGACGACGCTCACCCGACGCCATACTTAACATGGCAACGACGGCACTTCGGAAACATACCCCTCATACAGCAGAGGTAACCTTACACGTACGCAACCTACGTAAACTACGTCGCTGCGTCGCAAAAACGTTCGGGAATCGGCGTATTAGGCTCATTTGCATAGGCACCTAGCGGCCGGCGTTGTCATTACATCTAAGATCCGACGGTGTAATTGCTTTACACCTGTCAGATCTTTGGTGTATCTATGCGTAAGTGATTCTAAGGACCATTTCCATCGGATATGTCCGATCTGGAGTTTGGTCCGATGGCGTGTACACCGCCACATCACCGCACCAGGAAGTAAAACACTTCCGCGCACGCGCCATTCGGCGGCGGCGCGGCGGCGGTGCGGGACGACATGTCTGCTGGTAAGTGTACTAACCAGCAGACATGTCGGGCGGACACATTCCCACCCGATAGATTTCAAAGCATGCTTTGAAATCTGTCGGGTGGACAAATCTGTCCGCTAGCCCATACACACCATCGGAGATGTCTGCTGAAACGATCGGACCGTTTTCAGCGGACATATCCCCTCGTGTGTACGAGGCCTCAGAATCACTCGCATAGATACCCATTGAAAAAAACTGCGATACGACGGTGTATCTGAGCTGAGAATCTGGCCCAAAATGAGTAATAACTGTCACTTATTCTGAAACATCATTATCTGTTTGAACGTCTGTTAAAGTGATAGATACGCTCCCGATTTATTTAAGCTTACTCAGAGAATGCGGCGTACCTGCTGAGCGGCAGATAATGTTCATGTTGCCATTCATCTTGTGCAACTGGTTTCCTGTTTGCAAAATTCAAGTGCCAGTATTGTCATTTTCAGAATGGTCCGGAATCTGTGAAAATATAGACAAAATGCACCCTCACTGTAACACTAGGTTCACACATATGCGTGTGCACGGCAGCCCATTCATTTGAATGAGTTGCTGTGCCTCCTGAAATGCAGGGAAAGGGTCCCTGCAGCATTTTATAAATTGCAGCCCGCATGGGAATCGAAGGGCAGTGCAGGTGGGATTTCCAGTGCATCCACAGCGTTTTCTGTGCAGGTGGTTGCGGAACAATCATTTGTTTAAATAAGGATTTTTTTTATGTTATGTTACTTATTTATTATTATTATTATTATTATTATATATTTCCAGGACCATACTTTAAATCATTAATTATGGAGTACTTTTCAAAAAACAAACGCCCCCATGGTGCCTTAAGGACAATAGTTTTAATTTATATTGACCTATGACATAAAATAATACCTTAATACTGGCTGATTGGGCCAACGCCTGAATTGGCATCTCTGGCGCTGGAAAATGAACTCATGGTTGATAATCTCAGCAAGAACCTATTGTCTGTGGAAGCTCCTAATGAACACCTATCCAAAGCAGAAAACGGCCAAGAAATTCTACTCCTTAATTTTGCATATCATTCAGCTGCAAATAACAGTACAAATAATATTCATGAATAGCCTTGTGTGAGTCCTATTGTCATTGCATCTCTACTAAGTACTAAGTACCCCAGGCTGACATTTTCCTCTGGGACACCGAACACTATCATTAGCGGTATAGCTGTGAAAACAAGCTCCTCTATGTTTGCAATTATCAGGAAACATTACCAGGTTTTGTCACCTTTGCAATAGAAATATTGACGATCATTCAAAGTCCAGAGAGCTGCACATTTGTTGTGCCACCCGGGAGCCACAGCTGGAGGGTATATTCTGCTCATAGGCATTCCAGAAAACACTGTACACAGCTATACACATGTAATCAGGGGCATGTGCGTTTACACTCACACTCACACACACACTCACACTCACACACACACTCACAGGTGTATTTTGTAAAGTTTTACATACGTCTGTACATTTGTGTGTATAAATGTGAGTGCCAGTGTTCTGATGAGAAATGCCCTCTGTCGAATAATGCCCCCCGGTACTGCGCTTGAGCAGTAGGGAGCCGCTGAAAGCCTCCGAAAATCGGAATTGACGATCAGATGTAGACGGCGCCAGCGCACAATAGCCGACATTGTGCCGGACGCTCCCGATGCTCATGCAAGTCTGCGAGGGGCGGATTCCTTGATGATGGGCGCGTGTGAGGGTCGGATGTCTACAGAAGGGGGGTGTATTTAGTAATGATGGGCACATGTGAGGGTCGGATGCCTACAGAAGGGGGCGTATTTAGTAATGATGGGCACGTGTGAGGGGCGGATGCCTACAGAAGAGGGGCATGTTTAGTAATGGTGGGCACATGTGAGGGTCGGATGCCTACAGAAGGGGGGTGTATTTAGTAATGATGGGCACGTGTGAGGGGCGGATGCCTACAGAAGGGGGGCGTATTTAGTAATGATGGGCATGTGTGAGGGGCGGATGCCTACAGAAGGGGGGCGTATTTAGTAATGATGGGCACGTGTGAGGGGTGGATGCCTACAGAAGGGGGTCATATTTAGTAATGATGTGCACGTGTGAGGGGCGGATGCCTACAGAAGGGGGTCATATTTAGTAATGATGGGCACGTGTGAGGGGCGGATGCCTACAGAAGGGGGCGTATTTAGTAATGATGGGCACGTGTGAGGGGCGGATGCCTACAGAAGGGGGGCATATTTAGTAATGATAGGCACGTGTGAGTGGCGGATGCCTACAGAAGGGGGTGTATTTAGTAATGATGGGCACGTGTGAGGGGTGGATGCCTACAGAAGGGGCGTATTTAGTAATGATGGGCACGTGTGAGGGGCGGATGCCTACAGAAGGGGGTGTATTTAGTAATGATGGGCACGTGTGAGGGGTGGATGCCTACAGAAGGGGGCGTATTTAGTAATGATTGGCACGTGTGAGGGGCGGATGCCTACAGAAGGGGGTGTATTTAGTAATGATGGGCACGTGTGAGGGGCGGATGCCTACAGAAGGGCGGCGTATTTAGTAATGATGGGCACGTGTGAGGGGCGGATGCCTACAGAAGGGGGCGTATTTAGTAATGATGGGCACGTGTGAGGGGCGGATGCCTACAGAAGGGGGTGTATTTAGTAATGATGGGCACGTGTGAGGGGTGGATGCCTACAGAAGGGGGCGTATTTAGTAATGATGGGCACGTGTGAGGGGCGGATGCCTACAGAAGGGGGTCATATTTAGTAATGATGGGCACGTGTGAGGGGCGGATGCCTACAGAAGGGGGGTGTATTTAGTAATGATGGGCACGTGTGAGGGGCGGATGCCTACAGAAGGGGGGCATATTTAGAAATGATAGGCACGTGTGAGTGGCGGATGCCTACAGAAGGGGGTGTATTTAGTAATGATGGGCACGTGTGAGGGGTGGATGCCTACAGAAGGGGGCGTATTTAGTAATGATGGGCACGTGTGAGGGGCGGATGCCTACAGAAGGGGGTGTATTTAGTAATGATGGGCACGTGTGAGGGGTGGATGCCTACAGAAGGGGGCGTATTTAGTAATGATGGGCACGTGTGAGGGGCGGATGCCTACAGAAGGGGGGCGTATTTAGTAATGATGGGCACGTGTGAGGGGCGGATGCCTACAGAAGGGGGTGTATTTAGTAATGATGGGCACGTGTGAGGGGTGGATGCCTACAGAAGGGGGCGTATTTAGTAATGATGGGCACGTGTAAGGGGCGGATGCCGACAGAAGGGGGGCGTATTTAGTAATGATGGGCACGTGTGAGGGGCGGATGCCTACAGAAGGAGGGCATATTTAGTAATGATGGGCATGTGTGAGGAGCCGATGCCTACAGAAGGAGGGCGTATTTAGTAATGATGGGCATGTGTGAGGAGCGGATGCCTACAGAAGGGGGCGTATTTAGTAATGATGGGCATGTGTGAGGAGCGGATGCCTACAGAAGGGGGCGTATTTAGTAATGATGGGCATGTGTGAGGAGCGGATGCCTACAGAAGGGGGTGTATTTAGTAATGATGGGCACGTGTGAGGGGCGGATGCCTACAGAAGGGGGCGTATTTAGTAATGATGGGCATGTGTGAGGAGCGGATGCCTACAGAAGGGGGCGTATTTAGTAATGATGGGCATGTGTGAGGAGCGGATGCCTACAGAAGGGGGCGTATTTAGTAATGATGGGCATGTGTGAGGAGCGGATGCCTACAGAAGGGGGTGTATTTAGTAATGATGGACACGTGTGAGGGTCGGATGCCTACAGAAGGGGGCGTATTTAGTAATGATGGGCACGTGTGAGGGGCGGATGCCTACAGAAGGGGGGCATATTTAGTAATGATAGGCACGTGTGAGTGGCGGATGCCTACAGAAGGAGGTGTATTTAGTAATTATCGGCACGTGTGAGGGGCGGATGCCTACAGAAGGGGGTGTATTTAGTAATGATGGGCACGTGTGAGTGGCGGATGCCTACAGAAGGGGGTCATATTTAGTAATGATGGGCACGTGTAAAGGGCAGATGCCTACAGAAGGGGGTGTATTTAGTAATGATGGGCACGTGTGAGGGGCGGATGCCTACAGAAGGGGGGCGTATTTAGTAATGATGGGCACGTGTGAGGGGCGGATGCCTACAGAAGGGCGGCGTATTTAGTAATGATGGGCACGTGTGAGGGTCGGATGCCTACAGAAGGGGGTGTATTTAGTCATGATGGGCACGTGTGAGGGGCGGATGCCTACAGAAGGAGGGCATATTTAGTAATGATGGGCACATGTGAGGCGGCGTACACACAATCGGACATATCCGATGAAAACGGTCCGCGGACCATTTCCATCGTATATGTCCGATCGGGAGTTTGATCCGATGGCGTGTACACACCATCGGATCAAATTCCCCGCCGCCGGACGGCGCGGTGACGTGGCGGTGACGCGGCGGTGACGTTGACGCCGCCGCGTCACCGCCACGTCACCGCACCAGGAAGTAAAACACTTCCGCGCATGCGCCGAATCCATTCGGCAGCGGCGCGGCGGCGGTGGGGGACGACATGTCTGCTGGTAAGTGTACTAACCAGCAGACATGTCGGGCGGACAGATCCCCACCGGACAGATTTCAAAGCTTGCTTTGAAATCTGTTGGGTGGACAAATCTGTCCGCTAGCCCATACACACGAGCGGAGATGTCTGCTGAAACGGTCCATCGGACCGTTTTCAGCGGACATATCCCCTCGTGTGTACGCGGCCTGAGGGTCGGATGCCTACAGAAGGGGGGCGTATTTAGTAATGATGGGCACGTGTGAGGGGCGGATGCCTACAGAAGGGGGGCGTATTTAGTAATGATGGGCATGTGTGAGGGGCGGATGCCTACAGAAGGGGGCATATTTAGTAATGATAGGCACGTGTGAGGGGCGGATGCCTACAGAAGGGGGGCGTATTTAGTAATGATGGGCACGTGTGAGGGGAGGATGCCTACAGAAGGGGGCGTATTTAGTAATGATGGGCACGTGTGAGGGGCGGATGCCTACAGAAGGGGGCGTATTTAGTAATGATGGGCACGTGTGAGGGGAGGATGCCTACAGAAGGGGGCGTATTTAGTAATGATGGGCACGTGTGAGGGGCGGATGCCTACAGAAGGGGGCGTATTTAGTAATGATGGGCACGTGTGAGGGACGGGTGCCTACAGAAGGGGCGTATTTTGGAATGATGTGCCAGGGGTATTTAGCTACCTAACACAAGCAATAGCACTGCCCATCATTACTAAATACACCCCCCTTCTGTAGGTATCCGCCCCTCACACGCGCCCATCATCAAGAAATCCGCCCCTCGCAGACTTGCACGAGCATCGGGAGCGTCTGGCACAATGTTGGCTATTGTGCGCAGGCGCAGTCTACAGCTGATCGTCAATTCCGATTTTCAAAGGATTTCAGTGGCTCCCCACTGCGCAAGAGCTGCGCATGTGCAGTACAGAGTGGGCATTATTCGACAGAGGGCATTTCTCGACAGGACACCGGCATTAACATGTGTATCGCTGTCTATGGCAATTTTGTAATGCACGTCCAGAGGCAAAAATACAATGCAGCTATGGCTCCTGGTCAACTGCTTTCATTTTCTACACACACACATATACACTCACCAGTCTCTTTATTAGGTATACCTTGCTAGTACCGGGTTGTACCCCTTTTTGCATTCAGAACTGCCGGGATCTGACGTTCTGCCCGCAGTCTACTTGCAGATTGTGTGGCCGGAAGTGGGTGCAAATGCCTGTCTTAGACTGAAATGAGCCGTGACCCCATGCAAATGAGGGGCTGAACGAACGGCGCATGCGCCGTCCGTGGACGTATCCCAGTGCGCATGCTCAAAAAATGCATGTCGGATAGAATGCCTAAGATACGTCAAACACTGCATACGACGTGAACGTAACTTACGCCCAGCCCCATTCACGTACGACTTACGCAAACGACGTGAAATTCGACGGCTGTTCCGACGTCCATACGTAACATTGGCTGCGCCTCATATAGCAGGGGTAACTTTACGCCAGTCGTACGCCTTACGTAAACGACGTATATCAATGCGCCGGGCACAAGTATGTTTGTGAATCGGCGTATCTAGTTAATTTGCATATTCTACGCGTGAATCTACGGAAGCGCCCCTAGCGGCCAGCGTAAATATGCAACTAAGATACTACCACGTAAGAGACTTACGTCGGTCGTATCAAGCTAGAATTCAGGCGTATCTTGGTTCCTGAATACAGGGCATAGATACGATGGCGCATCTTTTAATTTACGCGGCGTATCAATAGATACGCCGGCGTAAAGTGTTTCTGAATCCGGCCCTATGGGCCAGATTCAGGTAGAGTCATGCCGGCGTATCAGTGATACGACGGCATAACTCACACTTTGCGCCGGCTTATCTGTTTTCTGTATGCAGAAAACAAGATACGCCGGTTTGCTGCAAAGATCCGACAGGCGTAATTGTATTACACCGTCGGATCTTAACTGCAGTTTTAAAATGGCCGCCGGGGGCTAATTTACGCCGAGAATATGTAAATCAGCGAGATACGGCAATTCACGAACGTACGTGGGCCCGACGCAGTCACTTTACGACGTTTACGTAACGGTTTTCCCGGCGTAAAGATAAAGCAACAAAAAGCAGGCGCATCCTATGTTAAGTATGAACGTCGTGACCGCGTTGAATTGGAAACGTTTTACGTAGTTTGCGTAACTCGTCCGTGAATGGGGATTGACGTCATTGACGTTCACGTCAAAAACACTGTCATAATTTGGAGCATGCGCACTGGGATACATTGACGGCCGGCGCATGCGCAGTACGTTCGCCGCATGATCGCGCCTATTTTAAATACTACACGCCCCCTACCCGCCCAATTAGAATTCCGCCGGCCCATTTACGCTACGCCGTCGCAACTTTAGGAGCAAGTGCTTTGTGAATACAGTACTTACGCGTAAAGTTTCGGCGAAGTAACGTAAATGAGAAACGTTACGCCGGAATAAAGAACCGCTCGCCATCCTGAATCTGGCCCTATATCTCTACAAAACATACACCTTTAAATCCGCTTCCAAAGGTCTTCTCTACTTTCCACGGTCTTCCATACTTTCCACCTCAAGCTTGAAAAAGCATTCTCCAGATATTTCACCATTCTGTTATGAAAAGATGAAAGCACTTTGTTAAACTGACTGCGGTAGAACTGGTAAAACTCCTCCAGCTGGACATGCATCACTTTGGGTCTTATGCCCACGGGTGTCCTGCATTTTAGGAAAAGCAGGTATGGTAGGTAAAAAACAAACTCTACTTCCCAGATCGATTTTTCTTGTGTTTAAAGCGGAGGTTCACCCTAAATATAAGATCTCCCATGTGATCCAGCATACTGGCGTCAGCGCCAGTATGCTGGGTTTTTTTTTTTTTAATCGCACACTTACTGTATTATAGTGGAATTCCTTTTTTGTCCCCCGCGGTGGACGGCTGTAGTATTGCTCGTCACATCTTCCTAAAATACCCGATATGGACTCGGGTAATCTCGGCGAAAATGCGGCGCCTGCGCACAGACCTAGGAGCTGACTGCGCAGGCGCCGTATTTCTCCGAGTCCTATTTCAGAGGGCGTGACGCGCCATAGCCGTAGGACTCGGAGAAATACGGCGCCTGCGCAGTCAGCTCCTAAAAAAAAAAAAACAGCATACTGGCGCTGACGCCAGTATGCTGGATCGCATGGGAGATCTTATATTTAGGGTGAAATACCGCTTTAAGGATTCGTTCAGATGGGGCTCATCAATAAGTACCCCATGTAGGGCCGTGTTTACCCGCACAGGGATACAGGTAGTACTATCAACGTGTATTGGGAGGCAGCGGCTGGACAGACACAACAGACGCTCCCGATTTGGCCTCGATTACACACAGTCTGTGTTGGGGACCATGCACCCACTTGCCTGTCAAATTGGGAGCAGCAGTTGAGTCTGCGGGTAGACACGGCCCTGCGCTTTGTGTGAATGGGGCCTAGATGTACTTGCGTTTATGTAGCTACATAAAACCAGGCTGTATGATCCTGGGACACACATTTCTTGTTTATGTAAATCCAGCTAGACAGAATGCATGCACTCGCTGCTGATCATCTAGGTGTGCGTTACATCATCATGCTTCCAGATTTGTTTAGAAATGAGCTCCAAACACATCTGGATGCAGGGCCGCCATTGGGGGGGGGGGGGGTACAGGCAGTACACCTGTAAGAGGCCTGGAGGTCCCCAGGTGCCCGGATGGCAACCCCCCTTTTTTTCTTTGTAAGGGGCCGGAGGTCCCCAGGGCCCCGGATGGCAACCCCTCTTTTTTATTTTTATTTTTGTAAGGAGCCGGAGGTCCCCAAGGCCCCTGAGGTCCCCAGGGCCCCGGATGGCAACCCCCCTTTTTAAAAAAAAAATGTTTTATCAATTTTTTTTTTATATATATATATATATATATATTTTTTTTTTGCTTTGTTTTAATTAAAGTGCCCAGGGGGTATTTTTTTTCTTTCTTTCTTTTTTCTTTTTATTAAAGGGCCCAGAGGTCCCCCCGGGCCCTGACTCCCTGAATGACAACCCCCTTTTTTTAAAATAAAAAATAAATAATGTATATATATATATATATATATATATATATATATATATATATATATATTTTATTTTTTATTTTTTTTTGTTTACTTTTATAAAAGGGCCCAGAGGTCCCCAGGCCCCCGGATGGCAACCCCCTTTTAAAAAAAAAATGTTATCAATTTTTTTATATATTTTTTTCGTTTTGTTTTTATTAAAGGGCCAAGTTATTTTTTTTCTTTCTTTATTTTTTCTTTTTATTAAAGGGCCCAGAGGTCCCCAGTGCCCTGGATGGCAACCCCCTTTTTTTTAAAAAGAAATAAATAAATAAAATGTTATATATAAATATATATATATATATATATATATATATATTTTTTTTTTTTACTTTTATAAAAGGACCCAGAGGTCCCCAGGGCCCCGGATGGCAACCCCCTTTTTAAAAAAAAAAATTTTATCAATTTTTTTATATATATTTTTTTGTTTTGTTTTTATTAAAGGGCCAAGTTATTTTTTTTCTTTCTTTCTTTTTTCTTTTTATTAAAGGGCCCAGAGGTCCCCAGGGCCCTGTATGGCAACCCCCCTTTTTTTTTTTTTTTTTAAATGCGATATATATATATATATATATATATATGTATATATATTTTTTTTCTTTTATAAAAGGGCCCAGAGGTCCCCAGGGCACCGGGTGGCAACCCCCTTCTTTTAAAAAAAATGTTTTATCATTTTTTTATATATATTTTTTTGTTTTGTTTTTATTAAAGGGCCCAGAGGTTATTTTTTTCTTTCTTTCTTTTTATTAAAGGGCCCAGAGGTCCCCAGGGCCCTGAATGGCAACCCCCCCTTTTTTTTATTAAAAAAATGCGAAATATATATATGTATATTTTTTTTGCTTTTATAAAAGGGCCCAGAGGTCCCCAGGGCCCCGGATGGCAAACCCCTTGGGGGGGGGGGGCACCAAACTGATTCCTTTCCCCGGGTGAAATAATGTCTAGCTTTCCCACTGGTACTGCCTAAAGAGTACCAGTACCAGCCGTTCTACTCTAATAAAGTAGAATGGCTAGTGAAGGGGGAGAGGGGGCTTCGGTGGCCGGGGGGCGCAGGAGTTGTCCAGCCGCCATGGGAAAGTCCTGTCAAAGTGGGCCAGTCTGGATGAAGTCCAGGGCCAAATTCCTGTCCCAGTCCAGCCCTGAAGGTGAGAGATCATTTATTAGAGGAGATGCACCACTCTTGGTAAATAGTTACATACATTTTATTTCTCAGGGCGGGGAACCTGTTCTTCTTGGTGTCTATAACCACGGGCAGCGCTGGCATTTGCCATTTCCCTGGCAGGCAAGAATCACTATAAAGGAAAGGAAAGGCTCCTCCATGTTCTCACATAAGAGACTAAACACTTTATTGGCTTTGTTAGCCGCAGAAACCATTTGCACTTTCTATTACTCCCGAAACTGAGACAGCTGTAAACCAACTGAGAGTGCAGCAGAGCAGAACCATACACAAATACTGAGGTTTTCAATGAAATCTGTAATAAAAAATCGATATTTAGACTCTTAGGGGAGGCGGCAGTTTCTACCACACCTCTGAAAAGCAATCTGGGGCAAATCGCTTTTCAGAGGGCAGTAGAGCAGGGGTTGAGAGACCGCCTCCTAAATGCCTGTTTGTTTTTTGTTTTTCTAGAAATTCTGTATCGCAACGAAAAGCTAAGCATCTAGCTTGTGGTTTGGTTGTGGCCCTGTCCCATTGATGTTAATGGGGGAGCTGCTGACTGAAATTGAGAAGCGGGGGGATTGGCCTTTACAAAAAATAATTAAGGAAAAATAAATAAAAAATTAATTATAAAAAAAAAGGGGGGTAGCCATCCGGAGACCTTTAATAAAAATAAAAATGAATAAAGTATATATATATATATATATATATATATATATATATATATATATAAATATTTTTTTTTTTTATAAAAAAAAAAGGGGGGGTTGACATCCGGGGCCCTGGGGATCTCTGGGCAATTTAATAAAAAAAATATATAAAAAAAAGAAAAAAATTGTAAAAAAAAAAGTATTTATTTATTTTTATTAAAAAAAGGGGGCCCTGGGGACCTCTGAGCACTTTAATAATAATAATAATAATAAAAAAAAAAAAAAATATATATATATATATAAAAATATATAAAAAAAATATTATTATTATTTCTTATATAAAAAAGGGGGTTATCTTTCGGGGCCCTGGGGACCTCTGAGCCCTTTAATAATAATAATAATAAAAAATATATATATTTAAATATATATATAAAAAAAAAATATTATTTTTTTTATAAAAAAAAAGGGGGGTTATCTTTCGGGGCCCTGGGGACCTCTGGGCCCTTTAATAAAAAAATAAATATATATTTTTTATTTTATTTTTTATAAAAATAAAAAAAAAGGGGGGGGGTTGCCACCTGGGGCCCTGGGGACCTCCGGAAACCCCTTACAAAAAAAGTAATAAAAAAAAGGGGGGGTTGCCATCCAGGGCCCTGGGGACCTCCGGGCCCCTTACAGGTGTACTGCCTGTACCCCCCAGCACCTGCCGCTGTCAGAAAACTCCAACAGTGCCTGCATCTGATTGGATGCAGTCACTGTTCAACAGGGCAGCTACGGCCCTAATTTCATAAGATTCAACAAGAATGGCCTGAAATCCTGGCTGTGTTTGGCTGCCTTTAGTTATTGACCCGGAGCAGGGATCTTCAAACTACAACCCTCCAGCTGTTGTGGAACTACAAATCCCATGAGGCATTGTAAAACTCTGACATTCACAGATATGACTGAGCATGATGGGAATTGTAGTTCCTGAACAACTGGAGGGCCGTAGTTTGAGGACCCCTGACCTGGAGCAAGCATTCAGTTGAGAGTTCTGACTTTGCTGCACACCTATTTTATGTCAGGGAGTCCCCTGCCATACCTCTTTTCTGCCACAAGATGTCCTCAGTCTTCCAGAATGAATACAGTACCCTGTATCGTTAAACCTGAAAGACTGAGGACACACAGTGAGTGCAGAGGGTCATGCCTCCACCCACTCAGCTTTACTGGAGCCTTAAGGAATGAGGAAGAACGCTCTTTTACTTGTGTTCAATAAAAATCTTTGACTGAGAAAAAAAAAAAGGGAATGAGGAAGATCTCTGGCATTGTGTTATAAGACCATAACTATTTGTCTTGGTTTGGATTTGCTCGTATGTTGGTAATAATTCTCTTTCTTGGGTCCAAGTCTAACACTCTTCTTATCTGGGTCATTGCATTAAAGTGGTTGAACACCAGGGATAGGCAACCTGGGGGCCCCCCAGCTGTTGTGGGACTACATTTCCCATGAGGTATTGCAAGGCTGGCAGTTACTATCACTTCCAGAGGCATGATGGGACTTCTAGTTCTGCAACAGCTGGAGGGCCCCAGGTTGCCTTCCCCTGTTGCAGATCGCCGGATGCACAGATTGGGGGGGGGGGGTGTTTTGATGCACCTGATTAGAGGCGGGCAGGCGGGGGGTGCTGCCCAGCTGCCTATCAGTGTCCATCAGTGCCGCCCATTGGTGTGCGCAGATTTTTGCATTAGGGTGTGCACCCCAAAGCCCAACCACACACTACCGATTACTTACGTTGTTCATTCAGAAAGGGAAGGGGCCAGTAAATGACATATTTACCGACGGTCCCTTCCCTACTCCTAAAACACCCCAGCAGCAATAGCCGATAGGAGAGGAGGGAAGCTGGCAGCACTGCAGGGGGGGGGGGGGAGCCAGGGCAATAGAGGGAATCTGTGCTGCACAGGGTTATTAGGGTGTGCCTGGGCACACCTGGCACACCCTTGTGCACACGCCTATGGTGCCGCCTCATCAATCATTGCACGTGATACACCTATAAAGTCCATCATCTGCCAACTTTTTCTTTTCAATCTTATTTATCGGGACGTGGCACTGTTTTTTGTTTTCGTATCCACAGCTCCACTCTGTGAGGATATGATGCTTTATTTTATCAGTGCAGCCTATCAGTGCCCATCAGTGTTGCCCCATCAGTGCCCATCAGTGCAGCCTATCAGTAAAGGAGATTTTTTTTATAAAATATTATAACAGAAATGAGGACATTTTTATTTATTTTTTAAATCTGTCTTTTTTCATTTGTTTAGAAAAATAAATAAAAAAAAAACAGTGGTGATTAACCCCTTCAATACCGGGCTTCTATACCCACCTCCATACCGGGCCTATTCTGGCACTTCTCTCCTACATGTACAAATCATCATTCTTTTGCTAGAAAATTACTCAGAACCCACAAACATTATATATGTTTTTTTTTAGCAGACACCCTAGGGAATAAACCGACGGTCATTGCAACTTTTTATCTTGCACGGTATTTGCGCAATAATTTTTCAAACGCCTTTTTTTGGGGAAAAAAATTGTTTCATGAATTAAAAAAATAACAAAACAGTAAAGTTAGCCCAATTTGTTTGTAAAATATGAAAGATGATGTTACGCCGAGTAAATAGATACCTAACATGTCACGCTTAAAAATTGCGCACACTCATGGAATGGCGCCAAACTTTGGTACTTAAAAATCTCCATAGGCAACGCTTTGAATTTTTTTTTACAGGTTACCAGTTTGGATTTACAGAGGAGGTCTAGTGCTGGAATTGTTGCTGGTGCTCTAACGCACGCGGCGATACCTCACATGTGTGGTTTAAACGGCGTTATGTGTGCGGGACTTACGTGTGCGTTGGCTTCTGGGCGCGAGCTACCGGGGACAGGGGCGTTTTAATTTTTTTTTTTTTATTATTATTTTTTTTTACTTATTTATTTATTTTGTTACACTTTTTTTATTTATTTTTTTATTACTTTTATTCCTATTACAAGGAATGTAAACATCCCTTGTAATAGGAATGGTGTGTGACAGGTCCTCTTTATGGAGAGATGCCGGGTCAATAAGACCTCCCCCTCCCCCCGCATCTCTCCTCCAGGCTGGAAAGCATGAGATCGGTGAAAAAAAATGTCACCGATCTCATGATTACTGTTGCTTACAGCCACAATCGCGGCTTTGTTTACTTCTGGGTACCCGGGTGTGACGTCATCACATCGCGCCCGGGCCTCCGGCAGTCATAGAGATGACTGGTGACCATCTGGGGAGTAGGCAGGGCAGAGGAGCTGGGCCAGCACACTCTTCCTGGTGTTGCCACATACGTTTATTTCAAAGTCAATAAAATATAATGTATGGAAGAAAATGTGGTAGAGAGGATTTCTCCAAGCTTTTACCTGCAGTGTTGGGCCGGTGACAGGCTCCCTGTGTGAGGAGACAGGTACAGGGTCTCTGCAAGCTGACTGGTTGCTATGAGGAAGTTGAGTAGTTGCTATGGGGAAGCTGACTGGTTGCTATGAGGAAGTTGAGTAGTTGCTATGGGGAAGCTGACTGGTTGCTATGAGGAAGCTGACTGGTTGCTATGGGGAAGCTGACGGGTTGCTATGAGGAAGTTGAGTAGTTGCTATGGGGAAGCTGACTGGTTGCTATGAGGAAGCTGACTGGTTACTATGGGGAAGCTGACTGGTTGCTATGAGGAAGTTGAGTAGTTGCTATGGGGAAGCTGACTGGTTGCTATGAGGAAGTTGAGTAGTTGCTATGGGGAAGCTGACTGGTTGCTATGAGGAAGTTGAGTAGTTGCTATGGGGAAGCTGACTGGTTGCTATGAGGAAGTTGAGTAGTTGCTATGGGAAAGCCGACTGGTTGCTATGAGGAAGCTGACTGGTTGCTATGGGGAAGCTGACTGGTTGCTATGAGGAAGCTGACTGGTTACTATGGGGAAGCTGACTGGTTGCTATGAGGAAGTTGAGTAGTTGCTATGAGGAAGTTGAGTAGTTGCTATGGGGAAGCTGACTGGTTGCTATGAGGAAGTTAAGTAGTTGCTATGGGGAAGCCGACTGGTTGCTCTGAGGAAGTTGAGTAGTTGTTATGGGGAAGCTGACTGGTTGCTATGAGGAAGTTAAGTAGTTGCTATGGGGAAGCCGACAGGTTGCTATGAGGAAGTTGAGTAGTTGTTATGGGGAAGCTGACTGATTGCTATGAGGAAGCTGACTGGTTGCTATGGGGAAGCTGGCCGGTTACTATGAAGCACACTAATTGCTATTGTGAAGCTGACAGGTTTCTATTGGCAACCACCTTTTTTCTCAGGATAGACAGTGGACGAGCTGACTGGTTGCTATGAGGAAGCTAACTGGTTGCTATGAAGCTAGCTGGTTGCTATTGAGAAGCTGACTGGTTTCTATGGGGAACCACCTTCTCTCAAGACAGTGGGCAAGCCGACTGGTTGCTATGAGGATGCTGACTGGTTGCTATGAAGCTAACTGGTTGCTATTGGGTAACTGACTGGTTGCTATGAGGAACCTGAGTGGTTGCTATAGGGTAACTGACTGGTTGCTATGGGCAACCCCCTTCTCTTAAGACAGACAGCGGGCAAGCAGACTGGTTGCTATGAGGAACCTGAGCTGTTGCTATGAGGAAGCTGACTGGTTGCTATGGGGAAGCTGACTGGTATCTATGAAGCTAACTGGTTGCTATGGGCAACCACTTTCTTTCAGGACAAACAGTGGGAAAGCTATGAGGAACCTGGGTGGTTGCTATGGGCAAGCTGACTGGTTTCTCTGAAGATAACTGGTTGCTATGGGCAACCCATCTTCTCTCAGGACAGTGGGCAAGCTGACTGGTTGCTATGGGGAAAGCTGACTGGTTGCTATGGGAAAGCTGACTGGTTGCTATGGGCAACCTCACCCTTCTCTCAGATTTGGGGGGGTGGGCTCAGCTATGACGTGTAGTGGGTCTCGGTGGGGCGTCTATGCTCCCCCAGTCACGTCCATACACATAGAAGGAGGGTCCTGTCAGGAACTCCGGGCAAGCGAGTGGGCGGGGAGCTTCTCCTGACATTCCCACCAGCCAATCAGCGCTCCTCCCGCCCCCTTTCCCGACCCCTCGTCCTATCGGAGCCCGGGAAGGAGCGTGGCCCAGTCACAGCTCAACACGAGCCGCTGTCCCGCCGATATAAAGCGCATGCGCAGAGAGTGGGCCTCCTTCAACCCAGCGCCACGTCCCGTACACCCCGGAGAGTCTTCAGTCATGCTGCGTCCCGCTCTCGCCGTGCTGGCCGCCGTCGTCCTCCTGGTCCGGGCCGACATCCAGGAGGAGAACCACGTACTGGTGGTGAAGAAAGACACGTTCGAGGAGGCGCTGAAGAACGACTATCTGCTGGTGGAATTCTGTGAGTGAGAAGGGGGGGTGGGGCACCGGGAGGAGAGGGGGGTTCTAATTATCGCTCGCTATGATAAAGCCGGGGAGTGCGGTAATCTTTGCACCCCCCCTCCTTTCCCTTCAATCCGGGCACTGCTGGGCGGGGCCCCTGTGCTGAGTGACAGGGGGAGCAGGCCAATGAGCGAGCACGCAGGGACACGTCAGCCAATCTGGGAGCGCTGACTCTGCCAGTGGGCGGGGCTTTAAGTTTGGTTGACGTGTACTTAGTTATGTAGACATGTCACCCTTTCCCTGCCGGGCGTGACGTCTGGGCCGCAGAGCTGACGCTCTAATCTACACCGCACTGATCCTCATTCTACAGACTGAGACCCCCCCTCTTCTGTTAGGCCTCAGCCTGGCATAGATTGCACTGTGTAGCCTGTTCTGTATAAGCAATCTGATTCTGGTAATTGCACTGTCTCTTATGTAGAGAAAGTGATCCAGTGCTTTTACATTCGCATCCAATCAGACTGGCCCTCAAATTGTATTGATGGCAGGTCTAAAGATTGTACAGCCAGCCTTGGGCTGCTCATATTCTATACCAGGGGTCTTTAAACTGTGTGGCCCGAGGGCCAGATGTGGCCCTTTATCTGGCCCTTGGGGCACTATTCCTCCCACTGATATAAGGAGCTATCACTCCCACTGCCCCCAACAATGGGGCATCATTTATTCTATGGATACCAATGATGGGATACTATCCCTCCTAATGGGGGCACCACCCTGCCTATTGACATACCTCCCAACTTTTTGAGATGGGAATGAGGGACACTTTGTTAAGTGGGGGGGGGGGAGGTTCTGTGGATTGGAGTTGACAGGGGCTTTGCGGGTTCTGAGTTGTTGAGGGGGGGGGGGGTTCCTTCTGCGGGTTCTGGTGTTGCGTGACCGCTGGATTTACTGTGAATCGCGAGACATTCCCGCAACATCCGGGACGGTTGGGAGGTATGTATTGACCACCAACCCTGAGGCCATATTTATTCTCACTGTTGATGAGCCTGTGAAGTTTTCTGCCCCTGCTGGCCACAATCCGGCCCCCTCCTAAAGTCTGAAGGAAAATAAACTGGCTTTTTGTTTGAAAAAGTTTGGAGACCCTTGTTCTCTACAATCTGATTGTACAATCTCCTCCTTTAGATCCGCCATCAATGTAATGGAAGGGCCGGCCTGATCAGTACTATAGGGATGGATTGATTGGCCGGGTTCATGCAGTAGCAGGTCCAGGGACGTATGAATATTGCATGCCTGCAGGCAGAAATTGTTTGCTCTTTACTGGACACAGGAGGGGGGAGGGGGTTGTACTGCCATCCATGCATTTCAAAATGCTGTCCCTGCCTGGAGAACACATGGGGATTACTACTAGCCGCTATAGCCGCTTGCAATAATAGTACTCAAACGTGGCATTCTGGTTGTACCCGAGTCTATTGATGGATCACCTTTGGTGCAGTCAGCCTGCCCATTGGTGGCAGGGTGCATGAGCGCTGCCCTGCTTTACAGCCGCCCCCTCTATGCCCAATGGATAGATTCATGCAGCACAAATCTATCCATGGCTGCTGCCCCTATTCAGTCACCGACCCCTTTTTTTGGTGCTTTAATTGCAGCGGTGGGGGCTTTTTTTTAAGCACCTGATTAGAAGCTCTTTAAAGGCTTGTAAAGGCGTTTTCACCTTAAAGGAACACTAAAGATAAAAAGTTATACTTCCACTGTGCAGCTCGTTTTGCACAGTGGCCCCGAACCTCGTCCTTTGGGGTCCCTCGGCGGCTGTCTTGGCTCCTCCCCCCGCAAGAACTGACCACCTTCATGCGAGCTTGGTGCTTGCGGGCACACTCACTGGCGGCGATGGCCACTGACTGTATCACTCAGCCCCCGCTCCTGAAGCGGCTGAGATCGGGGCTGTGCTGTTGTCCCGCTGCACTTTAAGCAAAGTGCAGCTTACCTGCTGGTTAGATGTGCTCTTCCCTTGGGCTTCTATGATGTCCCACTGTTGGGGTGCGGTTTCAGAAAGTGCACCAAAGATGCAGCATGCGGGGGGGGGGGGGGGGGATATGAGTTGCACTTTCTGAAATGGAATCGCAAACCACAGGATATAGAGGCCTATGGCAAAGTGCAGCAAGCCCACATGAAAACTTCAGGTTAGCTGCACTTTAGCAAAGATGTGGCAGGGCAGAAGCAGCCTTTTACAGCAGATCGTGTATCTTTGGTGCGCTTTTGGAAAACTGACATCAAAGATGCAGTACTTTTCAAAGCGCAGTGCATCCAGAGTGTGAGCCGTCCATAGGATTCAATTGGGAATAGTTTTTGTTGTCCCCTCCCCCCTAGAAAAATGTGACCACTTCAAAAGGGGCCTAAAGAGCGATTCTCAACATTGTAGTCAAGCAGGCCCTGGTGCTATAATCTGGACTAATTGTTCTAAAGCAGGTTCTGCAATCAGATTGTAACAATGCGTGACTGTCTTTAGGTGTATTGGCGTTAAAATACGGCAAGGGCTGTTCACTTTTTAGCCAGTCGGGTCCCTGCAATTAACTTTATGCTGACCAAAGACTATACTATCTGCTTGAATCGTCAACAATGTATTCAGCTGTCTAACTAAATGGGTTGCTTGGGTGTCTTCACATTGGGTCACTTTGGACAGTCTAATGGATGTACAATCAGATTGTAGTGTCTGTGGCTTGTACAGAGATTAGTTTGTTCTGTCTGAATGCATCACCGTGCGATCTTCTGGTTTTACAGGTTTACATTCAAGCATGCAGTGCAAAGGGCATGGCTTTGATGGCCAACTCATCCTGTAGTCCAGGGGTCTCCAAACTATGTCCCAGTTCAGAAACTACAAATCCCATCATGCCCAGCAGTCATGTCAGTGAATGTCGGTTTTACAATGCATCATGGGATGTGTAGTTCTGCAACAGCTGGAGGGCCATAGTTTGGGGATTCCTGCTAGTCAATGGGAAGGCTTAAGGAGTGGACAGTCTTGGCAACTAACTGGGGGACCCAACCAGCGCCTGCCTGCCATGTGCAGCAATGTGTTCAGACATCTTTTTAAATGTTGCATTGCATCTCACACCTTCCCCCTAAAGATGCATAGGGGGCCCTAGGGCATGGAGCCCAACAACTTTAGGGGGCCCACCTCTCCTACATAGTACAAATATTGTATAGTCGCCTACCTGGTACCTGTGTAGCTCTCATTACTAGTCTGTAGTAGGAACTTTGATTGGGCCACATGGGTGCTCAACTTGTAGCCCTCCAGTAAAAGTCCCATTGTGCCTTTGGGAGCCATGCTTTTAACTGTCGGCCTTGCATTGCCACATGGGACTTGTAGTTCTGCAACAGGAGGACCACATGTTGGGCACCCATTGGGGTAATGGCATTGATCTCTGCTAGCCTCATGTAAGTTCCCAGATATGTGATTTCTCTTGCAGCATATCCCCAGCCAACAATGTAGCATGTCCACTCTAACCCTCATTTCCTCTATTGGGTCTGCAGTCTGCCAGTCCTCAAGTATTGCATATAATGAACATTGTGTGGCCCTTTGAGGGACCCGACAACCCCGGGACCCATTTTCTAGTGTAACACGTGTCCAATCCAATGGTACATTCATGGCATACCAAGATGGGTAGTCGTGGTCACAGTAGTTGGGCAGACATCTGAAGAGTATCTGGGGGGGGGGGGGGGGTGGTTATAAACCTCTAAATCTGTTTCTGGGAGCTCACCTGTCTGCTGTGGCCATGACTTTACCATCTTGGTATGCCACTAATGTATATATTTGGATTGGACACATTGTATATGGTCTCGGATTACATTCTCAACATGAAGGAACCCTTCACATGACTTTTATGTCTCGAACTGCTGATATCTTCAGCTCGGGGGGGGGGGGGGGGAGGGCAGCACATTGTGGCTGAGAGAATTTGAACTGCGTTGTACATGGTGTGTTTGACACCCAAGGCTGCTTTATAATCAGTAATGAGAACTATGGCCAAAAGAAATGCAAACCACAGGAACTAGGAGTGCCACCCTTGCTGCCGGTGGGAAGAATGCTCCCCCTGCACCACTGGTGGCCCATAGGAGTTCCCTCTTTAGAGGCTTAAAGCAAGCTCCACCCAATAGCTCTGCCTGTTTGCACCCTGCACAAGCCACTTGACACTTTTTTTGGGGGGAGCAGGTACCTGCAGAACTTTGGCTCCCTTCCCCTGCAGTCTTCTGGGACACTTCAGAAGACTACCGGACCATTTACAAGGCGCATGCATAGTAGGAACCCAGCTGTGACGTCACAAGGCTTGTTTCCCTTAAAGGAAAAAAAAGTTTTGCCTAAAATGAATGTCTGCAATGTAGACAGAATAGTGTAATGATTCTGTTAACAAGTAAATTCCTATTCAATTCCTTCATCTATATCACCTCCGGTGTTCTAGTTTCTGTTCTCTCATTCACTTCCTGGTTTGCGGCGCTCGTTCATGTAAGAACTACATTTCCCAGTATGCATTGCGGCACACCCAGTAAATCACACCTCCTTGAAGTCTCTAACATGTAGAGCGTCCTGCTGCACAGATGTAGTTCCCAGGAGGGGGCGAGCACGTCACTGACCACCGCAGTAAAGCCTCCCTTCACGGTGGTGAGTAACAATCAGACAAGCAGGAAGTGAACAGAACAGAGAAGAAATAGAGCAACTTCTGAGCAAAAACGAACAATGAGGAAGTGAAAAGAGGAATGTCTGCAGGTAAAGCATGCTTATGAAAAAAAAAAAATTTCCTTTACAACCCCTTTTAAGATGCTGGTGTTCTGCTGAAAACTCCAACTCTCAAATCTCCAACCATGTCGCTTCCGGTGACTCTCCAGCATCAGTAATTGGAGATTTGGGATAAGTTGGCAGAACACAGAACACGGACTATGGTACTGAGTGGACATTGCTAGTCCACCCGCTAGTAACCAATAACATGGCCGCCTCCAAGGCAGGGACAACTTTTTCCTCTACCTAAAGGTCTGTCATGACGACCAACTTGTCGTGTACTGTATATACCAGTGATGGTGAACTCTGATGCTCATGCACTCTGCTGTGTAGTGGAGCATCCTGGGAAATGTAGTTCCTAAACATCTGGGGTGCCATGGTTCCCCATCACTGGTATACTCTGTGTTCCGCTAACTCTTCAACCTCCCCTTGCTGCTGGAGTCAACTGGAAGTGATGTTGTTGCTGATTTTGGCAAGTTGGAGTTTTCGGCAGAACACCAGCGCCTGCCCCCAAAGCCAATTAAATCAACTAGGATGAGGACATCACTGGATTCAGGGGCTGCCAAGTGTTCTTTTACCAAGTTGGCAGCCACAATATTTGCCTGGAGTTCCACTTTTAGGCCTTTCACCCACGTGGACTCCGTCACTATGGAGTCCGCCAGCTCATCAGGAGATCTCTCCGCTGGGCTGGCGGGGGGAAAGAAGTCCCTCTGCTGACTAAGCGGGGAGGGGCTTGTGCAGCGCCACTGTCTCCTATGGGGAGATCTGATAAACGGACAGCATCTGACCGATCGGCATCCATCTGACCGATCGGCATCCGTTTTTTTTTTTTGTGGGTCGGATGTCGGCAGACATGTCCCTGCTGACATCCGACCCTCCATCAAAACTGACAGGCGGACCTAAGTGGACCAATTGTGTGAAATGGGCCTAAATTGGTTGAAATCCCTTTCATGTGTCCAGTGAAAAGGGCTATCAGGTGATGGCTTTGAAATGATCATCCTACAAAAGTTGTACCTGTTTATCTGCTGTCTTCTCTACATCATTCCAAGTGCTAAATTTATGAAGCTTGTCTGAGTTCAGAAAAAAAGGGCAGGCAGCTGAATGACACTGCAGAGCTTGATGAGAACTGATTGGAAGGAAGAGACACACCCCTGCACACAGGGATAGAGCTGAGGCTGTCAATCAGCTGGAGATCCCTCCCCTGCCACTTTTTTTTTTTCTTAAAGTGGAGTCCCACCCAAAAATGGAACTTATGCTTATCCCACTCCTCACCCCCTTACATTTCCTACTTCCGCAGAGGGGCTGGTTAGGCGATTAAGCTTAATCACCTTACTGCAGCCCCTCCCTGTAGGCGATCGCATGGGACACATGACGGGTCCCATGCGATCGCCTGTCCAATCAGCTGCATGCGCAGTGCCGCTCGGCCGTGAAGCCGAAGGCTGTCACGGACGGGTGCCCAGTTACGATGAGGACGCCGGCCGGGGAGGGTGGGAGCGGAGCCCCTGGCCGGCGCGTCGCTGTTATGCTGGAGCAGGTAAGTGATTGTTTGTTAAAAGCCAGCAGCTACACTTTTTGTAGCTGCTGACTTTTAATCAACATAAAACAAGGCTGGAACACCCATTTAAGAGTATCAGAAGTAATTCATGCTGAGGAACAAATCGGCAGACCGACACTACCTTGGGTGCAGGGGTGGACTGACAACTCGTGGGTCCCCCCGGGCAGTAGGTTGTGGGTCCCCCGGGCCACACAGTATACACATACTGAAAAGGTACTAGAGAGGCGGGGCAGCTATAATCTTGTGATTTAAAAAAAACACCCAGAATTTTACTGTTCCTGGTTTTACTGAGACTGGCAACCCTGATGGGGGGGGGGGGGGGTCCTAGTGGCATGGGGCCCTTGGGCAGTGCCCAAATGGGTCAATCCACCCCTGCTTGGATGCTTTCGCTTGAGACATGTGCACACTATAGAAGATATGCTTTGTTCATGTCCTGACGGTTAGGATCAGTGGGCGCGGTGGTCACTTGTCTGAGGCAGGAAGCTCTCATCGATGGAGGAACCTTGGTTGAGAAGATGTTGCACCGCACTTGTCTGTCTGAGATCATTACATTCTCGTCTACGATATTAATAAAATCCTGTTTTGTATTATACCGTGGGAATGTGGCTTTCTGTACAATTCTTCTTTGAAGCTTCAATAGGCAAACCTAGCCCAAGGAGAACATGAACTGCTAGAAGGGAGACGGTTCTGAGTAAATAGTAAAGGCTTATTGTATCTGAAGCCAAAACTTTTTTAGTGAGCTTAACTTCCGTGCGGTGCCAGGATGGCTGGGTACCTGTGAAAACTAGGTACCCGCTTTCCCAAAGACATGCCAAATGTGGCATGTCAGGGGGTCAAAAACTTGGTGGTTGTATACCCCCCCAAAAAAATGCAAGACAAAGGAATAATGAGCTAGAATGACTAGCATACTAGCTCATTATGAACTGCGTGTCTTAGATCGGAGCCCCCGCAGCGACCCTCGTTCTTCTCCACCATGATGCCTGGAGTGACTTCTGGGTATTGGCGCTGTAACTAGCTGGAGCGGCAATGACGTTGCTCCTGCATATGGAACCGGCACGATCGCCGTGCATTTCTGGCACTTTCCCATTGAAGACCCAGCATGTTCAGTGCGCCTGCGTCGTAGACATCGATTTTTCTGCAAATATCTAACCATGTAGGTTAAGGAGATATTGCAAGCACCTACAGGTAAGCCTTAAAGGACCACTAAAGGAATTTTTATTTTAGCTAAATAGCTTCCTTTACCTTACTGCAGTCCTGGTTTCATGTCCTCATTGTTCGTTTTTGCTTTGAAGTTGCTGTAATTCTGCTCTGATCTCCACACTTCCTGCTTGTCTGGCTCCTTATGAAAAATCTCATAGCAGCTTTTCACTGTGGTCCAAGCTGTCATTACTGTGTGTCTAAAACTCCTTAGAACCAATCGGATTCATTTTAAAAACAAAACACTGCCCTGGATTTGTTTGTTTTTGTTCTGTGTGTCTCTTTACTTCACAGAAACATGAAACCAGTTTTAAAGTGAAACTGCAGGCACATTATATGATTAATTTGTATCTATTTTTAAAAGGAATCAGTTAACTTTTATGCCTCTATACCCTGTAAACAGTCATTTCAGCCCAAATTTTTTTCCTTTAGTGACCCTTTAATGCAGGCTTACCTATAGGTGCAAGTAGTATCGGGGGGGGGGGGGCGGCAGAAGTTGTGTTTTTTTTTTTTTTTTTTTGGGATGGAACTCCACTTAAGTCTTAGTTAGGCCGTCCACAAGGTTTATGAATGTCTATGGGAATGTTTGTCCATTCTTCCAGAAGTGCATTTGTGAGGTCAGGCACTGATGGGAGAGAAGGCCTTGCTCGGTCTCCACTCTAATGTATCTCAAAGGTGGTCTTATTGGTTGAGGTCACGACTCTGTGCAGACCAGTCAAGTTCCTTCACCCCAAACTCTCATCCATGTCTTTTTAAGGGACCTTTTTTGTGCATTGATGCAGTCCTGTTGGAACAGGAAGGAGCCATCATTAAAGGGGTTGGAAAGGAAAATGTATTTCTGCAAGGTAGACAGACAAAATATCAAATTCCTTCATCTATCACCTCCGGCATTCTAGTTTCTTTTCCCATTCACTTCCTGGTTTGCAGCGCTCGTTCATGCAAGAACTACATTTCCTAGTATGCATTGTGGCACTCTCAGTAATTCACACCTCCTTGAAGTCTAACACATAGAGGGCATCCTGCCGCACAGATGTAGCTCCCAGGAGGGGGCGAGCACGTTACTCACCACCGCAGTAAAGCCTCCCTTCACGGTGGTGAGTAACAATCAGACAAGTAGGAAGTGAACAGAGAAGAAATAGAGCAACTTCTGAGCAAAAACGAACAATGAGGAAGTGGAATGTCTGCAGGTAAAGGATGCTTATGAAAAAAATATAACCTTTTCCTTTACAACCCCTTTAAGGGACCTTATTTGTGCACTGATGCAGTCATGTTGGGATCATTAAATTGTCTTGGCAGGCTGACTTAAGTTTCCTTTACTGTAACTAAGGCCTTTCACACAGGATAGATCCGTGATCCACCCCATGAACCTCCGCTGTGCAGGGACGCTCCTGTCAGAACTCCGCTCTCCTCGATGGGGAGATCGGATGAACACGGACCGTCTGTGTTCACCCAATCTGCAGACCGATGGGGTTTTCCTCCGTCTGCAGAATAGGAGGATTGCAGACCCAGATGAGATTGGGTGTCAGCGGATGTTCATCTTCCAACACCCACAATCTCATAGGGACCAATGTCTGTCCCTTTTTCATCGTACAAAGATGGATGAAAAAGCGGACACAGTCCACCCGTGTGAAAGGGCTCTTAGGGGCCAACCCCACACCATAATCCCATCTCCACCATTTATTTGGACCAGTGCACAAAGCAAGGTCCATGAAGACATGGATGAGAGACTTTGGAGTGGAGGAACTCTACTGGCCTGCACAGAGTCCTGACCTCAACACCATTTTTAGTCAACTAAAATAAAACCTGCATTTTAGTCAAGACTGTATATCTAAATTTGATGTCAAACTTGACACATGGGTAGCATTGAAGACCTTTCACAAACCTGAAACCTTGTCTCAATGTTCCATCAGGAAATAAGGCGGCTCACACTTCAGTCTGATCTGTTCTCCCTGTTGAGACAGATCTGCCAGTTAGTGGTGACGTTGGGTCCAGTTTGGGTTAAAGTGTTGCAATCATTGAACTGTCAGATTATGATTTGATTGTAACATCAGGAGCCGTGTTCATGCAGCTGCAATGGCACCTCAGCAGCATGTATCATACGTGTCTTATGCAGTTGAACTTTAACTTGTGTGTTTAATGGAAATCTATTTGGCTGTATTGTGCGCAGCTTTTTTCTTTTACCTAAATACAATATCCTTCACCTGTACCTACAGTTAAGGCTTGCCTGTAGGTAGAGCTGGGCAATTTTGGCTCAAACTTTTTTCCTGATGGACACCACGCCAGTCCTATGGAGCTGCGTTCAGGAGTTTTTAGGCGACACTTCAGCCTGGTCCGCCGCTATCCTGGGAAAAACTAGGCCATGGCCTCTCCTCCCATAAAATCCTGCCTGCAACGATCCTGGGGAAAAGGCCACGGCGTCAGGCCTCACTGCCTTTTCCAGATCGCGGCAACCTGCAATGCAGGATTGTTTGAGGCCACAGCTTCACCCTAGTCCAGAGTGCCAGTCCAGCTTTAAACGTCAAAACTCATTACCCCCCCTATACACTTGCCTGAGCCTGTCTGCAGTGTGCCTGGATGCAGTCTTCTCTCCCTTCCTCTTCTCACTGCGGCAGCATCAGGAGTCTGGCTCCTGCTGCTTCCAGTTAAATGCTGTGAAGAAAAGCAGCGGTGCGCAGCATTGAGCTGTTTATGGGCACAGGCTGTGCAGCTCAGGAGCAAGCTTGCAGGTGTGCCTCCGTAGCAAGAAGCTTGCTTATAAGGTCAGGCAAGGATCCAGGAGTATTGGGGCAGTTCTGTGCAAGAGCATTGCAGGCAAGCAAAACTTTTTTAAGCCAGTCCAACTGGGAACTGACCAACCAGCATAATCAAGCTCGGATGAAGTATTGTAATAGGGTTGTCCTGATACCACTTTTTTAGGACCAAGTACCGATACTTTTTTTCATGTACTCGACGATACCGATTACCAATACTTTTTTAAATGTGTCCCCCATAAATGCAGCCATGCCGCCTAGTTAATCAGTGCAGGGAACATTACAGCTTTCATTTGAAGAGCTGTGTGCTCCCCGCCGCGCATAGACACTCCCCCTTGCTTGGGCACTTTCATAGACAGATCACCCATCCAATTCTGGGGACGGGTGATCTGTCTAAGTGCCCAAGCAAGTGGGAGTGTCTATGCGCGGCGGGGAGCACACAGCTCTTCAAATGAAAGCTGTAATGTTTCCTGCACTGATTAACTGTGCGGGGGGATCGGGAGCATTTGCGCAAGTACTCCCGCAAATGCTTAGTATCAGGCAGCCCTCAATCACCACTGAGGGCTGACATGTTCCCCCGTCTTCTGGGTTTGCGAGCTCCAACTATGATTGGTTGGAACCATTATGACATCACTACCACACAGGAGACCTTGGATCTGGCATGAAGCTCTGTTTTGGCATGGTATGCCGGACCTTCAGAGCTCATGCCAGGTGAATATCTCCTATATGGCATACTCGGGAGATATTCGTTTTGCCTACAGTTGAGCTTTATTTTATAGACTAACCTGCAGGTAAAAATGACAAAGCAGGGTTTATAACGGGTTTAAGATTTTCCATACATCAAGATTTATGGGCTCATACCACAAATTTGAAACGTACTCGTATCCCTTGTTCTCTAAGCTTGACCAATGAATGATGGCCCTTGTCTGGCCACCTTCTAATTGCCTGCCATTCGGCACAGGTATAGGGTTATACTTTCTATGGTAAGGGCACAGGTTGGGCCAAGGACCTTGTATGAAATGGTCTGTATCTGCTTGGTTATGCCTTCATTTAGTAATTCCTATTTCTGTTCAGCCCCTGGGGCGATGCCATGACACTGACAAATGACGGCTCATAAATTCAAATGAGAAGCCATATAATGCAGGAATTGTGTGCAGAAGTTCATTTTGTTTTCTTCATGTCACATTTACTATCGTCTAGGAACATGGGGGGGGGGGGGGTGTATGGATGTAAATTCTCTTTGCAGCTAGTGTAGCTAATGACCTGTGGAGGGTTTAAAAGGAGAATTTTAAGTATCTAAAGAAACATGCAGAGTGTAGAACATCCATTATTTTATTGCAGTCTGTCCTCACTATTGAGATTGAAGCGCCATCTATCCATGACCACGGTCATCAAAACTGATGGGAACAGGAAACTATTTGTGGGAATAAAGGAGAAATCTTTAAAGGGGTTCTAAAGGTCTTGCAGCACTCCTGGAATATCAGGCTAGGTCTTGTTTTCAGGCAAACGCGGTACTATTCCGAAGATCTGCATATGCAATTGGCTGACCTCAGCTGTCACAGAACTACAAGTCTCCTGAGGTAGGGTTTGACAAATTTGCTTGGAATCAAGGAGCCAGCTAAAAAGTTAAAAGCCAAAAAAACGCACCCTGTCTTGCCAAGCTCGTGCGCAGAAGTGAACGCGTACATGAGTAGCGACTGCATATGTAAACGGTATTCAAACCACACATGTGAGGTATGTGATTGGTAGAGCGAGAGCAATAATTCTAGCCCTAGACCTCCTCTCTAACTCAAAACATGCAACCTGTAGAATTAAACGTCGCCTATGGAGATTTTAAAGGGTAAAAGTTCCACGAGCAGACGCAATTTTGAAACGAGACATGTTGGGTATTGATTTACTTGGCGTAATATTATCTTTCACAATTTTAAAAAATTGGGCTAACTTTACTGTTTTAATTAAAAAAAAATCTCAAAGTGCGCTTGAAAGACCGCTGCGCCAATACGGTGTTACAGTATAGCAGCGACCGCCATTTTATTCTTTAGGATGGTAAAACCCCCAAACATGTGTTTTTTTTTTTTTTTTTTTTATTCCAATTAGAGGGAAAGAGATGAGAAACGCATTAGAACTGCTGTTTTGATACTTGTAATGTAACTACTTGTAATGCCCACAGCCACCACAAGATGGTGCCAGATCCCAGAAGGCATAGCTTTGTAGCATTCTGCAGGCCTAAGCTTCCTTCTGTGAAGGCCACAAAGCTGTGACCTCAATTACCAGCGATCGCGCAGCGGGCCCGTGCTGGCCAGTAATTCAGGCCCGCGGCCTTCTGCAGGTCTAAGCTTCCCCAAGCGCCAGGTCACAATTTATTGTCACAAATGCAACCAGGTGCCTGGATTTTGTCGAGCCCTGTCCTGAGGCATGGCAAACCTGACAGCCATGACACCCAGAGGCATGATGGGACTTGTAGTTTTGCAAAACCGAGGTCTGCTAATTGCGATAAATATCAGGGGGGCAGATGTAAGTAAAATGGTGCAGGGGGCTTTTGAAAAGACAATTTTCTATGAACGGGCGAAGTAACATGTCTCGCCTGAAGGACCATGACAGACTTTGTTCAGCTTGGGCTATACTGGGCAGCCGGCTGCGCTCCTCATTGTGGTTTGCAGTAAGCCTCTTCCCATGAGAATACTCAGTTGAGCACAGCTGCCTGGCCTTTTTTAGGGTCCGCTATTAAAATAAAGCCATCTCCGGCAAAGCCTTCTTCCTGTAATGCTTTTTAATAAACGTTGCATGCGGGGCTGCCTGCCAGGACTTTGCTCTCTCTGGGTCCTTTCTATTCCTGCATCCAAGTTTAGCTAAATGCTGCCACAGATCAAGTTCATCATTTAAGACTTTAAGGGTTTTATCTGCCCAACATGCAGCCAACCTGTGATCTTGAAGCTGGCATTTGAACTTGTACCCAGTTTGGCATGTTTGACTTTTGTAAAATGTTTTTGCTTTCTAGATGCCCCGTGGTGTGGACACTGCAAAGCCCTTGCTCCTGAATATGACAAAGCTGCAAAGATGCTGCACGATGAAGGTTCAAATATCCGTCTGGCAAAGGTGGACGCAACTGAAGACTCGGAGCTGGCTCAGCAATTTGGCGTTCGTGGATACCCGACAATAAAGCTGTTTAAGAATGGAGACAAATCTTCCCCAAAAGAATACTCGGGTAACCCAACTTGATATCCTGCGCCTTAAAGGAATTGTGCATAGTATAATCTGCCGGGCATGTTTCAGAAAACCGCACGTTTCTTGGCAAAGTGCATTGACTGGCAGCAATTCAGTTTTGAGGGTCTGAGCAAGCTGTAGAATTGTATTTTCCCAGAGAAGTACCGGATCACTAAAAAAAAATATTTTTTTATATACCTAGTGCAGACAGCAAACGAATTAACCTTTCAATTTATTGTTCAGTAGAAAATTTCGAACTTTTCCTTTTTGTTTTTTTTGGCTCAAACCTCCCAATGATTTTTGAGCCCATTAACCACTTAAGCCCCGGACCAATATGCTGCTAAATGCCCAGAGGCGTTTTACAATTCGGCACTGCATCGCTTTAACAGACAATTGCGCGGTCGTGCGACGTGGCTCCCAAACAAAATTTGCGTCCTTTTCTTCCCACAAATAGAGCTTTGGTGCTATTTGATCGCCTCTGCAATTTTTATTTTTTACGCTATAAACAAAAATAGAGCGCCATTTTTGAAAAAAATCTATTTTTTACTTTCAGTTATAAGAAACTGAAAACTATATTTTAGTCGAACATTTAGGCCAAAATGTATTCAGCCACATGTCTTTAGTAAAAAATCGCAATAAAAAAAATTGGTTACCTAGCGGCAACACTAATACAGCGATCAGAAAAATGATCGCTTTGTGACACTGGCAATAGGGCAGTGATTAAGGGGTTAAAAGTAGATGGTAGGCAGGGACGTATATATACGCCCATCTGCCTGTCCGTGCCAGTCTGCAGATGTAAATAGGCGGGCGTTAAGCGGTTAACTGCTCGCCGACCAGCCGCCGCAGTTATACAGCGGCAGGTCGGCTCTGCTGGGCGAGATCACGTAGCTATACGTCATCTCTCCCAGCAGCCAATACGGGCGCTCGCCCCTGGCGCGATCACCGCCAGGCACCTGCGATCAGAGAAATGCCTGATCGTCCTCATACAATGTATGAACAGTGATCTGTCACCCCCCCTACAGTTGGAACACACCCAGGGAACATACTTAACCCCTTCCTCGCCCCCTAGTGTTAACCTAGAATGGCTGCAAATATGCATTCCAGAACGTAAACGGTTGTGCCAAGAGCATGCACTTCTGGTGGCACCTAAAGGTAAGCTTCCAATCTGAGATCAGGGGCTTGTCTGATCATGTGACAGCCAATCACTGCAAAAACATGATCAGAACCCTCAAAGGGCCAGAAGGCATTTGCATTAAGAAGCAAATCAATTCCTAAATGACATTTGGAGGCTTGAAGGCAGTGGTGTATACATAAAATCAGCTCTGGATTTACTTCAGTTGACTTTAAAACCAGAGAAACCACTAAACTTGGCAACAGCTGATCTTTGCTCAACAAGCCAGAGGGACTCTGCAAGAGCAACAGAACATCTGCTTATAGCTTTTTTTTTTTTTCTCAAGGCATGGCTCCAACAGCCATGAGTCCAAAATGTTTAACGGAACAGGCTTAAAGTGCATCAAAAATACTTATTTTGACCAAGTTAAACAAGTCATAGGTATTTTTTTTTTTTTAATTTGCCTTCTGTTCTGATTTTTTTTTTTCTGAACAGTGCATGAAATCAGGGAATCTCTCCAGTTAACTTTGGTTGCCATTAGGACCCTTTTCCCAACTGGATTCCCTTACTGGCACTAGCAGAAAATGGCTGTAAATCTCTCCTGTGGGGATAGCTGGCTATGACCGTATGAGTAATTCTAACTCCTTACCACTGTTGCCAAACTGCAAAAATGGTGTTGGCTTGTACCAATATTACTAATAATAAAAGGTATTCTCATCTACTTGCAGCTGGCAGGGATGCAGCTGACATTGTTAACTGGCTGAAGAAGCGCACCGGCCCAGCCGCAGCCACCCTGAATGATGAGGCAGCTGTAACAGCTTTCATTGAAGGAAGTGAAGTTGCCGTTGTTGGCTTCTTTAAGGTAAGGGGAGAGGAGTGAATGACCTTGTACTAAAATGACCAGTAATGATTTCCCAGTTTGTGTTTTGGGAAGATGGTGCTTTACAATTGTATACTGCTCTAGCACAGGGGTAGGCAACTCCAGTTGTGGAATGGAAGTCCATGAAGCATCGCAAGACTTCCAAAGTGTAACTCCCATGGACAGAAGCTTGATGGCACTTGTGGTGTTGAGGTTGCCTACCTCTGTTCTAGGAATACAAGGATGTGCTAGAAGTGTGGGGGGGCTTGTATAAAAGACATCCGTTTGGGGTTTGCTGAAAATGCCATTAAAGCCTTGCTGAAAGCTTTGCAATGCTTTGTAGAAGAGCAGACTTTTGGGTTAACAGTATTGTGCAGTGAGTGGGCTGGCATTCAATCTGAACACGCCAGACCCTTTGTGCCATAGTGCATGGATGGTTCACATTTTATCTTTAACAGAAGTGATTTGGCATTAAAACATTCTGTTCCAGTTTAGAGATTTAAATGCAGGTTGGCACTTTAAACGAGCTGCTAGCAGGCTTCAGTAAGCTGTGGTACTTGGAGAAACCTAGCAGTGAATTTAAATTGACCACCATCACTCCCTTATTGTATCGGTTGCTATGCCTAAACTCGCTATATACTTTGCTTTATTTAAATGTACAAAGTCTTGTCATACAGCAGCCTGTAGTGAAGAAAAGCGAGGGAATTCCTTTCTGACACTTCCTGTTTGCTAGTGAAGGTGCTTTAGGTAAATTGTCAAGATAGCCATTGACTCACTTGTAATTTTTTAGCCAGTGGTTTTGACTACAGTGGAACCTCGGCTTACAAACATCTGTTCCAGGAGAATGCTTGCATATCAAAGCGAGTTCCCCATTGAAGTCGATAAAAACAAATTATTCTGCATTGACTTTAATGGCATGCAATGTTGCATGCAGCCTGAGGTGGGGGGGTGTCAAAGCCTCGTTGACAGCCAGAAAGACCCAAGGACAGCTTGGCTGACCTCGGAAAGACTCGCAAACTGAGTATTTCCATGTCTTTCCGAACTGCGCCGTTCTGGTTGTGCGCCCCATCTCGGGCCAAACACAGTACTACATACCACTTTGGCCTGAATCTGGCTCGTATTGTGAGAACACTTGCAAACCGCGTTTGGAATTCTAAAAATACCATGCTCGTATTGCAAAACGCTCATTAACTGCATTACTCGCAATCTGAGGTTCCACTGTACTGCCGAGACTAAAGTTGCTGGCAAGAGAAGTATTCAGTGTTTTGTAAGGGGTGCTTATTTCTGAAAACGCCTTAAAGTGAACCAATACGTACACCCTCATTCATGGACTGCTGCATGGGCACTGACAGCTCGTCGCCCTCAGAGGTGAGTGCAGGGGAGGGGGGTTATAGTCTTTGAAAAGGAAAAATCAACCTTAACACAAGCGGCATGTACAATGAAGGGAATATTCCCTACTTCAATTCATTCCAGACCTAAAGATGCTTTCTGCAGGTACTTCTTGCTTTACAACTCGGAGGGCGATTGCCTCCAGCTGCAGGTTTTTATTTATTGAGAACGCACAAAAAAATGTGCAGGATCAGTATAAACACTGGTTACACCTCCTAAAAATGTTTCGTCTTCCAACAGGATTCCGAATCTGAGCTGGCAAAGGCTTTCCTGCAGGCCGCTGACGCAGTAGATGACCTTCAGTTTGCTATTACTTCCGATGACGCCGCCTTCTCCAAATATGAAGTTGGCAAGGATGGCATTGTTTTGTTCAAGAAGGTAAGGGCAGTTTTTTAAGTGGAATGGTTTTGGTGCCATTTAACAATACAAAAGATCGACTTGTCAGTTGGGTGATCATGTTTGGGGGGAATGCAATGTATGGTGGTGCAGGTCATGGTATGTAGAGGTGTATAATGGAAGTCCAACAGGTAGTCCTTTGAGCTTAGTTGGCTGTAGTGAGCCACTCCAAACATATAAAGAGAAAAGCAAGAACAGGCAACTCTTGCGTAAGACTGTAATTTAATCAGCAAGTGCATTAAAATGACTCGCATTTAGGCGCCTTCACACTGAGGCATATTTCAGGCGTTTTAGTGCTAAAAAAAGTCGCATAAATAACACCTGAGATCCTGCCCCAGCATTCTCAATGTGAAAGCCTAAGGGCTTTCACACTGAGGCGATGCACTGGCAGGAGAAAAAATCTCATGCAAGCAGCATCTTTGGAGCAGTATAGGAGCGGGGTGTTTACCGCTCCTTATTAAAATCGATGGGGAAACCAAAGTAGTGTGCCTCTGCAGAGGTGCATTGTGGGTGGTATTGACCCTTTTTTCATCCATTAGCAGGGGTTAAAACCACACCGCTAGTGGGTGAATATCACGGTAAATGCGACTCTATAGCTGAGCTAAAAATCGCACTGCTATACCGCACCTTGCTTGAAATCGCATTTGGTATCTTTAAGTGGGCACAAGAAAGTCCAGTGTGCTCGGCAATCTAGTCAATATTCCAATCGCACACATACCTGGATTAATGGCTTGTAGAAAGAGTGGGCACTGGAACCATCAAACTGTTAAATATTCGCCTGCACACCACAGATCGCAGACAGCATCCAAAAATGTAATACAAATGAGGCATTACAAAAAAGTGCACCGTTTCAAGGCCACACCGGACCTCTTCATCAGGCAAGTAATACAGCTATCAGCAAGGGTTCTGTTTCCGCGTGTCTTGCTATCGTCAACTACAACGGGGCTCTTCCGGGTTGCGAGCGGGAGGCTTGGAACTCGGCGTGTTGGTCAGAGTGCTGGAGAGCAGCGTCCAACATGATGGTGTCGCTGGCATGAGGACAGCGCGTTTTGGAGCATGCATACAAGGAATACCGGAGGTGTATTGACAAAGGAGCGCTGAGGGGTCTTGCATCTCTTCACGGCCTCTCTTCCAAATGCTCTGGCACTGAGTGGCTGGAGCCACAATGATATCACAGTGCACGTTTATAAGATATTCATTATACCTACAGTAAGACTTTATAGGCTTACCTGTAGGTAAAAATTACAGCAGCATTTGCTGCTTTAAGTAAATAAAATTGCATGTGTTCTACTGGCGGCTTGTACTGACTTAAGGAACCTTCTGGGAAATCCAGTCTGGTTGCTTTCAGAAGGAGCTCCTGATCTAAAGAACACGGCTCACCGTTTACTCAAGGGATGATCATTTCTGCTACTGTTTACAGAAAACTGAACTAATTTAATAAGCCATGGTTTAAAAGCAGCATATGATCTCAGTCATGCTTGTACTCTCCAGGGCAAATTAACATGTAATTACCTTCTAAGATAAACAGACGAGGCTTAATCCAGATCGCACCTTGTAACTGCTGAGCTTTGCCTTGCTAGTTTTTGGCCGTAAACTGCAGTGTTGGATCGTTTTATTACAGCTTAAAGCAGGGGTGCCCAAACTTTTGAAGAGCAAGGGCCACTTATGCAACATGGTAACTGGTCGCTGGGCCACAATGAGCACAGCGGGTGGATGGGATGTCAATGTTTGCTCTTCATATGCAGAGTGGACACAGGCCACTTTTTTATTTTTATTGGAGGTAGGACATAAATTTACATCTGCCACTCCTTAGAGGTGCATAGAGGGTCGAATTGGGTGGGCCTGACTGTGAAAAGGGCCCAAGGCTGCTTTCACACTGAGTCACTGCGGTTTTTCGTGCACCATGGGTGCAACGCAGTGTCCCTTTTGGCTTTCCTGCCCTTTGCAATACTTCTGCAGGTTTGGTGCACTTTCAGAAGCTCACCACTCGCATAACAAGTCTATTGCTCAGTGCAGGTAACCTACGGGTGCACTGCTCTGCAGATCAGCTTGAAAGCAGCCCAGTAACCACTGCAGAACAGATATGCCCATTTATACACTGATTTTAGACATTTACCTTTTAATGACTGCGTTTTATACCATCCCAGAGCAGGAGGTCGTGGGCCACATGTGGCCCCCAGGCTGCTGGTTGGGCGCTCCTGGCTTAAAGGGACGAGTTAATCTTGTAGGTGTCTACAAATTCCCCAGTAGCAAATAATGCATCCAGAGATGCTGTATTGTACCTTCCTGTGTAAGCTTTGCTAAAAGCATGGACCAAACGCGTTGCTAGTATTGTCTGCTGCAGATCTTTTCTCCATTGGGGATCAAGCATTGCCATATTCTGCACCCCTTTAAATTGAGCACGCCTTCATTTTTGTTGTGCAACTAGCATGCAACAAAATAAACTATCATGCGTCCAATCATTGTGTACCAGGCTTAAGGTAAACGGGAAGTGAAGACTTGCGGCTTTAGCCAGTTTCCTACTGTGCACGTCGCACTGTACCTTGTGAATGGGCCCCATAGTCTTCTGGGACACATGTTCCAGACTGGAACAAAAGGGGTGAACTTCTGGCTCAGATTGCCAAAGTGTGAGCGAAAACCTGTCAACCAGGTACCCCAAAAGTGGCAAACAGGCAGATCTTCCCGTTTTGGGTGGCATGCTGCTTTAAGACAAAGGTGTTTTGTAGGCTACTGCTTGGACAACTAACATCATATTGGATGCAGATCTTTGCTCTAACCCTTAAATAGATTTGATTGTAATCTCCAACTGTCCTTGTTTTTTTTTAGTTTGATGAAGGCAAGAATGTGTTTGAAGGGGAAGCAACAAAGGATGAAGTGCTTAACTTTGTTAAATCCAATCAGCTGCCTTTGGTCGTTGAATTCACTGAGCAGGTAAGTTTTTGTTCATATTGCAACATTTTGGATCTGACTCCAAGCTAATGGCAGATCTCAGTCTTATGTGCTTTATTTTATGCTTTGCATTTGCCATTCAGACACACCGATCTGCAAGTGCCCCTGATATTGCATCTCCCATAAACTGTTAAATACTTTAAATGCTATGCTGCATCCATCATACTGCACTTTTTACATGTGAGGCTAGTCATACAAAGTTTGAATCTTGCACTGTTCCTGCTGAACTGGATGAGTTTTAAACGGGGCTGGTTTGCACCGCAGTGCAAATCGCATGGCATGTGCAATGCAACTTCAGACATACAGATAGTATGGCTGAAATTGCATTGCACAGGACCCTTTTTTGATCTGCAGCAGAATCAGGTTGCATGGTGTTCACACCTATGCAATCTGATTCTTGTCTGAACTGACAGTTCGCAGTGCAATATGTGAGCTGAAATAAGGGTGTAATTAACAATGTATTGCAAACTTCCCAGCAGTTCGCATATGGCAGGGTTCCCGCATTGCACTAGTGTGAACCGAGCCCTAATGGGCAGTGTGACTGTACCAAGTTGAACTTAAGTTCAACTAGCCTGCCTGATTGGCTTCTGATTATAACAAGCGGCTGCTAGCAATAATCTAACTTCTCCCAGCATGAATGGCTTCAAAATTCGTTGTATAGCTTTTTTTTTTCTTAGAAACCTTTACCCCCCCAAATAGTACATGCCCTTTGCACTAGAAAAAAACGCAACAGCAAATGTACGGTTGAGGGAATAACTTGTATAGCGCTACAAATGCAAACTGAATCGCCTCAAGGTGCTTGTTATCAATTTACTTCCTTATCCTTCAAAGGAGGTGGGTCTTGAGTTTTCTGAAGGCCTGATTTTCTTCCATTGGTTCCACAGCCGGGGTCCTGTTATAGCAGCTACAAAATAGGGGCTAGATTTATAGCATATTTTTTTACTAGTAATGGCGCTTTTTTTTTTTTTTTTTTATATTAAATGCGCTATTGCAGCAAACATATTGGTCACTTTTGACACTATTTTGGGACCAGTCGCATTTATACAGTGCTATAAATGTGCACTGATTACTGTGTACATGTGACTGGCAGGGAAGGGGTTAACACTAGGGGGTAAGCAAGGGGTTAAATGTGTACTCTAGAGTGATTTTTAACTGCAGGGGAGGGGACTGACTGGCGGAGGTGACCAATCAGTGTCCCTATGTACAAAGGACACACCATCAGTCTCCTGACAGGACATGATCTGTTTACACACAGATCCAGTGTCCTGCTTAGTTAAGCAATCACGCCTCCCGGGCACGTGCATCGGTTCCCAGTGGCGCGGTGGGTGTGCCAGGGCATGCATGCCCCTACTCGCTCAGGAAGGTGAGGACATTATGACATCCTCCTAGAACGAGAGGCTTATCGTCCCGCTGTCATTGGACGGCAGTCGGTAGTCTAGTGGTTTAACCACTTAAGACCCGGACCAAAATGCAGGTAAAGGACCTTGCCCCTTTTTGCGATTTGGCACTGCGTCGTTTTAACTGACAACTGCGCGGTCGTGCAACGTGGCTCCCAAACAAAATTGGCGTCCTTTTTTCCCCACAAATAGAGATTTCTTTTGGTGGTATTTGATCACCTCTGCGGTTTTTATTTTTTGCGCTATAAACAAATAGAGCAACAATTTAAAAAAAATCAATATTTTTTGCTATAATAAATATCCCCCAAAAATATAATTATCCCCCAAAAATATATAACATTTTTTTTTCCTCAGTTTAGGCCGATACGTATTCTTCTATATATTTTTGGTAAAAAAAATTGCAATAAGCGTTTATCGGTTGGTTTTCGCAAAATTTATAGTTTACAAAATAGGGATAGTTTTATTGCATTTTAATTTATTTTTTTATTTTTTTACTAATAGCGACGATCAGCGATTTTTTTCGTGACTGCGACATTATGGCGGACACTTTGCACAATTTTGACACATTTTTGGGACAATTGTCATTTTCACAGCAAAAAATGCATTTAAATTGCATTGTTTACTGTGGAAATGACAGTTGCAGTTTGGGAGTTAACCACAGGGGGCGCTGTGACTGAGTGTTCCCTGTGTGTGTTTACAACTGTAGGGGGGTGTGGCTGTAGGTGTGACATCATCGATTGCATCCCCCTATTACAGGGATGACTCGATCGATGCTGCGGCCACAGTGAAGCACAGGGAAGCTGTGTTTACACACGGCTCTCCCCGTTCTTCAGCTCCAGGGATCGATCGCCGCACTCCGAATCCCGCGGTCCCGTTCCTGGAGCTTCGGACCGGGTCACGGGAGCGCGCCGCGGGCGCGTGACCCACGGCTGGGTACTAAAATCAACGTGTGTATATATACGTTGATGTGCCATTCTGCCAACGTAAATGTGCAGTAGGCGGTCCTTAAGTGGTTAAACTTGATGGCTGTACAAAAAAACTACCAAGCTCGTGGCTTTAAAATATTGGGGGCATTTATAAATGTACCTTGTTAGGGTGGTGTTTGTACATCATTGATGGGCCTTGTCTAACTATTTTTGCTCTTTCCAGACAGCACCAAAGATCTTTGGTGGGGAGATGAAGACACACATTCTTTTATTCCTGCCGAAAAGTTCCTCTGACTTCAACGACAAGCTGGACAACTTCAAGAAGGCAGCCTCTGGCTTCAAGGGAAAGGTGAGTGGTCACTTTGTGTGGATGGGAGGGGAGGCGTGTTTGTCATCTTTGCCAAGAACTTTTTCCTTTGGATGGTCTGCTGGCACCATCTGTAATGGACAAAATTTAATTTTCTGAAGTTGAGAAGTCTACCTTTTGTGATGCAGGGAACACTTTTTGAACTTTAAAATGCAGGGGTGCAGTTAAATACATTCTGTAGTGGGCATAGACACCATTTCTAATTCCTTCTGTCCTAAAGCTTTACAGGAAGAATGTTGTATGGATGCAGATGCTTTCTTTACAAATAGAGCTCTGCCCACTGTTTAAAACAGCAGGTAGGAGTGAGATTCAGGTAACTGGTTTGCATAGCAAGATTATGAAAATCCAGGCTTTTTCTGTTTTATATACAGGGAACAATTCTGTTAAAGTGGCTGCTTGCTTTGATTTTGCCGAACTTCACCTTCCCAATTGGCAGTGGGGGTGCAAAAAGGCTATGCCATGGGAGTATGATTGGAGAGAATATGCAAAGTGCTAAACTTAAACTAGGTCCACCAGAACTCCAGGTTACAAGGTGTAAGTGGGTACAAGGATGACAGTGTGGCATAAAGGCACACATGAACAATAGATGATTCATGTGTGCCTTTCTTATGCCACACTGTCATCCTTGTTCCCACTTACACCATGTAACTGCATCATGCAGGTTTGCTTGCTAAATGTGCATTAATGAGGAAAGTTTAACCACTTAAACCTTAACTTTAAATCAAATGTCGGAATCATTTTTGCTAGGTTTACTTGGAACCCCCAAACATATATTTTTAGTAGAGACCCTAGAGCAGCCATTCTCAACCAGGGTTCCGTGGAACCCTAGGGTTCCTCCAGAGGAGGCTAGGGGTTCCTTGAGTTGTGGCCAATTTGCCTCCTGTTTGATGGTGCCTACATAGTTCTGAGCCAATTCCACTTGGAGGAGCCAGTGGTATTACGCCAATAATCTTAATTCTCTAAGGGGGGCATTCTTGCCACTACTTTAAAAAAGGGCATTGTTCCCACTGACCCCCAATGAATGGGTTTTTATCAGGGGTTCCCCAAGACCTGTAAATTATTTTTATGGTTCCCCAGCGGTTGAGAAAGGCTGCCCTGGAGAATAAAATGGTGGTGTCGCTGTATTTGCACAGCAGTCTTTCAAATGGATTTTTTTTTGTTGAGAAATTACTATAATAAAACTAGCCAGTAAAGTTAAACTTTTGTATGTGAGATTTTATGCTGAGAATTGTCTATCTTGGCAAAATCATGATTCTCATTTTGACCAGAATGGTGTAGATTTATTTTACACAAGCAGGTAGGTTGTGACGCTCTACAAATCTTACCCATTCTAAATCTGGCTGTTTTTTATTCCTAGATTCTGTTCATCTTCATTGACAGCGACCACGCAGACAACCAGCGTATCTTGGAGTTCTTTGGTCTGAAGAAGGAAGAATGCCCATCTGTCAGACTGATTACCTTGGAGGAGGAAATGACCAAATACAAGCCACAAAGTGATGATCTGTCTGCTGAGAAGATCACTGAGTTCTGTGAAAGTTTCCTGGACGGCAAAGTGAAGGTAAGGAGGTTGCTTTAAGCCTCACACACAATTGGATTTTCTGACGGGAACTGTGACAGGCTGTTGAAAATCCAACCGTTTTGTACGCTTCATCGGACAATTGTCAGATTTTCTGTGGACAAATGTTGGCATGCTTTAAAATTTTCCAACAAAATTGTGTTGGATTTTCCGATCGTGTACACAAGTCCGGACAATAATCTGAAGTACAAACACGCATGCTCGAAAGCAAAGCTTACCATAACACAACATTGGCAGAAGTTGCCCAAAGTGTGGCACTAAAGAGCTGAAACTACATGGTTTTGTGTTGGCCGTTAACTTGTATGCAAACACCCTTCGGACAAGTCCTACGCTTTGTCCACAGAACATCCAATCGTGTACCAGGACTGTTAAGCTTTTCACGTCAAGGATTCGGGTTTTTACCTGAATGCATTCTATGCATAATGGTAAACAACCTGTGCCAGAGGATCCCCCTGAAAATCACACCAGATATAAATGGCCTTCATATAAATCGATGTATTTTCAGATGACATGCTACATTATGCCTTTCAGATTGCATCAGTGTGAACCACCTAATGGCACTTCTGAAATCGGGAGGCTGCATTGATGGCACTCTTACAATCTGAAAACAAAGGCTCATTGCCCTTTTTCATGCATTTTTGGCAATTGCATTTAAGCTTCCAACACAAGCTGCCGTCCAGTGTCTGGCTTAATTCGGTGACTGACCTGGAATCTGCATGTTGTATAAATTTCGAGAAAACGTGCTTCCTGATCTGCATGGTGTGAAATCTGAATGATGGTATAAAAAGTACTTGTATGCTTTATTCCAGTGGTCTCCAAACTAGGGGCTGGTTGCAGCCCTTTGCTTTTTATCTGGCTCCTAAGGGAAACTTTTTTTCCCACTGTCGACAAGCGATCAGTGATTTTTTTATTGTGACTGCAACATTATGGTGGACACTTGACACATTTTTGGGACAATTGTTTTTTGCAGTGATCGGTGCTATAAAAATGCTGATTACTGTGAAAATGACGCTTGCAGTGAAGGGGTTAACCACTAGGTGGTGCTGTAGGGCTTAAAGTGGGGCTCCACCCTAAAGTGGAACTTCCATTCATAAGAACCCTTCCCCCTCTGGTGTCACATTTGACACCTTTCAGGGGGTGCAGTTTACCAGGCTAAAGACGGGTATTTGCACCCACTTCTGGCCAGTCTGTGGGTAGACTGCAGGCAGGACATCACAGCTCAGCTCCCAGAACATAACGGGAACAAGTCGGCACGGTGTGACTCACGCATGCGCTGTAGGTAACCGGACAGTGAAGCTGGAGTGTTTTGCTTCCTGGTTCCCTCGCTGAGGATGGCGGTGGGGCAGCAGAGTGACAAGTGATTGCTTGTCTGCTGCTGATGGCGCTGGACTCCAGGACAGGTAAGTGTGCTAATAAGTCAGCAGCTGCAGTATTTTTTTTTTTTTTCCCCGGCTTTAAGTGTGCCTAGGGACGTGTTCGAAATGTAGGAGGGATGGGCTGTGTGTGATTACAGGAAGCGGTGATTAGTGTTGTCACTAGGCAGAGTGGGGAGATGCTTGTTTACATCAGCATCTCCCCATTCTTCCTCACTAAGACAATTGTGGGTATCCCCCCGCCCCGCCCCCCCCCCCCCCCCCCATGGCGATCGCATCCTCGGGACCCGCGGTCAGGCTCATGGGAGTTCATGCACGTCCAAAATGCTGCTTCCTTTAAAGGGACGTAAAGGTACGTCCTTTTGCCCAGGAGTGACATTCTGTCGACGTGTAAGTGCGGCAGTCGGTAAGTCTGTCAATAATGCAAACTGTTTGAAATCCTGGCACAGGAGTTTTTTTTTTTTTTTGTCCTATATTGCACTGCGCTTGTCAATGTTTTTTATATAAAATTTTGCTTTGTAAAATGCAGAATTTCAAACCAACCCCCACAGTAGGCCCGCGCTATAGCCGAATGACTGCTACAGCGCGGACCTGCATTTCCAAGCCGCCGTCTTTTGACAGCCACCCCTTTGGGCGTTTCCTGCGCATGCTCCAGAGCGCGCAGCAGGGAAATTCTGTGTTGGCAGTGTCCCTTGGACACAGCCAATTACAGATCGTGGCGAACGGCCCATCAGTGGCCGTTTGCTATGCGATCTGCATGGCCAATGAGAGATGATCTCGTATGTAAACATGAGATCATCTCTCATTGCCGCTTTAGAGACGGCGTCCTGTCTCTGCAGAGGAGACCGATCTGTGTCCCTTGTACATAAGGACACAGATCGGTCACCCCCCTCCCCCCACAGATTTTTTTTATTTTTTAAAAAAAATTATTAACCAAAAATATGTAGAAGAATCTGCCTAAACTGAGAATTTTTTTTTTTTTTTTTTTTTTTTTTTTTTAATTGGGATATTATAGCAACAAGTAAAAAATATTGTATTCAAAATTGTCCCTCTTGTTTATAGCGCAAAAAATAAAAACTGCACATGCGATGAAATGCCACCAAAAGAAAGCTCTACTTGTGGGGGAAAAAGGATGTAAATTTTGTTTGGGAGCCACGTCGCACGACAGCGCAATTGTCAGTTAAAGCGACGCAGTGCCGGAAGCTGAAATTTCACCTGGGCAGGAGGGGGGTATATGTGCCCAGTAAGCAAGTGGTTAAACACTGCTTTGCCTGGAATGCAAATGCATCTTAATGTCCAAAGAAATGCAAAGTGGGTCCAAGGTTGCATTTGAGCTTGTTCATCATAATCTGTGGAAGTAAATGCTGACGTGTCTGTGTAACCAGGCAGAACATGAACCTCATTACATTTTATTTTCTCATTTAGCCTCATCTGATGAGCCAGGATGTGCCTGAAGACTGGGACAAGAACCCAGTTAAAGTACTTGTAGGAAAGAACTTTGAGGAAGTGGCCTTTGATGAGAGCAAAGATGTGTTTATAGAGTTCTGTAAGTAAATGCTTTTTTTTTTTTTGCTTTTTTTTTTTTAACCTAGTATGACTTGCTCATTTTGTGTATCTTTGCATTATGTATTTTTTAGATGCTCCATGGTGTTTTCACTGCAAGCAACTGGCACCAATCTGGGACCAACTGGCAGAGAAGTATAAGGACCATGAAAGCATTGTCATTGCCAAGATGGACTCCACAGCAAATGAAATTGAAACTGTAAAGATCCACAGCTTCCCCACCTTGAAATACTTCCCAGCTGGAGCAGATAAAAAGGTATAGTTTCAAATGAACCAGATGCTTATCCTCATGTCTGCACTAGTTTCCTTTCACTTACAAATTAGATGACCTAGTTCCTACAAAGTGTCGCAGGGTTGGCTTCCTAGTTCTCGGGTATACTGCCACACAAGTTTTTAAGAGAAACTGTAACAAGACTTTCAAAAGATCACCAGGCTGCTTAACCTCCCTGGCGGTATGATTCTTTCAGATTTTAGGTGCTGAAAGCGGTACCATTATTTGCAAGGGAATTTGGCGTTTTATACTGTAGGCTTGTAGTTCTTAGGAATAACTCACTTCTGTCCAAACAAGAGTCTAATAGGCATCCCGGGTATGTTTTTTTTTTTTTTTTTTTTTTATTAAAAATTATAATAATAAATATAAAAATTCTAACAAAGTAATCATAGTAAAAAATATTCAATGTAATCAAATCAAAATCACTGAAATTTGCTCAGTTGCAGAATTTTTGCTGTCATAATTTTTTTGACTAATTTCCCCACAAATCGCAATCGCTAAATTCTGATTTATTATCACTGTTTTTTTAGCTGTTCTAAAACAATTTTGACATAAAGGGACACTTAGTTGCTATGGGCAATCTACAGTTTGCAGGGAGAAAACTGTTTTTATTATATAAAAGGACATGTAGGGCACTGGACAGACCACTAGGGACATGGGGGGGTGTTTATTTTTTACAAACAGTACTGTAATCTATAAGATTACAGTGTACTGTATGTATAGTGTTTGTTTACATTTTTGATTTTGGCGCAGGTCTCCGTCCCTGTGCGTCGTAACGTCGCAGGGAACGGAGCTCGGCGGCACACGGGGACGCTGTGTGAATTGAGAGAGTACCCGCTCGCTCACACAGCGTGGATGCATCGCTGGATCCACGGAGAAGGTAAGTAAACAGTCTCTGTGGATGCTGCAAGGCGAGCCCGAGTCCGACTCGGGGTTACCGATCGCAGCACAGAAATCTAACCCCGAGTCAGACTCGGGAACACCGCCAGGGAGGTTAAGCTGCTATACTTCTGGAACATGTCCGCTATGACAACTGGGTCAGCCTGTAAAATCTACAACATTTTCAAAGCAAATACATTTTTGTTTTCAATAACTCTTCATGAATTGCACAACTGTCTCTATAATCCTAAATTTATTTGCTTGCATTTCGGCAACTTGGTCTTGACATCTTTAGATGCTAATATATATTTTATATTTTTTAGGTTGTTGATTATAATGGAGAGCGAACACTAGACGGATTAACAAAGTTCTTGGAAAGCGGAGGACAGGAAGGAGCAGCAACTGAGGAGGTGAGGCAACCTTGATAGATGTCTACCAGGGCATTTCTTCTAGCTTTGAAAAAAAGTGGAGCTCCGCTTTGAAAAAAAGTGGAGCTCCGCTTTGAAAAAAAGTGGAGCTCCGCTTTGAAAAAAAGTGGAGCTCCGCTTTGAAAAAAAGTGGAGCTCCGCTTTGAAAAAAAGTGGAGCTCCGCTTTGAAAAAAAGTGGAGCTCCGCTTTGAAAAAAAGTGGAGCTCCGCTTTGAAAAAAAGTGGAGCTCCGCTTTGAAAAAAAGTGGAGCTCCGCTTTGAAAAAAAGTGGAGCTCCGCTTTGAAAAAAAGTGGAGCTCCGCTTTGAAAAAAAGTGGAGCTCCGCTTTGAAAAAAAGTGGAGCTCCGCTTTGAAAAAAAGTGGAGCTCCGCTTTGAAAAAAAGTGGAGCTCCGCTTTGAAAAAAAGTGGAGCTCCGCTTTGAAAAAAAGTGGAGCTCCGCTTTGAAAAAAAGTGGAGCTCCGCTTTGAAAAAAAGTGGAGCTCCGCTTTGAAAAAAAGTGGAGCTCCGCTTTGAAAAAAAGTGGAGCTCCGCTTTGAAAAAAAGTGGAGCTCCGCTTTGAAAAAAAGTGGAGCTCCGCTTTGAAAAAAAGTGGAGCTCCGCTTTGAAAAAAAGTGGAGCTCCGCTTTGAAAAAAAGTGGAGCTCCGCTTTGAAAAAAAGTGGAGCTCCGCTTTGAAAAAAAGTGGAGCTCCGCTTTGAAAAAAAGTGGAGCTCCGCTTTGAAAAAAAGTGGAGCTCCGCTTTGAAAAAAAGTGGAGCTCCGCTTTGAAAAAAAGTGGAGCTCCGCTTTGAAAAAAAGTGGAGCTCCGCTTTGAAAAAAAGTGGAGCTCCGCAACAAATACTCAAATGCACTTTTGCCTTGTAGGATTTGGAGGACTTGGAAGAAGCAGACGATCCTGAATTAGAAGATGAAGATGATGACCAACACAAAAAAGATGAATTATAAAAGATGGAGATTAAACTGCAACAGCCAGAAGACACTAAGAGTGGAGTGGAGGAATGATGTCTGGGAATGTATTACATTGCTGGAGCTCTGAAAAGCCGCCAGGGAAAATGCCATCAGTCTGTACGTTTTCTTGTTTTGGGTAAAGGGAGCTTGATTTTTTTTTTTTTTTTATATGGTTGTCCATTTTTTTCACTGTGATGCGTTATTTTTTTTTAACACTTTCAGTAATCTGCCCTAATGTAAAGTTTGGCACTTGTTGCTGCTTCCTGTATTGTGTTGTCCTGTCTTATGTTTTTATTGTGAATGACTTACTCTAGATGGAAAGAACCATTGCATGGCTGGTGTCCTTCGGGCTGTCATCTCCTCCTCCTTGTCTTGGCCACTCTTAGATTAGATGCGATTTAAAAGCTGTAATTGCAGTAATGGGTCTTGAACAGCAACTTTCCAGCATCTCTATCACATTGCCCTCCAGTGGCTTTCAGTATTTCATGCAGAGTACAGTCTCCCTGGACTGATGGCTCCCAATGGATGGCAGTCCCTCCAGTGACACGCAGCCCTGTATGGCAGTTTGTTCTGTCCTGCCTGTCAGGACCCAGCCTCTGAGATTGCAACATATGACACTTTTTTTTTTTTTTGTTTGTTTTGTCACGAGACACGGGCAATTTTGAACATTTAATTCTGAAAGCATTCCATCATATTTAATTTGGGACATGTTGGCCAAATAAATAATTTTAATAAAGTGTGTGGTTTTCTTTGTCTCCTAAAATGTGAATGGCAAGTCCTCCCCTGTACCTGGTATTGTATTATAAGCTGCCTTTGCTGGTAAACACTAGATCCATTCGGGGCATGGATATGCAATTGGCACACCTCCAGCTGTTGCAAAACTACAAGTCCCATCATGCCTCTGGGTGTCGTGCTTGTGATGGTCAGTCTTGCTATGCCTCATGGGACTTGTATTTCTGCAACAGCTGTAGGTCTGCTAATTGTGTATCCTTGACATAGAGCCTTGTGAACAGTTTTGATTGTTGGACATCCGAGTATCTGGTTTTTGTCAAAAGCATGTGCCAGGATCTTGTCTTGCATACCAACGTTGCACAATTTTCGTGCCACAAACATATTACTATAAGGAATTTCGGCTCTTGAGTGCCACCCTTTTGGCCTTTTCTGCCAATTTTTGTCTTTAACCACTCAAGGACCGCCGCACGACTATGTACATCTACAACATGGCGCATACAGGCAGATGGGCATACATGTACGTCTTTGCCTTGTCGGTGGTCCAATCGGGACACCCTCTGCTGCGTGCAGCGGTCCTCGTGGCTCTGGCGGCGATCCGGGATGACGGGGCGGCTATTTGTTTGTCCGCCCCCTCCAGATGGCTCCCAGCCAATCCGCTTCCTCTGCCTGAACTGTGAACACAGGCAGAGGAGGAAGTGATGTCACTGCTCCGCCCACTGGTATTTTCGTCCGGCAGAGGAGACATCACAACAGTGAGTACAGAAGCACTAGACTGAAGCCAGTACACATAGGCACACAAACCCCCCCCCCCTCAGTGTCACTAAATAGCAGTGATCATTTATTTACTGATCACTGCATTTAGGGTCAGTGTGACAGGCAGTTAGTGTTAGGTCCAGGCTAGGCCCTACTCCCCAATCAAGGTTTTAACCCCTTGATCACCCCCTAGTTAACCCTTTCATCCCTTTTGTCAGCGTCACTAAGTGATCGTTTTTCTGATCGCTGTATTAGTGTCGCTGGTGCCGCTAGGTAGCTAGTTTATTTTTTGAGGTTTGCCGCCATGTTTTTATAGCAATAAATCTTATGGGGGTACCTAACGCTATAAAAACATGGTGGCGACCTTCAAAAACTAGCTACCTAGTGGCACCAGTGACACTAATGCAGCGATCAGAAAGATGATCGCTTATTGATGCTTGCAATAGAAGGTGAAAAGGTTAACTTTAGGGCAATCAGGGGGTTAAAACCTTAATTGGGTACCCCCATACATTTTCTAAAAAAATATTCAATGGACTCAACATGCCTCTCAGCAGTTTCCTTGGGGTGTTTACTTTCCAAAATTGGGTCATTTGGGGGGGGAGTTTGTACTGCCCTGCCATTTTAGCACCTCAAGAAATGAGATAGGCAGTCATAAAATAAAAGCTGTGTAAATTCCAGAAAATGTACCCTAGTTTGGTTTTTGCAAAAGTTACAGCATCTACAAATATATGCTTGAGTTTTTTTATACTAAAGACATACATTTTGGCCTAAATGTTTGACTAAAATTTAGTTTGCTATTTTTTTACTTTTTGTTATAAGAAAAATCACTTTCACTTTATCGCAAAAAATACAAATCAGAGGCAATCAAAATACCATCAAAAGAGCTCTATTTGTGGGAAGAAAAGGACGCAAATTTTGTTTCGGTACAACATTGCATGACCGTGCAATTACTAGTTAAAGCAGCGCAGTGCCAAATTGTAAAAACACCTCTGGGCATTTAGCAGCATATTGGTCCAGGGCTTAAAGCGGATCTCCACCCTAAAGTGAAGATCCGCTGATCGGAACCCTCCCCCTCTCCGGTGTCACAATTGACACCTTTCAGGGGGGAGGGGGGTGCAGATACCTGCAACCACTTCCGGCCCGCAGTCTCAGGCAAAAGTCGTTTTTTTTTTTGGCGACATCCCGTCGCCCCCTGTTGTGTGCTGGGAACCCTCGGCTCCCAGCACAAAGTGGGAGCAGCGCGACTCGTGCATGCGCCCTAGGGAACCGGGCAGTGAAGCCGGAGCCTTTCACGTCCTGGTTCCCTCACCGTGGATGGAGGGGGGAGCAGCAGGGTGACGAGCGATCGCTCGTCCTCTGCAGACGCTGCTGGACTCCAGGACAGGTAAGTGTCCTAATAATAAAAGTCAGCAGCTGCAGTATTTGTAGCTGCTGGCTTTTAACCACTTAAGGACCCCCGCACACACATTTACGGCCACAACATGGCTCGTACAGGCACAAGGGCGTAAATGTACGTCCCCGCCTTTGTGCGGTTCGGGGGTCCCATCGGGACCCCCTCCGCGGCGTGCGGGGGTCCCCCTGGCTCTGGTAGCGATCACCGAGGAGCGGGCGGATGTCTGTTTTCCACCCCCCCCCCCGCGATCGCTCCCAGCCAATGGGAGTGCTCCCCCTTCGTTTCAGTTCCACCTGTGTTTACACAGGAAGGAGGAAATGATGTCACCTCATCGCAGCGCTGTTTCCCACCGCTGCTGATGAGAGAAGACATCCACAGTAAGTGTGCACCAACACAACACTGACACACACACACGCGCACACACACACGCACACACACACACACACACACACACACACACACACACACACACACACACACACCCCTTGTGATCGCCCCCCTGTCACAGTGTCACTGAATGCAGTGATCTAATCACTTCATTTAGTGTCAGTGTGACAGGCAGTGTAAAATCAGTTAGTGTTAGGTCCAGGATAACCCCCCTAATAAAGTTTTAACCCCCTGATCACTGCCCTAGTTAACCCTTTCACTCCCTATTGCCAGCATCACTAAGCGATCATTTTTCTGATCGCTGTATTAGTGTCGCTGTTCCCGCTAGGTAGCTATTTTTTTTTTATTGCGATTCTTTTTTTTTTAATACTAAAGACATGTGGCTGAATTAATTTTGGCCTAAATGTTTTACCAAAATTTAGTTTATTTGATTTTTAGTTTATATTTTAGTTTATGGCGCAAAAAATAAAAATTGCAGAGGCGATCAAATACCACCGAAAGAAAGCTCTATTTGTGGGAAGAAAAGAACGCAAATTTTGTTTGTGAGCCACGTTGCACGACCGCGCAATTGTCTGTTAAAGCGACGCAGCGCCGAATTGTAAAAACACCTTGGGTAATAGCAGCGTATGTGTCCGGGTCTTAAGTGGTTAATATATTGTTTTTAATGGGCCATCCGCTTTAAGTGGTTAAGCATTGATTTCAAGCATTAGTTTTACTTGTCTGTGACCGATTCGTGTACTGACCATACAAAAATCTGGCATGTAGCTGTTGTCCATCAAACTTTTACTAGCCTGACCAATATTTGTTGGCTGTAAATTGGGAAAAAAACTGTTTTAAAGGAGCATACTAACAGTAAGAATTTAGGACAGACAATCCCTTTCCAACAATCAAACCTTGTACAAGGCTTTAGGCATTGTACATGCGATCGGATTTTCTGGTGGGAATTGTGTGACAGGTTGCTGGAAAATATGACTTTGTATGCTCCATTGGACAAGAGTTGGATTTTCTGACAACAAATGTTGGATAGCATTAGGGCTGCAACTAACGATTTTCACAGTCAATTAGCTGATTGTTTCAATTTATCAATCAGATAATGGCCATAAAATTGCTTTTTTTTTTGGGCTAATTTGTTGTTGGGCAGATTACAAAACACAAATTGCTGCAAAAACACATTACATTTCTGCAGCTTTTTTTGGTTCAAGTCCTTGCCCTTTCCAAATATGCAGCAGCTGGAAAAAAAAAAAAAATCATGCATGTGAACGTGTCCCATAGGAAAAAATGTGAATGAACTGTAGTGTGTTTCTGCAAAAAGTGCCAAAAAACTGAGGTGTGACCCCAGCCTGAGATGTTTAGTAAACAAACGGGAAAAATATTGCGCTAAGAAATATGAATTAATAGTGATAACATGTTAACTAAGAGCTGGAATGCCTACATACACGTGATTCAACAAATGAAAGAAAGGGTTGCGCTAATAACCTATACTGAATTGTGTAAATGAATAAATACCAGATTTATCGGCGTATACCGTGCACTATTTTGCCCTGAAAATCAGGGCAAAATCTTGGGTGCGCGATATACGCCGATACCCGCGCCGAGTTTGAATACTGCGCCGCCATATACTGAGCGCAGTACACTCGTGTCTAGTCAGGCAGGCTCGGCGCCTCTCGCGCTCGCGTCCTGGACGTACAGAACGTGAGCGCCAGAGTAGCCGAGCCTGCCCGACTATACACGAGTGTACCGCGCTTGGTATATGCTGGCGCAGTATTCAAACTCGGCGCGGAGAGGATGCTGCAGACTGACGCCGGACCCGACGAAGCGGACACCCGAACCTGCAGACGGATGCCGGACCCGACGAAGAGGACACCCGAAGCCGCAGACGGACGCTGGACCCAACGAGGCCGCCGATGGAAGCTGCGCAAGACACCAAAACTGTAAGTACAAAAATCTTTTTTTTCATAGGAATGCGGGTCCACTTTAGGGGTGTGCGCTATACGCCGAAGAGCGCAATACCCCGATAAATGAAATAGATAAATTGACAATGATCAATATATAAATGGATACACCTGGATAAATCACACCAAGGGCATAATCCTGTGAGTAAATAACAGAGTGAGATGAATACAACCACCAAATATGACTCAGGGATAACGTTTAGTAACATAATGACTTTAAAAAAAAGTACAAAGAGCAAATCGCTACTGTAAGGGGTTCAGTTTTTTTTTTTTTTTTTTTTTTACTGTGGGACAGCAATTTTTTGTACTATAAATGGCTAATTTTAGTTTTTAACCCCATCATGTTACTGGCTGATTAATCGATTATGAAAATTGTAATCGATTCGTAGTTCCGGCCCTAGATAGCATGCTTTCAAATTTTCCAACAACAAATGTGTTGGATTTTCCAATCGTGTGTGTACACAAGTCTGTCAGCAAAAAGCAAAGTACAAACACGCATGCTCAAAAGCAATGCTTACCATAACACAACATTGACAGAACTAACAAAAGTCCTACACTTTGTCGGATAAAAATCCAATCGCAAAAAAATGACCCGATCATTGGGCAGCCAAATCCTTCGGGGCTAAAGTGGTTAACATTGAATAAATAAAACTTGTTATAATTTAATTGTTTCTTGGTACTATTCATGATTTAAGCACCGCCAAAAGTCCCAATTAAAACTATGTATATGTAAATTATACAGTGTGTGTATAGCTGCCCCAACGCTATAAAAGGGCCCCAACGATAGCCATCAGAAGAAAATCTCCTCCGGGGCTGAAGTGGTTAAATGGACATAGAGGGGCATCTAGAGACAAATAAAAAAAAATGTCAAATGGCGGTAAATGTGCATGAGGCCTTATAGCCAATCACAGCATGGCGAGATTAGCAATCTTATCAATATAAAGCGGAGTGTTCCTTTAAAACCAACGATATCCTTTAAAGAACACCCCATCTCAGCAGATCTCCACCTTAGGTCACACCTGCGCTCCTGTCATCACCTAGGATGTAAAATAAACACGCTACTCTCCGTTTACACAGCTCGTTCTGGATTTTTTTCCGCATATAAACATCCAAATTCTCCCCTAGGGCTTATCTGGGGGAGGGGAGAATTAACCCCTTTGCTGCCTTCAAGAGTTGTAAAGGTACAATTTTTCTTTCCTAAATAGCTTCCTTTACCTTAGTGCAGTCCTCCTTCACTTCCCTCATCCTTCCATTTTTGCCTTCAAATGTCCTTATTTCTTCTGAGAAATCCTCACTTCCTGCAACCACGGAGCAAAGCGGCTGCAGCCACAGAGGAAGCCCCAAAGTGGCTGCAACCACAGAGCAAAGCGGCTGCAGCCACAGAGGAAGCCCTAAAGCGGCTGCAGCCATGGAGCAAAGCGGCTGCAGCCACAGAGTAGGCCCCAAAGCGGCTGCAGCCACGGAAAAGGCCCCAAAGTGGCTGCAGCCACGGAGCAAAGCGGCTGCAGCCACGGAGGCCCCAAAGCGGCTGCAGCCACAGAGCAAAGCGGCTGCAACCATGGAGGAGGCCCCAAAGCGGCTGCAGCCACGGAGGAGGCCCCAAAGCGGCTGCAACCACGGAGCAAATCGGCTGCAGCCATGGAAGAGGCCCCAAAGCAGCTGCAGCCACGGAAGAGGCCCCAAAGCAGCTGCAGCAACAGACTAGAGCGGCTGCAACCACGGAGCAAAGCGGCTGCAGCCACGGAAGAGGCCCCAAAGCGGCCGCAGCCATGGAAGAGGCCCCAAAGCAGCCCACAGAGCAAAGCGGCTGCAGCCACGGAGGAGGCCCCAAAGTGGCTGCAGCCATGGAAGAGGCCCCAAAGCGGCCGCAGCCATGGAGAGCAAAGCGACTGCAGCCACTGAGCAAAGCGGCTGCAGCCACGGAGGCCCCAAAGCGGCTGCAGCCACAGAGCAAAGCGGCTGCAACCATGGAGGAGGCCCCAAAGCGGCTGCAGCCACGGAGGAGGCCCCAAAGCGGCTGCAACCACGGAGCAAATCGGCTGCAGCCATGGAAGAGGCCCCAAAGCAGCTGCAGCCACGGAAGAGGCCCCAAAGCAGCTGCAGCAACAGACTAGAGCGGCTGCAACCACGGAGCAAAGCGGCTGCAGCCACGGAAGAGGCCCCAAAGCGGCCGCAGCCATGGAAGAGGCCCCAAAGCAGCCCACAGAGCAAAGCGGCTGCAGCCACGGAGGAGGCCCCAAAGTGGCTGCAGCCATGGAAGAGGCCCCAAAGCGGCCGCAGCCATGGAGAGCAAAGCGACTGCAGCCACTGAGCAAAGTGGCTGCAGCCACGGAGGAAGCCCCAAAGCGGCTGCAGCCACGGAGGAGGCCCCAAAGCGGCTGCAGCCACAGAGCAAAGTGGCTGCAGCCAAGGAAGAAGGCCCCAAAGCAGCTGCAGCCACGGAGGAGGCCCCAAAGCGGCTGCAGCCACGGAGGAAGCCCCAAAGCGGCTGCAGCCAAGGAAGAAGGCCCCAAAGCGGCTGCAGCCACGGAGGAAGCCCCAAAGCGGCTGCAGCGGTTGCAGCCACTGAGCAAAGCGGCTGCAGCCACTGAGCAAAGCGGCTGCAGCCACTGAGCAAAGCGGCTGCAGCCACTGAGCAAAGCGGCTGCAGCCACTTAGCAAAACGGCTGCAACCACGGAGCAAAATGGCTGCAGCCACTGAGCAAAATGGCTGCAGCCACAGAGGCGGCCCCAAAGCGGCTGCAGCCACTGAGCAAAATGGCTGCAGCCACAGAGCAAAATGGCTGCAGCCACGGAGGTGGCCCCAAAACGGCTGCAGCCACAGAGCAAAGTGGCTGCAGCCAAGGAAGGAGGCCCCAAAGCGGCTGCAACCATGGAGGAGGCCCCAAAGCGGCTGCAGCCACGGAGCAAAACGACTGCAGCCACTGAGCAAAAATGGCTGCAGCCACGGAGGCGGCCCCAAAGCGGCTGCAGCCACATAGCAAAGTGGCTGCAGCCAAGGAGGAGCCAAGGCCCCAAAGTGGCTGCAGCCACGGAGCAGGCCCCAAAGCAGCTGCAGCCACTGAGCAAAATGGCTGCAGCCACAGAGCAAAAGGGCTGCAGCCACAGAGCAAAATGGCTGCAGCCATGGAGGCAGCCCCAAAGCGGCTGCAGCCACAGAGCAAAGTGGCTGCAGCCAAGGAAGAAGGCCCCAAAGCGGCTGCAGCCATGGAGGAAGCCCCACAGCGGCTGCAGCCACTGAGCAAAACGGCTGCAGCCACAGAGTAAAGTGGCTGCAGCCAAGGAAGAAGGCCCCAAAGCAGCTGCAGGCATTGGAGGAGGCCCCAAAGTGGCTGCAGCCACGGAGCAGGCCCCAAAGCGGCTGCAGCCACGGAGGAAGCCCCAAAGCGGCTGCAGCCACTGAGCAAAACGGCTGCAGCCACTGATCAAAGTGGCTGCAGCCAAAGAAGAAGGCCCCAAAGCGGCTGCAACCATGGAGGAGGCCCCAAAGCGGCTGCAGCCACGGAGCAAAACGACTGCAGCCACTGAGCAAAAATGGCTGCAGCCACGGAGGCGGCCCCAAAGCGGCTGCAGCCACATAGCAAAGTGGCTGCAGCCAAGGAGGAGCCAAGGCCCCAAAGTGGCTGCAGCCACGGAGCAGGCCCCAAAGCAGCTGCAGCCACTGAGCAAAATGGCTGCAGCCACAGAGCAAAAGGGCTGCAGCCACAGAGCAAAATGGCTGCAGCCATGGAGGCAGCCCCAAAGCGGCTGCAGCCACAGAGCAAAGTGGCTGCAGCCAAGGAAGAAGGCCCCAAAGCGGCTGCAGCCATGGAGGAAGCCCCACAGCGGCTGCAGCCACTGAGCAAAACGGCTGCAGCCACAGAGTAAAGTGGCTGCAGCCAAGGAAGAAGGCCCCAAAGCAGCTGCAGGCATTGGAGGAGGCCCCAAAGTGGCTGCAGCCACGGAGCAGGCCCCAAAGCGGCTGCAGCCACGGAGGAAGCCCCAAAGCGGCTGCAGCCACTGAGCAAAACGGCTGCAGCCACTGATCAAAGTGGCTGCAGCCAAAGAAGAAGGCCCCAAAGCGGCTGCAGCCACGAAGGAGGCTCCAAAGCGGCTGCAGCAACGGACCAGGCCCCAAAGTGGCTGCAGCCACTGAGCAAAGCGGCTGCAGCCACGGAGGAGGCCCCAAAGCGGCTGCAGCCACGGAGGAAGCCCCAAAGCGGCTGCAGCGGTTGCAGCCACTGGTTACATTGTGATCAGCCATGATTGATCACGTGGTAAAGAGTCTCCTAGATCAGAGTTGCAGTATGTTAGACTGACACATCGTACCACCGATCGCCGCGATGCGCGTCCCCGGGGGCGCACATCGGCTTGTTATCCTGCCGACGTCATATGACGTCCGGTCAGGATAACAGAACCGCTTTGCCGACGTCATTTTGCTATATGCAGCTACGGAGGAGGTCCCAAAGCGGCTGCAGCCACTGAGCAAAACGGCTGCAGCCACTGAGCAGAGCCCCAAAGCGGCTGCAGCCACAGAGGAGGTCCCAAAGCGTCTGCAGCCACTGAGCAAAACGGCTGCAGCCACTGAGCAGAACCCCAAAGCGGCTGCAGCCATGGAGGAGGCTCCAAAGTGGCCGCAGCCATGGAGCCCCAAAGCGGCTGCAGCTACGGAGGAGGTCCCAAAGCGGCTGCAGCCACTGAGCAAAAGGGCTGCAGCCACTGAGCCAGAGCCCCAAAGCGGCTGCAGCTACGGAGGAGGTCCCAAAGCGTCTGCAGCCACTGAGCAAAACGGCTGCAGCCACTGAGCAGAGCCCCAAAGCGGCTGCAGCCACAGAGGAGGCCCCAAAGCGGCTGCAGCCACTGAGCAAAGTGGCTGCAGCCACGTAGGAGGCCCCAAAGTGGCTGCAACCACGGAGCAAAGCGGCTGCAGCCACGGAGGAGACCCCAAATCGGCTGCAGCCACAGAGCAAAGTGGCTGCAGCCACGGAGGAGGCCCCAAAGCAGCTGCAGCCACAGAGGAGGCCCCAAAGCGGCTGCAGCAATGGAGGAGGCCCTAAAGTGGCTGCAGCCACGGAGCCCCAAAGCGGCTGCAGCTACGGAGGAGGTCCCAAAGCGGCTGCAGCCACTGAGCAAAACGGCTGCAGCCACTGAGCAGAGCCCCAAAGCGGCTGCAGCTACGGAGGAGGTCCCAAAGCGGCTGCAGCCACTGAGCAAAACGGCTGCAGCCACTGAGCAGAGCCCCAAAGCGGCTGCAGCCACGGAGGAGGCCCCAAAGCGGCTGCAGCCATGGAGGAGGCCCCAAAGCGGCTTCAGCCACTGAGCAAAGCGGCTGCAGCCACGGAGGAGACCCCAAAGCGGCTGCAGCCGCAGAGCAAAGTGGCTGCAGCCACGGAGGAGGCCCCAAAGCAGCTGCAGCCACAGAGGAGGCCCCAAAGCGGCTGCAGCAATGGAGGAGGCCCCAAAGTGGCTGCAGCCACGGAGCAGGCCCCAAAGCGGCTGCAGCCACAGAGCAAAGTGGCTGCAGCCACAGAGGAGGCCCCAAAGCAGCTGCAGCCACGGAGGAGGCCCCAAAGTGGCTGCAGCCATGGAGGAGGCCCCAAAGTGGCTGCAGCCATGGAGGAGGCCCCAAAATGGCTGCAGCCACGGAGCCCCAAATCGGCTGCAGCCACTGAGCAAAACGGCTGCAGCCACTGAGCAGAGCCCCAAAGCGGCTGCAGCTACGGAGGAGGTCCCAAAGCGGCTGCAGCCACTGAGCAAAACGGCTGCAGCCACTGAGCAGAGCCCCAAAGCGGTTGCAGCCACGGAGGAGGCCCCAAAGCGGCTGCAGCCACTGAGCAAAGCGACTGCAGCCACGTAGGAGGCCCCAAAGTGGCTGCAACCACGGAGCAAAGCGGCTGCAGCCACGGAGGAGACCCCAAAGCGGCTGCAGCCACAGAGCAAAGTGGCTGCAGCCACGGAGGAGGCCCCAAAGCAGCTGCAGCCACAGAGGAGGCCCCAAAGCGGCTGAAGCCATGGAGGAGGCCCCAAAGCGGCTGCAGCCACGGAAGAGGCCCCAAAGCGGTTGCAGCCATGGAGCAAAGCGGCTGCAGCCACAGAGTAGGCCCCAAAGCGGCTGCAGCCACGGAGGAGGCCCCAAAGCGGGTGCAGCCACGGAGCAAAGCGGCTGCAGCCACGGAGGAGGCCGCAAAGCGGCTGCAGCCACAGAGGCCCCAAAGCGGCTGTAGCCATGGAGGAGGCCACAAAGCGGCTGTAGACACGGAGGAGGCCCCAAAGCGGCTGTAGCCAAGGAGGAGGCCCCAAAGCGGCTGCAGCCACTGAGCAAAGCGGCTGCAGACACTGAGCAAATACTCCAATGTTTGCCCTGCTGAATGCTCACCAGCACAAGGGGACATCAAGAAGACAGAGTGGAGAACAGCCGGCTGTCCACTCCACTCTTGTGCTGGTGAGTATTCAGCAGGTCTGTCTGGGGAGTAGAGACAGATCATGTGTTCCACTTCCTAGTATATAGTTTTCTTTTCTAAAGCTCTGATTGCTGTATAACTGTTAAGTGACAGAAAACAAACTACTGCGCATGAGTGGATTACCAGACAGTCTGTATGTCGCATGTCACTGGCCCTGCTGCCCTCAGGGATAGGTGTAGCCTAAGGATAAAAAAAAAGGCCCACCAGCCTAGTGCATTATCCTTAGGATGGATTTTATTAAAAATAGATTAAAAAAAAGACTCAAACATACGTGAATGGCTCACAATGTAAATAGTTTCCACAATTGGCAGCAATTTATACCAAACCACTCCAAGTGGTCAAGGAGGAAATGACGAGAGCCACTGCAGGCTGATGCGTTTCGAAGGTGAAACTTCTTCCTCAGAGCCCAGCAGACTCTCACACACGCTATTTTTTAGCGGGACTGCAACATTGCGGCAGACAGATTATCTCCCGTAAATTTTATGAGAGACATGGGTCTATTTGAGGAGTCTCTAATGAAGTTGCTTGTGAATTATACCAGTGGTAAGCCACCCTCCATTTCAACTGGACCTTTGGATAAAAATCAGACGCTCAGTTGGCCAACAATCGGATCGTGTGTACGAGGCTTTAGACTGGGATGCCATTACAGTTCATGTGTGTGTGTGTGTGAAGGCAGGCGTCCCAATACTTTTGGCAAAATTGTGTATCCTTCATTGACTTGAGATTTTGTTGACCATATCTACACCAAGGTTTCCTGACTAGACAAGATGCTGACGTAGGAGACCAGTGACCTCAGCAACTGCAGAATGACATGGAAACAGAGGTCACATTTCTATGGAGGAGTATCCGACACCAGACTGAAGTGGATTATACCAGTGGTATGGCACTTGACCTCCGGAAGGTTTTACCCCCTTTATGGCCAGGCCATTTTTTTTGCTATTCGGCACTGCTATTTTACCTGGCGATTGCGCGGTCATGCAACACAACGTTACATTTTTATAAATTTTTTTCACACAAATAGAGCTTTCTTTTGGTGGTATTTGATCACCACTGTTTTTTTTTATTTTTTGTGATATAAACAAAAAAATACAGAAAAAATTATATATATATATATATATATATATATATATATATATATATATATATATATATATATATTTCTGGCCGCTAGGTGGCCTTTACGTTGTTTTCTCATTTGCCTATGCAAATGAGCCTAATACGCCGATTCCCGAACGTTTTTACGCCGCCCGGTCGTCATTTACGTTGTTTCCGTAAACGTAAACCTACCCCTGCTATATGAGGGGTAGGTTAACGAAGTTCCGTCGTTGCCATGTTAAGTATGGCGTTGGGTCAGCGTCGTCTTTTTCCGTCGTTTTTTTTGCTATTCAAAAAAAGAAGATACACCGGCTTTCTTCTAAGATACGAGCGGCGTAAGTCGCTTACACCGTCGTATCTTAGTTGCATATTTACGCTGGCCGCTAGGTGGCGCTTACGGCGGTTTACGCGTAAAATATGCAAATGAGCTATTTACGCCGATTCCCGAAACGTACTTGTAGTTTAGGTCGTTTGCGTTAGCGTTATAGTGGCGTAAGATTACCCCTGCTATAGAAAGGATAGCCAATGTTAAGTATGGACGTCGGGACAGCGTAGAATTGTACATCGGTTACGTCGTTTGCGTAAATCGTTCGGGAATGGGGCTCGACGTTAGTTACGTTCACGTCGTTTACATTGACAAAAAGCGACGTGATTTCGGGCATGCGCACTGGGAATGCATGCGCCGTCCAAAAAAACGTCAATTACGTCAATTTACATGAATCACGCCCCCACTTCAGCAATTTGAATTGCGCGGCCTTCCGCCGTGCACTTTATGCTACGCCGCCGCATATTATGGTGCCAGTGCTTTCTGAATAAGGCACTTGCCCATAATATTTGCGGCGGCGTAGCGTAAAGAGGAAACGCTACGCCGCCGGAAAGATATTCTTTGTATCTGAATCTGGCCCATCATTTTCTGCTATTAACCCCTTTGCGCCAACCGTACGCAAATTTGTGTTCATGGCTTGAAGGGGTTCAACCGGCGTGAAGCCAGCCGTTGGCTTTTTAGTGATAACAACCAATGCGGCTAATAGACGGGACGCTCGGCGAAAACGTACACACGACCGAGTATCTCGGCAGAATATGGATCCCAGCGAGCTTCTCGCTGGATTCTGCCGAGGTTCTCGGTCGTGTGTACGGGGCCTCAGACGCGAGCGAGGAAAAGCCGATCGGTGTGAAACGCGTCAGCCTCTACCCCGCTTGCTGTGGCATGCTTTTTGTGTGTTTTCTTTTTTATAATAAAAGCAATTGATTTTTGGAGTGCGGCTGTCCAGAACGTTTTCCTTCCTTTTTGCACTCTTCCTGGTTACATCGTGATCAGCCATGATTGATCACGTGGTAAAGAGTCTCCTAGATCAGAGTTGCAGTGTGTTAGACTGACACATCGTACCACCGATCGCCGCGATGCACGTCCCCGGGGGCGCACATCGGCTTGTTATCCTGCCGACGTCATATGACGTCCGGTCAGGATAACAGAACCGCTTTGCCGACGTCATTTTGCTATATGGCGGGTGGCAAGTGGTTAATGATAGAGACTGACTGTATCGTATGCTATTTTTTTATATAACCCGTAGTCCTCTAATAATATCCATATTTGTTAATGCAGTACAGTACTGCTGTCGGATAGCTTTAAACTGTTTACCACTTGTTTGGTAACGCAGCCTTCTCCTTTCAAGCCATACGTGCTAAAGTCTTTTAATTCTTTTCTTAATCTGTCTTGCAATTGAAACCTTGTAGCTCTGAGAAAAGAGAGTGGGGGGATCTATTTTCTTGGCATCAGAGTAGCCATTTTCTATAGCATTAAAGCCTTCCTTTTTGCACTCGCCGATAATTTTGGACCTGGCTAGACAGCCTGACCTAGCATGGCTGACCCCCATTTAGCGAGTCGTGTCCTAGCATCCTCCTCCTCCTGTGTGTGGACAGATAGCTGTCTGATCACGTCGACAGGGCTTGTCAGGGATCGCCGTTGCGAGCGCTCATTCCCCACCCCAAACTTGCAGCCAATTTTTGTTTCTTGCTTGTGACCCTGCAAAGCTCTGAGTAGCAGCTGCTCTCTCGATCAGTTGACCTGGTAAGATGAGCCTTTCCATGAACTGCAGTGGGCGTCTGCATCGGTCGTTTGCCTTACAGTGAGATGAGATGAGTGTCCCTTAAATAGATGGGAAGGCAGAGCTATAAAAAGGGGGGTTTTGTGTGCCGCTTCTGCTCGTGTGGAATTGGTCAACAGCCTTTCGGATCTGTGTCTCAGGGCAACGGACCTTAAAAAAAAAAAAATTCAAAAAGAAAAAAGTGGGTCGAAAGATTTGCCACGATAGGTGGGGCAGTACCCAAAAACCCGTTTCTACCTTTAGTGGAGACAACCTATCAGACAGCGCTGGCGCTAAGTTCACCTTCCGCCACCCCCGATCACGGCATCCTCAAGATGAAGTTGTATCCCACCCGGCGGTCGCGGAGCCTGAGGTCGACGCGGTCGGTGCATTTTCCAAATGAAGTCGTCTTCTTGGATCACATTCGTCAGGGTGACCTGGAGCAAGTTGGGAGGTTTATACGTGCTAGAAAAGTGACACTGGATAAAATCTACCTAACAGGTGAGGGCATCGATAGTCGATAGATATGGAGCTAAGGACATTTGTTTAGGGGGGATTCGGTCAAACTGTGTTCCAGCAGGTAAAGGAAGCCTTGCTGACCATCTTTAAAAATAGCCACAAATGTTGCGCACCATGGCTTCCTGCCTCCAGGGGTTTGCCCACTCTTGGTCATAATTGTAAGCTCCAACAAGCTGGACCCTCTCCACCAATGACATGCGTTTGTAGGTGGCACTTGTTTGTTTGCCGCTCGGGAGTTGATAATGTTTACTTTTCAGAGGTTTTATGCCAAGTTTTTTTTTTTTTTTTAATTGTGATAAGGAACATCTGTAGATGTTGACCCAAAAAGGCTGGTGGCACACGGTGCCAAATAAAGCATTTCTGTAGACAGCTATTCGAAAATACTAGCCACAATTTTTTGGGGGTTGACCAAAATTTGTGAATATTCTAAAACTCTAAAACCAAAAACTCTTTATATACTTAAGTGATGATAATTGGTCTGGGGACAACCTCTACCGATACGATGTGATAAAGGGATAAAGAAAAGTAGAGGCTAGTTTTAATCTGCTCAAAAAAAAAAATATACGTTCTACAAATTGACTACAAATTTTGTAAAATTGTGTTAAATAATTCTAAAAAAAAATGTGCAATAAAGCCAGACAAATGTAGAAACTTGTGCATTCTCTATATGTCTATATATATTGCCTATATGTTAAGAGATTGACATTATTTTATGTCTATGTCTGTATAGGAAAGATATAGACGTGATAATATGTCATTATATTTATTGACTTAAATTGGGGAAAATTGTGTTAAATAATTATAAAAAGGGATGTAATATAGCCAGAATAATGTACAACTTAAGCACTGTCTATATATTGAGATTCCTTATGTCTATATAAGACCTATCTGGAGGGATATAGATATGATTATATCACTCATTATAATTTATTGACTTAAAATTGGGAGAGAATTGTGTTCAATAATTATAAAAACCTATCAGGAGTAATAAAGCTAGACAAAATGTAGAAACTTGGTTCATTGTCTATATGTCTATATACATTGTCTATGGGCCAGATCCACATACAATTGCATCGGCGCAGCGTATCAGAGATACACTACGCCGTACCTTACCTGGCGTAATTTCGAATCCTGAAAGATTGCGCACCGAAAGTTACGGTGGCGTAGTCTATCTCTGGCGGGGGAATTTAAATTGGCGATTAGGAGGCGTGATTCATTTAAATGAAGCGCGTCCCCACGCCGAATGAACTGCGCATGCTCCGTTTCTAAATTTCCCGCCGTGCATTGCGCTAAATGACGTCGCAACAACGTCATTTATTTTACGTAGACGTGAGTTACGTACATCCCTATTCATGGACGACTTACGCAAACAAAAATAAAAATTCAAATTTCGACGTGGGAACGACGGCCATACTTAACATGGCAAGTCTATCTATACGCCGCAAAATACCAGATTTATATATACGCCGGACTAGAGACGACGTAAGAGAATGCGACGGCCGGGTGTATGTTCGTGGATTGTAGAAAAATAGCTAATTTGCATACCCGACGCGGAAAACGACGTGAACGCCACCCAGCGGACGCCAAAGTATTGCATCTTAGATCCGAAAGGCGTACGAGGATGTATACCTGTCGGATCTAACCCAGAAGCCGTCGTATCTTGGTTTGAGGATTCAAACTAAAGATACGACGTGGGAACTTTGAAAGTACACCGGCGTATCAGTAGATACGCCGGCGTACTCTCTCTGTGGATCTGGCCCTATATGTCTATATATGTTAAGAGATTGACATATTTCTATTTGTCTGTACAGGAAAGATATAGATGTGATAATATGTAATTATATTTATTGACTTAAATGGGAGAAAATTATTCTAAAAGCCCAAAAAGGGGTGTAATATAGCCAGAATAATGTACAACTTAACACTGTCTATATATTGAGATTTTATATGTCTGTATAAAACCTATCTGGAGAGATATTGATATGATTAAATCAGTCATAATTATTGACATCAAATTGGGAAGAAATTGTGTTCAATAATTCTAAAAGCCCAAAAAAGGGGTGTATTATAGCCAGAAAAATGTACAACTTGAGCACTGTCTATATATTGAGAGACTGAGGCAATTCTATATGTCTGTATAAGACCTATCTGGAGAGATATAGATATGATTATATCAGTCATTATAATTATTGACTTAAAATTGGCAGAAAATTGTGTTCAATAATTCTATAAGCCCAAAAAAGGGTGTAATATATTCAGAAAAATGTACAACTTATGGCCCGTACACACGATCCGAATATCGGAACGAAAACTGTCGTCTGAGGAAGAATCGTACGATTTTCGGATTGTGTGTACACTACTTTCGGAGCTGATCACAACAGTTCATCCGATATTATTCGATCAGACAAGCACACAAATTTTCCTTGTACGATACCAGATCGCACGATTTTCATTTAGTCTGTATAGTTGTCCAACACATGACCACTTCCGATTAATTTTTTTCTGTCGTATGGGAATTTTCGTGACTTTAGTAACCTATTTAATTTCTACTTGTGACTATTAAGTAAAAAAAGTTGTACGATCTGTCGTACAATATTCGGATCGTGTGTACGGGCCATTAGGCATTGTCTATATATTGAGAGGTTGAGGTATTTCTATGGGGTTGATTTCCTAAAACTGGAGTGCGCAAAATCTGGTGCAGCTGTGCATAGGAACCAATCAGCTTCCAGGTTTTAGCCCAGGTTCACACTGGGTACGATTTAGTTTGATTTGAGATGTGATTTCACATGTGAAATCGCATCTCAAATCGCCGGCAATGACACCGTCCTAATCGGTGCGACGCCGCTTTCAAAAAGTAGTTCCTGTACTACTTTTTGCGATTTCAGGATGCGATTTACATTGACATCTGTGCAGAAACCTGCACAAATGTCTCCTAAATCGCGTCTGAAATCGGGACTGCCAGCGGGAGTGAAATCGCACGATTTCACTCCCGCAGCCCAGTGTGAACCAGGGCTCCTTGTCAAAGCTTAATTGAACAAGCTGAATTTAAAAGCTGATTGGCTACCATGCACAGCTGCACCAGATTGTGCACCCTCCAGTTTTGGTAAATCAACCCCTGTCTTGTATAAGAAATATCTGGAAAGATATAGACATGATAATCTGTCATAATATTTATTGACCAAAAATTGTAGAAAATGTTATTAATAATACTAAAAGCCTATACGGGGCTCAATACAACTAGATGTACAAATGTGCCCATTGTCTATATATATATATTTATATTTATTGACTATATATTGACAGATTGACATATTTGATATTTTTTCTATATGTCTACATAACACATATTTGGAGAGAGATAGATATTATTATATTAGTCATTATTATTTTTTGACCAAAAATTTGAGAAAATTGCATTTTATAATACTAAAAATCCAAATAAGGCTTAATATAACCAGAAGAATGTACAACTTTGGCATTGTCTATACATATTGTCTATACATTGAGAGATTGAGGTATTTATATATGTCTTGTATAAGATAGAGATATAGACATGATTATCAGTCTTTATATTTATTGGCTAAAAATGGTAGAAAAAATGTATTTAATAATTCTAAAAGCCTATATGGGGCGTAATACAACCAGACTAATAAAGGGATTTTTAAATACAGCTTACCTGTAAAATCCTTTTCTTGGAGTACATCACGGGACACAGAGCGGCATATTCATTACTATGTGGGTTATATGGAGTACCTTCAGGTGTGGACACTGGCAATCTTCAAACAGGAAGTCCCCTCCCTATATAACCCCCTCCCCTAGAGGGAGTCCCTCAGTTTTGTAGCAAGCAGTATGCCTCCCAAAATGGTCACCCAAAAGAGGGGTGGGAGCTCTGTGTCCCGTGATGTACTCCAAGAAAAGGATTTTACAGGTAAGCTGTATTTAAAAATCCCTTTTTCTTTCTCGTACATCACGGGACACAGAGCGGCATATTCATTACTATGTGGGATGTCCGAAAGCAATGCTTTAATGAGGGGAGGGAGACATCTTCCAAAGAAGGATTCAATTTTAGAGCTAAACTCAAATCATAATAATATTTCCAAATTAGTCAAGAAAGAAGAACCTTTTTCTTTTTTTTTTTTTTTTTTTTTATATATAACCAAGGGTGTTTCTGATCCCGAGGATTTCAAACTGCAGCCTGTAGTACTGCCTGACCAAAGGCAGTATCCGCATTTCTTCTCACGTCTAGTTGATAAAACCTTGTAAACGTGTGGACTGATGACCACGTTGCCGCCTTGCATATCTGAGCCATAGAGATCTGATGGTGTGCTGCCCAAGAGGCGCCCATGGCCCTGGTAGAATGGGCCTTTACCGACAACGGAGGGGGCAACCTCTTCAATCCGTAGGCTTGAATGATTAATTGTCTAATCCATCTCGAGATGGTGGATTTTGCAGCTGCCTGCCCCTTCTTGGGGCCATCTGGTAGAACGAATAACACCTCTGTTTTCCGGATCTTTTCCGTAGCTTTAAGATAGGCCTTCATGGCCCGGACAATATCCAAGGTATGCAGCAACCCCTCCTTTCTAGATGTAGGTTTTGGAAAGAAGGATGGAAGTACCAAATCCTGGTTTAAGTGAAATTTGGATATAACCTTTGGTAGAAAGGAAGGATGGGGCCGGAGAACTGCCCTGTCCTTATGCAGAACAAGATATGGTTCCTTACACGATAAGGCTGCTAATTCTGACACTCTCCTGGCCGAAACTATGGCGACCAAGAAAACCAATTTTCTTGTCAGTAAGAGTAAAGGAATCTCAGCCAAAGGCTCAAAAGGCTGTTTCTGTAGAGTGGACAGGACAAGATTTAGGTCCCAAGGACAAACTGGTGACTTGACAGGAGGATTAATACGCAAGACCCCCTGTAAGAAGGTCTTTACCAGCGAGTGGGTGGCCAGCGGCCTCTGAAACCACACTGACAGAGCTGAGATCTGTCCTTTGATTGTGCTTAGTGCCAGGCCTTTATCCACTCCTAGCTGGAGAAAACTTAACACCCTATCAATAGTATATTTGCGGCAATTCCATCTTTTGGATTCACACCAGCCTATATAGTTCCTCCACACCCTGTAATAAATTACCCTGGAGACCGGCTTTCTAGCCTTAATCAGGGTAGGGATTACCTGCTTAGACAGACCCCTACCCCTGAGAATCAGGGATTCAGCCTCCAGGCCGTCAAATTTAGACGCTGTAATGTAGGGTGGAGGATCGGGCCTTGTGAGAGTAGGTCTGGTTGTAGAGGAAGAGTCCAAGGGTCTCCCACTGCCATATTCAGGACTAGTGAGTACCAAGCCCTCCGGGGCCAAGCTGGAGCTATTAGAATGACTGGCTTGTGCTCCACTCTGATCTTGTGCAACAGGCGGGGGAGTAACTGTAGTGGAGGGAATGCATATAGAAGTTTGAATTGATGCCAAGGGCAAACCAACGCATCGGTTCCGCAGGCCATAGGATCCCTCGCTCGCGACACGAACCTGTCTAGTTTCTTGTTGAACCTGGATGCCATTATATCTATGTCTGGCGTTCCCCACCTCTGGCAGATTGTCTGAAAGACCTGGGGATGCAGAGACCACTCCCCTGGCAACAGACTCTGGCGACTTAAGAAGTCTGCCTGCAGGTTGTCCACTCCGGGAATGAATATCGCTGAAATGCAGGGTACATGAACCTCTGCCCATTGAAAAATCAAGTTCACTTCCCTTTGAGCGGCCTGGCTCCTGGTTCCCCCTTGGTGGTTTATGTATGCCACCGCCGTGGCATTGTCTGACTGGATTCTCACCGGGAACCCCTTTAATCTGGAGGTCCACGCCAACAGGGCTAGGCGAGCAGCTCTGATTTCCAAGATATTGATGGGGAGCTGCCTCTCTGCTTTCACCCAAGTTCCCTGGCGGGAGAACCCTTCGAAGACCGCCCCCCAGCCTGCCAGGCTGGCGTCTGTGGTAACTACCTTCCAGACAACAGGGCTGAAGGATCTTCCCTTTAGAAGATTCTGAGGGTTCAACCACCAGGCCAGGCCCTGTCGGACCCTTGATGATAGCGTCAAAGGGGACTCTAAGGCATGTGCCCTCTTGCCCCAGGCTGCTAGAATGGCTGCCTGTAGGACGCGAGTGTGGATCTGAGCGTATGGTACTGCCTCGAATGTGGCCACTAGCTTGCCTAGTAATCGCATACACAGGCGAATAGTTGGTCTTTTCTTGTTTATAACCAACTGAACCAACCCCTTGATCGCCTTGATCTTTACAAGGGGCAGGAACACCTTTTGATGTTCTGTGTCTAACCTCATGCCGAGGTATTCCAACTGCTTTGTAGGCTGGAATGCTGACTTTCCCTGGTTTAGGACCCAGCCGAATTCTTCGAGGTACCGAACCGTGAGGTTTACTGCCTTTTGCAGACCCGTCCGTGAGTGATCTATGATTAAAAGGTCGTCCAAGTATGCTAGGACTGTGACTCCTTGGATCCTTAAATTGGCCAGAACTGGGGCTAGGATCTTCGTGAATACCCGGGGGGCCGTGGCCAGCCCGAAAGGGAGCGCCCTGAATTGGAAGTGTCGCTGCCCCACCGCGAAGCGTTAAAAACTTTTGATGCGACTGAAAGATTGGTACATGAAGGTAAGCATCTTTTATGTCTATGGAGGCCAGAAAATCGTCTTTCTGAAGCGCGGCGGCTGCTGACCGGATGGATTCCATCCGGAAGGACCGCACCCTTAGATAAGCGTTTAACCTCTTTAGGTCCAAGATTGGCCTGACATCGCCGTTGGGCTTTGGTATGACAAAGAGATTGGAATAGAAACCTAGGCCTTGCTCTTGGGCTGGCACTTCTATAATTACGTCCTGGCAAAGCAGGTGATCCAAAGCTGCCAGCATTGAGGCCTTCCTTGCTGGATCCCTTGGTAGCCTTGATTCTTGAAAATGAGGCGGAGGATATCTTAGAAACTCCAATCTGTAACCTGTGGTTACAGATGCCCGGGCCCAATTGTCGGGGATCTTGGCTTCCCAAACTTCTGAGAAGAGACGAAGCCTTCCCCCCACCCGTGAGAGTGGGGGCGCCCCTTCATAAGGCAGACTTAGGGGCTGTCTTTGACGGCTTGCGATACCACGGCTTCTTACCCCCAGGGGTCTGTCCCTGCGATCTACTGTTAACGTTGGATCGTGCAGGCGGCCGTCGATACTGCCTGGAATTAGAGGGCCCCGAGACAGGAAAAAGCTGCCTTTTAAATGTAGGAGCCCGGAATGTCTTTTTGACCGGTAAAAGGGTACTCTTGCCATTTGAAATAGTCTGAATATATTTATCCAGATCTTCTCCGAAGAGTCGTCCTCCATGGAAGGGAAATCCTGCCAGAAGCTTTTTGCATGGGGGTTCTGCCGCCCAGTTCTTCAACCATAAGAGCCTTCTCATGTGTACCAAACATAGTGATAAACGAGAAGCCTGCTGGATGGAATCTTTTATAGCATCTACCGCGAAACACAGAGCTCTGGGAATGTCAGCAAACTCTTCTGCTTGTTGGGTAGGCATGTCCTTTAACATCTCTTTTGTCTGGTCTTTTAATGCCTGACAAACTCCAATTGCAGCTACCGCTGGCTGCACCACTGCTCCTGCCGTAGCAAAGGATGCTTTTAAAAGTGTCTCTAATCTTTTATCAACCGGATCTTTAAACATATGTATGTTTTCCACCGGGCAAGTTAGTGATTTATTCACACATGAGATGGCTGCATCCACTACTGGGAGCCTCCACTTCTTGGAGAATTTTTCCTCCATGGGATAAATGACCGCAAATCTTTTCGGTGGCAGAAAAACCCTGTCCGGCCGTACCCAATCCCGAAAGATCAATTCCTCCAAGAGAGGATGGACCGGAAAAACTGCGTTGCTTAACGGGGCTTTCAAAGAGCCCAGAGAGGATACCGGAGGAACCTGAAGTTCTGGCAATGGCAAACTAAATGCCGAGCGGACCATGTCCGTCAAAGACTGTACCCACAGTCTCTCTGTCTGGGAGTCTGAAAATGGTTCCTCAGAGGTAGACCCCTCCATCCCTGAACCCTCTTGGTTCAGGTCCAGTTGATCCTCCTGTGATTCTAATTCCTCCGGAGAGAGAATCTCAGCATCTGAGGATACACCCCCTGGTGATGGGGATCTAACCCGTTTCTTACCAGGAATAGCTCTGGCGATCAATGCCGCTATTCTCTCTTCTAGCCCCCCTAGGGATACGGCTAGCATCTCCTCTGTGATAAACACAGGGCTGGGCTGATCTGGGCCAGCCTCCGCACCAGATCCCCCTAATGGCTCATCCAAGGCGCTTCTTAAATTAATAAGCTGCGGGGAAAGTATCGGCATATCAGAATCAGAAAGGGACCCCTTTTGTTTTTTGGTCTTTTTTGTCCCCTTTGACCCCGAACCCTTGGAAGCCATAATACAAAATCGAGGGACTCCGCCCACACAACAGACTGTAGTGGCCAGGAGTACAATTTTCAGAGTTTAGGGGAGAATAGATCACTAGTGTCCCCAAAAACTGATGGGCCCGTATGTTGGTCTTTTCTTTTTTTTTTTTTTTTTTTTTTTTAAATAATTATATATTATATATTATATATTTGACAACATACAATGACCCTAATTTAAGTTTGCCAGCCTCCAACCTGCTGCAAAATAAGGGGGATTTCTTGGCTTAACAATAAAGGCATTGGAACAAAGTCCACATGTACTACCCCTCTTCCGCCACCGGGAGTCACTGTTCTGCCGCTCTGCGTCCTCTCCTTGAAAAAATCAGCCTCAGACTGAGCCCTGACAAGGCCTGCTGTCTATAACAGCACAAAGGCGCGCCCCTGTATGACGCCGCAGGCCCGCCCCCCCCCGCCCTCCTGTCTGGACGGCGCGAAAAACGTCAATAAGACGTGCGCGCGCACGCGCGCGCGCGTATGCCGGATACAGGAGGAACATGGAGGAGCCGCGCTGCTGGAGATCCAGGCACGCAGAAACAGGCGGCAGATTCAAACCCCCGGCCAGGTAGGACTCTCTCAAGGCCCCTAGGGATCCTTACTAGCCCTAGGAAGAAACAGCAGGTTAGCTAGCAACACATATTTAGACAGGGGGGCCTAGTGATGGGGGGAGAAAGGGTGTCATCCTGTCTCTTTTAGACATAGTGATCACGGTTGCTCATGCAGAGCATACTTAGGCTATCCCCCCTTTTAGGTTACCCCGGGGAGCCTGCTGTCGAACCAAGTCCCGCAGGCTCCCCCTTACCTGCTCCATGCTGCAGGATGTTTGACCAGCAAACTGATCCAATCTTCTCCCATCTCCGTGGGTAGCGTAGTAGACCTTCAGGCCCTGGGGTCCTATGAAGGTACCCACTGTCCTGGACCTATATAGCACCCTGGCAAAACAGGAACTTTATGGTTTTTGCAAACTCCAAGTCCTGGGCCCAGGGTCCAGCCCTCCAAAGAGGAGCATTATAGGCAAAACCCCACGGTTTGGGGCCCGGGTACTGTCCACTTTGGCACTGAGGCTCCTTGGACAGATCCGGTAGCCCGCCCTTAATCCCAAGGATGTGGAGCAAAGCTATTCCGTGACCAACACCTAAGACACTGGCGAAAAAACTGAGGGACTCCCTCTAGGGGAGGGGGTTATATAGGGAGGGGACTTCCTGTTTGAAGATTGCCAGTGTCCACACCTGAAGGTACTCCATATAACCCACATAGTAATGAATATGCCGCTCTGTGTCCCGTGATGTACGAGAAAGAAATACAAACTTTGGCACTGTTTGTATATATTGTTTATATGTTGAGAGATTGATGCATTTTGTGTTTTTCTATATGCCTGTACAAGACAAATCTGGAGAGTTATAGATTTGATAATATCAGTGAATATATTCATTTACTAAAAATTGGAGAAAATTGTATTCAATAATTCTATGAGCCCAAATAAGGTGTAATATAACCAGAAGAATGTACGTACTTGGACATTGTCTATATATTATTGTCTATATATTGAGATATTGTGGTTTTTCTGTATGTCTGTATACAAAATATGGAGAGATATAGACATGATAATATCTATATATGTTATCATTATATTTATTGACAACAATTTTTAGAAAATTGTATTCAATAATTCTAAAAGCCTACATGGGATGTAATTGAACTATATATATATATATATATATATATATATATATATATATATGCTCTGAATGTTGAGAGATTGATGTATTTAATGTTTTTATATATTTCTGGAGTGATATAGATATGATTATATCAGTTTTTATATTTATTGACTAAAATTTTTAAATAAATGTATTTATTAATTCTATAAGCCTCAAATAAGGTGTAATATAACCAGTAGATTGTACAACTTGGCCATCTTCTATATATTTAGAGATTGAGGTATTTCTATATGTCTGTATATGACATATCTGGAAAGATATAGACATGATAATATCAGTTTTACATATAATTAAAAAATGTTTATTCTTTACTCGATGAGTACAATTTATATTCCAAGGTTCAATATGCCCAATTTTGTTTATTAATCTGGTTTTGTTACACCCTATATAAGCTTTTATTCAATAACATTTTCTACAATTCTTTAGTCAATTTGTGGAGTATATGTTTCTTTGGTCTATGGGGACAAAATACACCTGGCCTTCTTTTTATTCCTTATTCACGTCTATTCAAAAATATTAAAGTTGACTTTGTTGACCACTAACTCTATGGAGAGGTGCTGAATGCATGGCCAACTGAGCATTTTAAAAACAGTGGCTTGGTTGCCTGAAAATAACAATAGAGTTAAGCTGGGCTTTTTTCTCAGAGAGAGAAGTCACCCCCTTGTCTCTGTCTCCTACCCAACTCCAAGCACCATCTCTTGTTTCCACGCCTACTCACCTCCAAGCACTGTCCCTTGTTTCCACCCCCTACCCACCTCCAAGCACTGTCCCTTATTTCCACCCCTACCTACCTCTCAGCACTGTGCCTTGTTTACCCCCCTACCCACCTCCAAGCACTGTCCCTTGTTTCCACTGCCTACCCACCTCCAAGCACCGTCCCTTGTTTCCACCCCCTACCTACATCCAAGCACCATCCCCTGTTTTTACCCTTACCCACCTCCAAGCACTGTCCCTTGTTTCCACCATCTACCCACCTCCAATTACTGTCCCTTGTTTCCACCCCCTACCCACCTCCAAGCACCATCCCTTGGTTTACACCCCCTACCCACATCCAAGCACCGTCCCTTGTTTCCACCCCCTACCCACCTCAAAGCACTGTCCCTTGTTTCCACCCCCTACCCACCTCAAAGCACCAAGTTCACTTTGTTGACCACTAACTCTATGGAGAGGTGCTGAATGCACGGCCAACGTATTAACAGTGGCTTGGTTGCCTGAAGATAACAATAGCGTTAAGCAGGTTTTTTTTCTTAGAGAATAGGTGCAGGAACTCCCCTCTCCCATGTCACGCCCTTGTCTCCACCCCCTACCCACCTCCAAGCACCATCCCTTGTTTCCACCCCCTACCCACCTCCAAGCACCATCCCTTGTTTTCACCCCTTACCCATATCCAAGCACCATCCCTTGTTAGCATCCCGTACCCACCTCCATGCACCATCCCTTGTTTCTGCCCCCTACCTACCTCCAAGCACCGTCCATTGTTTAAACCCTCTGCCCACTTCCAAGCACTGTCCCTTGTTTCCACCCCCTACCTACCTCCAAGCACCGTCCCCTGTTTCCGACCCCCTGGACATAAGGTTTAGGAAATATGACTGTTGTACAATGTGTATAATTTGCTGATCACAGTGCTTTTGCAATAGGTCATATGGGCAATAAATTATCCACAAGGAAAGAGCAGAAATAGGGAAATCCTGAAATATCCAACAAGAAAGTGGAAACAGAGTAGGGAAAGGAAGTACCGGTATTAATTGCGATCCCTATATTGTGTCTCCCAGGCATGGGTGCTTTGCATGAAGCTGTCCTCTCTGGGAATCTGGACTGCGTCAAGTTGTTGGTGAAATACGGAGCGGACATCGAACAGAGAGATGAAAACGGCTGGACCCCTCTGCACATGGCGTGTAGTGACGCACATCCGCACATTGCCAGGTGAGCTCTGTGATGGGATGAAATCAAACTTCTTAGGCCTTGTACACACGACCGGTTTCCTCTGCAGAATCCAGCAAGAAACTTGTTGGGAGACGTGTTTTGCCGAGGAAACCGGTCGTGTGTACATTTTTCGACGAGTAAACTGTTGAGAAACTCGACGAGCCAAAAAGAGAGCATGTTCTCTTTTTCCTCGACGGGAATGGAGAAAATTGGCTTGTCGATTTCCTCGACAGCCGAACAAGGAACTCGACGAGGAAAACTGCAGTTTCGCCCGACGAGTTCCTCGGTCGTGTGTACGAGGCCTTACTGTATGTATTGTAAAAATGGGTGTGGAGTGCGGAAAAATAAATTGATAAAGTGGCTAGATATAAAATTATTATTTTTTATTAATAGGCAGTAACTAACATGTTATGTGAGTTTTTAAATCCTTCTTATTTAGGGCTTCAGATATCAATCTACTTAGAGGCGAGAAACATGAAGGACTGGTGTCACATATCTTTCATTGTAAGAGGGCAGGCTCGGAGACCAGTAGCTATAGCAGTAGAAAGGCTCCCACCAACCAGCACAGAAGCAGGTTAGCCTGGAAGATGACGCAGGCTCATCAGAGGTTAGGAGTCCAAGTACTTACTGGTATTTCCCAGAGCTCCTGAGGGTGAAGATGAGTTTTGCTGTGTGTTAGTACCAGATCGAAGTCCTCAGGATTTCCCCACCAGGAAGTGAGCAAGCCAAGGTCTAGTAGTAGATCTAGCAGTCTGGGATCAAGCAGAAGCATAGTCAGTAAACAAGCCAAAGGTTGGTAACAAGTGGTTTCAGGTTGGGATCAAGCAGGAGCGTAGTTGAGGAACAAGCCAGCATTTTCCTTAAGAATGGTTGCAGGTTGGGGTCAAGTTGAAGCATAGTCAAGTAACAACCTAAAGGTCAATAACAAATGGTTGCAGGTTGAGATCAAGTGGAAGCTTAGTCAAGGAACAAGCCAAAAGTGAATAAGAAATGGTTGCAGGTTTGGATCAAGCAAAAACGTGGTTGAGGAACAAGCCAAAAGTCAATAACAAATGGTTTCAGATTGAGATCAATCAGAAGCTTGGTCAGTAAACAAGCCAAATGTTGGTAACAAGTGGTTGCAGGTTGGGATCAAGCAGGAGCATAGTTGAGGAACAAGCCAGAGGTTTATAAAGAATGGTTGCAGGTTGGGGTCAAGTAGAAGCATAGTCAAGGAACAAGCCAAAGGTTAATAACAAACGGTTGCAGGTTGAGATCAAGTGGAAGCATAGTCAAGAAACAAGCCAAAGGTCGATAAAAATGGTTTCAGGTTAGGATCAAGCGGAAGCATGGTCGAGGAAAAAGCCAAAGGTCGGTATTGAGTAGTAGTAAAGATAAGGACAGCTGCAGGTATGCAAAGGAGTTATATATCGGGAAACAAGAGACAAGGCAAAATTGTCTAATAGGTCAGACAGAGCGCTGTCTAGCATCTCAGGTGGCACAGCAAGAAGAACCACAGTCAGGCACCACAGATGTCACTGGTTCAATTCTGGACCCTGACATTACCTGATGCAGATCAGTTTCCACTCAAGCCCCCCTGGAAGTTGAGAAGGGATATGCAAGGGAGGTGGAAAGTCACAAGTGCTAGGGTGTTGACACTGTTGGCTAGAACTTGTACTTGGTAGTACACTGAGGATGAGCTTAGTTAAGGTAAAGTCACATTCCAAGCCTGGTCTGGTAACAGCCAAGCGGGATGGCACCAAGTTGTAGGCAGGATCAGAGTCAGGGACAGTCAAAGGTTAGCAACAAATGGGCAGTGAGGTATGAATTCACTAGACAGGAGGAAGTGGGTAATCAGAGGTCAGTAGCAGAGATAGACAGCGAATAAAGCTGACAAGGGTAATCCGAAAGTGAGGTCAGGTGAAAGCTGGGTCAATCGCAGAATTGGAACAAGTATCAGTATCAAAAACCCTTGTCAGGAGTCAACAGCAGTGATGACCAGATCTGTGTGGCTACACTTAGAAATTGAGATTAGACTATATATAGTAAATGTATTATTAGTAAAACAAAATGCATCCACACACCAGCAAAGGGAAGCAAGTAAATGTGATGATACAAGTGAACAACAACCATATACGCAAAAAGCCTATTGCATTAGGGTTTGCACCCCAAAGCTCAAACACACGTGTGTGTTTATATATACTGTATATAGCACACTGATCTCCCTGCTGACATAGTGAAAGAGTAACTAGGGTGTGCCCAGGCACATCCGGAACACCCTGTGCGCACGCCTATGAGTAACAGCAATGTGATGGGGAGACGTCTGATGTGTTGAAAGGACCTCTGGTGTGATGGGGGGAACCTCTGAGGTTATGGGAAGAACTCTGATGTAATGGGAGGACCTCTAATGTGATGGGAAGACTTCTGATATGATGGGGAGACCACAGATGTGATGAGGAAGTTCTTTTATGTGACGGGGGAACCTCTGATGTGATGGGAGAACCTTTGATGTGATGGGAGAACCTTTAATGTGATGGGGGACCTCTGATGTGATGGGAGAACCTTTGATGGGATGGGGGAACCTTTGATGGGATGGGAGAACCTTTGATGTGATGGGGGACCTCTGATGTGATGGGAGAACCTTTGATGGGATGGGGGACTCTGATGTGATGGGGGAACCTTTGATGTGATGGGAGAACCTTTGATGTGATGGAGGGACCTCTGATGTGATGGGAGAACCTTTGATGAGATGGGGGAACCTTTGATGGGATGGGAGACATCTGATGTGATGGGGGACCTCAGATGTGATGGGAGAACCTTTGATGAGATGGGAGAACCTTTGATGTGATGGGAGACCTCTGATGTGATGAGGAACCGCTGATGTGATGGGAGATCTTCTTATTTGATGGGAGACCCCTGATTTGATAGCTGAATCTCTAATAAGATGGGAGACTTCTGATGTGATGAATAGACCTCCGAGGTGATGGGAGGAACCTCTGATGCAATTGGATGAACCTTTGATGTGAGGGGGGAACCTCTAAAGTGATGGTGGGAACCTCTGATCTTATAGGAGGACCTCTGATATGATGGGGAGACCTCTGATGTGTTGAGGAAGTCCTTTCATGTGAAGAGGGGCTCTGATGTGATGGGGGGGGGGGTCGTCTTTGGTGTGATGGGGTGAAGTTAATTTAATCAAGGCTGTTGTGTTCATCGTTCCAGGTTTTCCCAATGATAAGTAACATCATTTTTTTTTTCATTTTTAAATTGGGGTGCCTTGAGATTTTGCTTACTTTTATAGGGTGCCGCAACTGAAAAGAAATTGGGAAGCGCTGCGGCTGCACTAACAGATACTAGAACAGATCCTTTTTATGTGCCTTGTTATCTAATTACCTTTTAGCTAATATAATCCTATAAAGCACTTTTGGTATTAGCGATAATCTTTGTCTGTTCCTACTTTTGGTCCATGTATTGTTTGCGACTGTACAGTCCTGTTGTCTCCCTACTAAGGTTCACATAAACACTGGCTAGTCACCCAGTCAACCCTTTAATCACCCCTGATGTTAAAATTTCCCTCCAGACAGTGTCATTCGTACAGTGACAGTGCATATTTTTTTAAAGGGGTGTTCCAGCCAAAATTTATGTTTATTAAAAGTCAGCAGCTACAAAAAAGTGTAGCTGCTGGCTTTTAATAAACATACACTTACGTGCTCCAGAGTTCCAGCGACGCGCCGGCCGGGGCTCCGCTCCTCTCCCCCCCTCCCCGGCGTCTTATTCCCCTTCCTCGTATGCCTGCTAACCCCGCCGTGCCCTGTGACGTCACCGCCTCTTCCGCTTCCGCGTTCCACGCTGGTCAGCGAGGAGCTTCCAGGACCCATCCACACTGAGAAGCCTTGCGGACATCACTAGAGCCTGCGGAATGGCACCCACCGATTAAAGGACACCCCGATGGACTACTACTCCCAGTGAACCTGTGAGTATATACCCTTATACTCACATTTCTTGTAGAATGCTTTTTTAAATGTTATTTTTTGAGTTGGCGCCTCCACCCCCTCCTTTTTTGTTGGCGTCTTCATTCTAACTGTGGGAACCCGGCCGTGACAGCTTTCGGCTTCACGGCCGGGCACCCTCTGCGCATGCGCGAGCGGCGCTGCACTATTCGATTGGACAGGCTATCGCCTAGGACCTGTCACGTGTCCTAGGCGATAGCCTACAGGGAGGGGCTGCTGTAGGCGATTAAGCTTAATCGCCTAACCAGCCCCTCGGCGGAAGGAGGAAGTGGGACAGGAAGTCCCACTCCTCCAGAAGCCCCCACTCCCCCCCCCCCAAAAAAAATGACATGCCAAACGTGGCATGTAAGGGGGTGAGGAGTGGGATAAGCGGAAGTTCCATTTTTGGGTGGAACTCCGCTTTAAGCACTGATCACTGTATTAGTGTCACTGGTCTCCAAAAAGTGTCAGTTAATGTCCGACTGTCCACCGCAATAGTCGCTGATTGCCGCCATTACTCCGACTTTGTGGTGCTGCACTGAATTGAAATAAGGTTACTCCACTATTTTTGTGATTTCTGGTGCGACTTGCATAGACATCTGTGCATGAAGTTGCACAGATGTCAGCCATGCTGCACCTGAAGTCGCACTGACCTGCCGTTTTGAAATTGTGCGACTTCAAGTTAAGTCGCAAGATTTCAAAGATAAGAACAGGGACTGGCCAGATTTTGACGTCCACCGGCACTAGCCAGTTGTAAGGCAGAGACACAGGACTGTGATCTGCTTATGTAAACAAGGCAGATTGACGTTCTGACAGGGGGAACCAATGGCGTTTAGCAGGGAATAAATTCAATTTCTTCCCCTAGTAAAAGCACTTCCAACAGTTCACATAAACACTGAATGGCACCCAGTTAACCATTTGATCACCCCTGATGTTAACACCTTTCCCCAGCCAGTGTCATTAGTACAGTGACAGTGCAAATGTTTAGCACTGATCACTGTATTAGTGTCACTGGTCTCCAAAAAGTGTCAGTTAGTGTCCGACTGTTCACCACAATATCAGTCGCCAATCGCCGCCATTACTAGTAAAAATATAAAATAAAAATATTTCATAGTTTATAGCTTCTATAACTCAGACATACATGCTTATATGATTTTTTTTTCTCCAAAAATATATAGCAGAATACATATCGGCCTAAATTGATGAAGAAATTAGTTTTTTTTCCATTTTTATATTTGAATATGTTTTATAGCAGAAATGGAAAAATATTGATTTTGTTTTTCAAAATTGTCGGTCTTTTTGTTTATAGTGCAACAAAAAAAGAAGAAAAAAAAAAAACCAGGTGATTAAATACCACCAAAAGAACGCTCTATTTGTGGGGGGGAAAAGGACATACCGTATATACTCGAGTATAAGCCGAGTTTTTCAGCAAATTTTTTTGTCACTTTTTTGCCCCTAATCTCCTACACTTTGGGCACCCAGACTTTGGGCACCCGGTATCGGCTGGCTGTAGGTCCCCTGGACCCTAAACTTGGAACACATGGGACCTAAGGCTGGGGAGCACCGATTTTTCAAATCCGGGCACCCCTTCCATAGACTCCCATGTTAAACAGTAATTTCTCCTGTGAATTTGGGGAGCCGGTACCAGCTGGTCATAGATCCCCTGGACCCCAAACTTGGCACACATGTAGCACCACTATTCCTCTACAAGTGTGCAAAGTTTGTTGTCCAGGGGACCTACGGCCGGGGACCCATTCTATAGATTCCCATGTTAAACGTTAATTTCTCTGGTGACTTTGGGGAGCCGGTACCAGGCGGTCGTAGGTCCCCTGGATACCAAACTTGGCACACATGTAGCCCCACTCTACCTCTACAAGTGTGCAAAGTTTATTGTCTGAAGAACCTAAAGCTGGGAAGCACTGATTTTTCAAATCCGGGCACCCCTTCCATAGACTCCCATGTTAAACACCAGTCTAGTCATGGACACAGTGAGGCATGCGCACAGTAAGGCATGGGCACAGTAAGGCATGGGCACAGTAAGGCATGGGCACAGTAAGGCATGGGCACAGTAAGGCATGGACATGGACACGGTGAGGCATGGTGAGGCATGCAGATGGACACCCTTGGCTTATACTCGAGTCAATACGTTTTCCCAAGTTTTTGTGGTAAAATTAGGTGCCTCGGCACACATGTAGCCCCACTCTTTCTCTACAAGTTTGCAACGTTTATTGTCTGGGGGACCTACGGCTGGGGAGTACCGATTTTTCAAATCCGGGCACCCCTTCCAAAGATTCTAATGTTAAACGTCAGTCTAGTCATGGACACAGTGAGGCATGGGCACAGTGAGACATGGACACGGTGAGGCAAAGTGAGGCACAGTGAGGCATGCAGATGGACACCCTAGGCTTATACTCGAGTCAATATGTTTTCCCATTTTTTTGTGGTAAAATTAGGTGCCTCGGGTTTAGTGTTGCATGACCGTGCAATGGTCATGTAAAATAACACAGTGCCGTATCGCAATGGCCTGGTCATGAAGGGGGGGGGGGTAAATCTTACAGAGGGCGAGTGGTTAAGGGTCTGCCTGTGACAGCAGCCATGTGTTCTCCTGAAGGAGACTGGCCTGTCACGTCTTGACATAAGATCACTGTCACATTTTTTCCAAGTGATCACTCAAGAACAACAGCAGGTCACCTTTTTGGATGAGGCCAGAGGATTTCTCGTGAACCGCCAGATGACAGATGTCTTCATGTGGGGCCAAATTAAACAACAAAAAATAATTCCCAAGAAGTAAGATAAAAAGTTATTTTAGGTAATTTGTTCAAAAGTTTATAATTATTTTAATTTCTTCGAAATCTTTAAAGTCAAGTAGCACAAACGAACTAAAAGTTGAATGTAGGCCGAGGTATGAGTGGCAGCTGATGAGTCAGAGATAGGGACTACTTATGGGGATTACAGGGGCTTAGGAGTTGCTACGGGCGGAGCGACGCACCGATGTTGTCGCAGGGCTCGGTTACCAGAAGTGTGGGTTGCTTTCTCTTTACGCCGGCCGGCAAGACTGTTTAAGCGTTTTACAGTGCATCCGGAAAGTGTTCACTTTTTCCACATTTTGTTATGTTACAGCCTTACTCCAAAATGGATTAAATTCATTATTTTCCTCAAAATTCTACAAACGATTCCCCATAATGACAATGTGAAAGAAGTTTGTTTGAAATCTTTGGAAATGTATTAAAAACGAAAAACAAAAAAAAAATCCCATGTACATAAGTATCACAGGCTCCTCCCATGTGCATAAGTATCACAGGCTCCTGCCATGTACTTAAAGTGGAGGTTCACCTTCCAAACAAATTTCAGGCATGCCATGGAGCCCACCCACCCGACCGGCAGTATGCCGGTGTTTTCTTTTTTTTTTCTATAAATATCCTTTTTGGGGGCTCTCGTCCCCTCCGGCGATCCCGCGTGACTGGGCGTTTCCACAATCACAGCCTGTGATTGACATCCCTCAGCCCGGCGCATACAGCGCGTGACGAGATGCCGAAGGAACCCGAACGTCGGTGCGGCCCTATACGGCGCCTGCGCATCGACGTTCGGGTTCCTTCGGCAAGTACCGATACTTTTTTTTAAATGTATCCCCAAATGCAGCCATGTCTCCCACATATGCAGCCATGTCCCTCCAGCCATGTCCCTCCAGCCATGTCCCACCAGCCATGTCCCTCACATATGCAGCCATGTCCCTTCAGCCATGTCCCTCACATATGCAGCCATGTCCCTTCAGCCATGTCCCTCTAGCCATGTCCCTCACATATGCAGCCATGTCCCTTCAGCCATGTCCCTCTAGCCATGTCCCTCACATATGCAGCCATGTCCCTCTAGCCATGTCCCTCACATATGCAGCCATGTCCCTTCAGCCATGTCCCTTACATATGCAGCCATGTCCCTTCAGCCATGTCCCTTACATATGCAGCCATGTCCCTTCAGCCATGTCCCTTACATATGCAGCCATGTCTCTTCAGCCATGTCTCTCTAGTCATGTCCCTCACATATGCAGCCATGTCCCTCACATATGCAGCCATGTCCCTTCAGCCATGTCCCTCTAGCCATGTCCCTCACATATGCAGCCATGTCCCTTCAGCCATGTCCCTCTAGCCATGTCCCTCACATATGCAGCCATGTCCCTTACATATGCAGCCATGTCTCTTCAGCCATGTCCCTCTAGCCATGTCCCTCACATATGCAGCCATGTCCCTCACATATGCAGCCATGTCCCTTCAGCCATGTCCCTCACATATGCAGCCATGTCCCTTCAGCCATGTCCCTCTAGCCATGTCCCTCACATATGCAGCCATGTCCCTTCAGCCATGTCCCCCATACCTTTGCCGTCGAAAGCCGCCGCACCGCCGCATGGAGAAAATCACAGTATTCATTTGAATAGCTGTTTTGCCCACGCGTATAGACAATCCCCCTTGCTTGGGATTGGACAGATCACGATCACCCATCCAATCCCGAGCAAGGGGGAGTGTCTATACGCGCGGGAACACCACAGCTATTCAAATGAAAGCTGTGATGTTCCCGCACGCCGTTTAACCCATGCGGCGGCGCGATGCGGCGGGGGGGGGGGAGTATTCTATTTAGGTATCGGGGGTATTTGCGGGAGTACAAGTACTCCCGCAAATACTCGGTATCGGTCCCGATACCGATACTGGTATCGGGACAACCCTACTCAATACTTTGGTGAAGCCCCTTTGGCCCTAATCAGTCTTTCCGAGTATGAGGCTACAAGCTTGGCCCACCTATTTTTGGGCAGTTTCTCCCATTCTTGTTTGCAGGACCTCTCAAGCTCCATCAGGTTGGATGGGGAGCGTCGGCGCACAGCCATTACCAGATCTCTCCAGAGATGTTCAATCGGGTTCAACTCTGGGCTCTGGCTGGGCCACTCACAGAGTTGTCCCATAGCCACTCCTTTGTCATCTTGGCTGTGTGCTTAGGGTTTTTCTCCTGTTGGAAGATGAACCTTCGCCCCAGTCTGAGGTCCAAAGCGCTCTGGAGCAGGTTTTAATCAAGGATGTCTCTGTACATTGCTGCATTCATCTTTCCCTCGATCCTGACTAGTCTCCCAGTTCCTGGGGAAAAACATCCCTACAGCATGATGCTGCCACCACCATGCTTCACTGTATGGATGGTATTGGCCAGGTGATGAGCGGTGCCTGGATTCTTCCAGACATGACACTTGCCATTCAGTCGAAAGAGTTACATTTTTGTTTCATCAGACCAGAGATATTTGATTTGAAAATGGAGTGGCCACTGCCTGCTGATGCGAGTGTAGGAAAACCAGTGGTCGGGGCGCCGGGGCGGCCTAGGTAGCGGTCACACGATCCTCTATACCTGAAAATCTAACCCCAAATAAAACAATGGAAAGGGGGAAGCAGTGAGGGAGCATGGACTGGTGTATAAACTGATGGGTGGCATCAGATGGCTTTATCACCTTGCCCTGAATTGGCAAAGTATCTCTTTATATATTATTTATACTTGACATTGAACACCACAATGTATCATTTCAGTAGCCATCACAGGTGCTGGTGCTCCACTTTGCGGAAAATCCATATGAGGTTTAGGGGGCACCGGGGTTGGGAAGCTCCTTGAAATTTGCTGTTACCGTGTTTCCCAGAAAATAAGACCTACCCCAAAAATAAGACCTAGTGTTATTTTCCAGGAGGGCTGCAATATGAGCCCTATCTCGAAAATAAGCCCTAGTTTAAAATGCTTGTAAAATCATATAATCCACTCTATTACAGTATTATATAATGTACAATGTGTGTGTTTCTGTAATATAATTTTGGGGAAGAGAGCTCCGGTGGGTCACAGAAGCGCAGAGCGGTGCTTATAATGAAGGTATTTGGTACAATTATATTACAGAAACACACACATTGTACATTATATAATACTGTAATAGAGTGGATTATAGGATTTTACAAGCATTTTAACTCAGTTCACACTGGAGGTTCCTGTCAGGCAGGGAGAGAGAAAGGACATTACATACCTTCGTTATAGCACCGCTCTGCGCTTCTGTGACCCGCCGGGGCTCTCTTTACCGCAGAGCGGCGCTATAATGAAGGTATCTGGCACAATTATATTATAGAAACACACACATTGTACATTATATAATACTGTAATAGAGGGGATTATAGGATTTTACAACCATTTACCTCTGTTCACACTGGGGATTCCTGTCAGGCAGGGAGAGAGGGGGAAAGAAGACATCACATTACATGGTAAGACCTACCCCGAAAATAAGACCTACTGTGTCTTTAGTTGCCAAAATTAATATTAAGACTTGGGCAGTGGCGGCTGGTGCTCAAAATTTTTGGGGGGGTGCAAACAAAACAAAAAAAAAACAAAAAAAAAACAAACTTCAATTGCAGCCTCACTGTGCCCATCAAACGTAGCTACTGTGCCCATCAAAAGCAGCTACTGTGCCCATTAGACACAGCCACTGTGCCCATCAAACGCAGCCACTATGACTATCAATTGTCGCCACTGGGCCCATCAGTTGTCACCACTGTGCCATCAATTGTCGCCACTGTGCCATGCCATCAAACGCAGCCACTGTACCATGCCATCAAACGCAGCCACTGTACCATGCCATCAAACGCAGCCACTGTGCCATCAATTGTTGCCACTGTGCCATCAATTGTTGCCACTGTGCAATGCCATCAAATGCAGCCACTGTGCCCATCAATTGTCGCCACTGTGCCCATCAATTGCTGCCAGTTTTCCCCCTCATAAACCGCCAGCCCCGTAAAATGCAGTGAGATTGCCCCCTCAAATACCACCAGATTGTGAGCCCCCGCCCGGCACTTACCTTTTTTCGGGTCAGCAATCCTCCCTCCACGCTCCCTCGATGTCTTTTCCTGACCCCAATGTCGCTTCAGCCAATCAGGTTACTGGTTTCCAGACCTAATGAACATGATTGGCTGAGACGCGTGTCAGTATTAACCAGGTAACGCACACCCTGTGCGTCCCCATGGTAACTATTTGGAAGCCAATTACAGCCCACAGGCCGCTGGCTCTGATAGACACATCCAAAACCAACCAACTGCCTTTATTCAGATGGCCGGCGCTCACCAGGGGGCCGGCCATCTGAATAGTGGGCGGCAGTGACAATACATAGATTCATGCAATGCGTGAATCTATGTATTGTTGACTTGAGTGGCGGGTGCAGGGGAGAGAGGGGGCGGCGCTCCTGCGCCCACTATGGACGCACCGCCACTGGACTCAGGCTTATTTTCAGGGAAACACGGTAATTCAGTACCTACAGGTACCCTCAGGCAAAGCCTTTACCACTGCTGTCTTCACCCAAGTAAGTGACGTCACCATTGGTTAACCGTGTTGCTCTCTTGCTCCTCTTTTATTTGGCATAAACAGAAAGTTCCAGCTCTTACGTATTCGGTTCCGCTATCAGCAGCTGCGAATTTCTGGTCTGTGTTGTTATCTAGTAACCAAATTGAAACAGTAACGCGGCCTCTACTACTGCCTCCCTCTGTAATGTGACTGGGGAGGAAGACACGGAATACTGGACATAGTAGATCAGCTTCCACATTCCATCTGCTAGGCGGTTTATGGGCAAATTCAGGAGGATGGCGGTGTTTCCAGTTTCTGCTTGGTCATGTTTTCTTGCATTGGCGCCTAGTATTAGTAACAACTCAACATGCCCTCTGCCCCCCGGGAACACACCTCTAAGCCATTATAAGTTGATTATCGGGTCTTAGAAAGGTTTACAAGAGTGCTTTGATTGGAAGTGAAGGAAATAAAAGTAAGAGACGCTCCATAACAGCTCAACATGAGAAATATTTTACATGACTTTTTTATTATCAGATCAACCTTTGCACTTTATTTATTGTAAGCTTAGACATGGATCAGTGTACATTTGTCTTGGCACCCCAAGCCTGTGTGTTATCTCATATCCTGGATATGTGGTTAAAGCAGAGTTCCATCCTTTTAATGTTTATTAAAGTCAGCAGCAGCTACAAAAAGTGTAGCTGCTGACTTTTAATAAACGGACACTTACCTGTTCAACGGTCCAGCGATGCGGCCGCTCGGAGCGTCGCTTCTCTCCCCGCTAGGGTGACCACATTTCCAAACTTCCATTCAGGGACACCCCCCCCTTCCCAAAAATCAGCTTGTGCTATACAGCACAGTGATTGGACACAAGAGGCGGGATTTATGATTTCTCCAAACACAAGCAGGGGGCGGGATTGTGCTCCTCCAGGCATTCCCGGCCAGGACAAGTACTGTCAGTGAGTAAAGCAGTGATGTGACGGCCTTTTTTGGGGGCATTAGATTGGCCTGGTTGGGGGGGGGTAGCTGTGTCAGTTTCATTCCGGGACACTGTGTTGTCCCGGAATGAAGGTGCCCGGGACAGACCTGCAAAATGCGGGACTGTCCCGGGAAATCCAGGACATGTGGTCACCCTACTCCCCACTCCTCTCCTCAGCGCCTCCATTCACATTCTGGGCACCCTGCCGTGAGAGCTTTCGGCTTCACTGCGCCCCCGGATTGGACAGGCAATCTCCTGGGGCCTGTCACGTGTCCCAGGAGATCGCCTAGAAGGAGGGGCCACCTAGGGGCAGAGGAGGAGTCACCTAGGTGGAAGTAGGAAGTGTGACAGGAAGTCCCGCTCCTACTGAAGCCCCCACTCCACCCCCCCCAAAAAAATGACATGCCAAATGTGACATGTAAGGGGGTGAGGAGTGCTTAAAGTGGAAGTTCCAATTTTGGGTGGAAGAGCGTTGTAACGGCACCCCGATTATGAAAGGGGTTAAAGTCGTTTAGGACATTCCATTACCGAGCACAAAGACAGCTACCAGACACTGCAACCAGCCGAACAAGAAACCCATACAAATAATTCTCCCCCAAGTACGAGACGAGGCTCTGTATTGAGGGTCAAGCAAGAATCAGACTCTTTATTATAACCAGATAACAAGTCTTATATACAGAAGAAGAGGAGGTGCATACCTCCTGCTCATATTACTCTGAAAATACACCTGTGACCAGAAACCTAATTAACATGAGCTAATTAACTAATCCCTTTAAAGCGGAGTTCCACCCTTAAAATCACTTTTTTTCATTACATCCAGCATACTGGCGTCAGCGCCAGTATGCTGTTTTTTTTTTTTTTTTTTTTAATGCACGTACTTACTTTATATCAAATCATTGAATTCCAGGCGCACCGCGGAATGTCGCCGCTATAAGGCGTCACGCCTTCCGGAAACAGCCGATTAGCATTCGGCTTTTCTCGGCGCCTGCGCACAGACCCAGGAGCTGACTGCGCAGGCGTCGAAAATAGCCGGTCCTAGTTTGGGTTTTTTCGGAGGGCGTGACGCGGCTATATACGGCGCCTGCGCAGTCAGCTCCTGGGTCTGTGCGCAGGCGCCGAGAAAAGCCGAATGCTAATCGGCTGTTTCCGGAAGGCGTGACGCCTTATAGCGGCGACATTCCGCGGTGCGCCTGGAATTCAATGATTTGATATAAAGTAAGTACGTGCATTAAAAAAAAAAAAAAACAGCATACTGGCGCTGACGCCAGTATGCTGGATGTAATGAAAAAAAGTGATTTTAAGGGTGGAACTCCGCTTTAAGCAGCCGATGTGACTCCGTGACATTCTGGGCATCGCTATGATAAATCAGGATTTCACTACAGGTGAGACTTGTTGTCACCGAGCTTCTCACAGTAGATGATACATTATCATAAGTGAAAAAACACAGGACACCTTCACACAATAGCAGGAGCTTCAGCAGGAGAAAAAGCCGATCCGAGAAAAATTAAGTTCAATGCTTCTGAGCATGCGTGTTTTTTTCTCCGTCGGAGTTCCATACAGACAAACAGAATTTACGATCCTCTGGACAACCTCTGGATATGACACTGAGCACGTGCCTGCACTTTATGTTAAAAAAGCACGTACAGGCAACTTGTTTGGTCGACCATGGCGAGGCCTGTTCTGAGAGGAACCTGTCCTGTTAAACCTCTGTATGGTCTTGGCCACCGTGCCGCAGCTCAGTTTCAGGGTCTTGGCAATCTATAGCCTATGCCATTTTATGTAGAGCAACAATTCTTTTTTTCAGATCCTCAGAGAGTTCTTTGCCATGAGGTGCCCCCTTGCTTTGTGCACTGGTCCAAATCATTTGGTGGAGGGGGGGGGGGGATTATGGTGTGGGGTTGTTTTTCAGGGGTTGGGCTTGGCCCCTTAGTTCCAGTGAGGGGAACTCTTAGGCCTTGTACACACGAGGGAATAAATCCGCTGAACATGGTCCGACGGACCATTTCAGCCGAAAAATCCTCTCGTGTGTAGGGGCAAACCAGCGGACATATCTGCCCGCACATGCGTCGTATCCTGTGAATGGATCCGACGCATGCGCGCGGAAGTGTTTACTTCCTGGTGCAGTGACGTGGCGGTGACGTGGCGGCGTCAACGTCACCGCCGCGTCACCGGATCAAAGCAATCCGGCGGACAGATCCGATGGGAACGGTCCGTCGGACCGTTCCCATCGGATCTATTCCCTCGTGTGTACAAGGCCTTAAAGGGGTTGTAAAGGTTTGTTTTTTATTTTCTAAATAGGTTCCTTTAACCACTTAAGACCCGGACCTTTATGCAGGTAAAGGACCTGGCCAGTTTTTGCGATTCGGCACTGCGTCGCTTTAACTGACAATTGGGCGGTCGTGCGACATGGCTCCCAAACAAAATTGGTGTCTTTTTTTCCCCACAAATAGAGTTTTCTTTTGGTGGTATTTGATCACCTCTCCATTTTTTATTTTTTGCGCTATAAACAAAAATAAAACGACAGTTTTGAAAAAAATTCAATATTTTTAACTTTTTGCTATAATAAATATCCCCCAAAAATATATAAAAAAACGTTTTTTTTCCTCAGTTTAGGCCGATACGTATTCTTCTACCTATTTTTGGTAAAAAAAAAAAAAAAAATAAAAAAAAAATTGCAATAAGCGTTTATCGATTGGTTTGCGCAAAATCTATAGCGTGAGGAGATGTTAACATTAGTTAATGTAGAGGTCATCGGCATGTATATGTCCCGTAAAGGGAACTATCACAACTCCCAGTGGATGGCTGTAGAATCCCAGGTGGATAGAGGGAATTGATAGAGGGAAGTGTAACAGCCCTTGCGTGTGGCAGATAGTAAGGTCCGGCCGGCATGCAGATATGAAGGCACAGCAAAGGAGCCCTTCAGATGGACACGGCAAGCCCCGCCGGTGTCCGTGACATTACCGGATCTCCGACGGAACTCCCTGAAGGCCCAGAAGCCAGCGGAGAGGTGAGTACCAATCAAAAGAATTTTAATCGATCAAAAAAATTAAAGATTAATCGATGAATTAAAAGTTAATTTGCACAGCCCTACTTTTTATTAATATTTTTTTTTTTTACTACTTATGGCAGCGATCAGCAATTGTTTTCGTGACTGCGACAATTTTGACACATTTTTGGGACCATTGTCATTTTCACAGCAAAAAATGCTATAAAAATGCATTGTTTACTGTGAAAATGACAATTGCAGTTTAGGAGTTAACCACTAGGGGGCGCTGTAGGGGTTATGTGTGACCTCATATGTGTTTCTAACTGTAGGAGGGCGGGGCTGGACGTGTGACGTCATTGATTGTGTTTCCCTATATCAGGGATCAATGAAGCTGCCACTGTCAAGAATGGGGAAGCTGTGTTTACACACAGCTCTCCCCATTCTTCAGCTCCGGGGACTAATCCGGCGGCAATCGGGTCCACGGGTCCCGCGACCCACGGCTGGGCACTTAAAGAGGACGCACAGGTACGTGCTTGTGCCCAGCCGTGCCATTCTGCCGACGTATATCTGCAGGAGGCAGTCCTTAAAGTGGAGTTCCACCCATTTTTTTATGTTTGTCTGTGCTGCATGCACTAATCTCATAGTGTTCAGAATGGACAATTTTTATTTATTTTGTTGCTTGTAAATACCTTTATTTTGTAGTCCTTCATTACTTCCTCCTCCGTATTAGCTTAGGCTATTAAGTCACAAGGCTATTTGCAAGGGTTTCTGGGATAAGCATCATATTTCCCAATAGTCCTTGCAAATCTGACTGAAACCTATTACATTGCTTGTGCAGCACTGAGCATGTGCGAGATATGCAAAGCTGAAATCCAGGAAGTCATACAGTCTGGCTTCATGATGCCCACACTTAAGATGGCCACGGTCTATTGCTGTAACAACCTAACAAAACGGACCTTAGTTTACAGACTAACTTTACTAGAATACATTAAGCTTGTGTATTACAGGGGTATTTATATTTAAAAAGTGAAATTGTGGGTGGAACTCCCCTTTAGGTGGTTAAGCTAGTGCATTGTTGGTTCACTTACCTTTTCCTTCGATTTCCCTTCTAATAGTTTGCATCCACGTACTGTTAACTGGTACTGTGCGGACGTTCTGTTGCATCCAACTCTGTGTCACATCCCACCACAACCAAAATAATGACCTTTGTCTGAGAATATAGGGAGTGGAGCTAGAAGGTAGTAAGAAGAAGTAGTGTACGTATTAAAAGTTACAGAAAAGCTTACTCAAGCTATCAGATTAAAGTTGTCTGAAGATGGAAATCCCCTTTAAAAATAACGTGGGGGTGAACAATGCGGGACGTTGGAACGATGTCACTGTGTAACCATAAAGCAATCCCTTAATCTATCTAAAACCCCACACAGGAACTGCCCAACTAGAGAGAGCAAGGAGCCAGAAAGGAAAGTTTATAACGGATCCAGACCGGTTGGGTGCTATGAAAAAACTGCAGCCCGGGCTGTTACATTAATTACAGTCTGAGATGGACAAATTAATGGGGAGTCCCAATTTTGTTAGAGATCCGCCATTCATTTATTGGTACTTTCCTGATGCAGTACCTAAAATATGATTATTATAATAATACTATATTATTAGTTCAGACCTGATCTTAATGCCTCTAATATTAGTGAACTTTGTTTAACCACTACTACCGGCTGCCGTCAATTGACGACGGCACGGTAGCTCTGTTGTTCTGAGAGGACGTCATACGACGTCCTTGTCTTGCAGAGCCACCAGGGGGCGCACTTGTGCCGCCACGTTACTGGGAACCCGATGCGCGTGCCCAGTAACTGAGCAGGACCGTGGATCTCTGTGCGTAATCACAGAGATCCACATCCTGTCAGGGAGAGGAGACCGACGGTGTGTCCCTTGTACATGGGGACACTGATCGGTCACCTCCCCCAGTCAGTCCCCTTCCCCCACAGTTAGAATCACTAGTAGGGAACACATTTAACCCCTTCCTCGCCCCCTAGTGTTAACCCCTTCCCTGCCAGTCACATTTATACAGTAATCAGTGCATATTTATAGCACTGTTCACTGTATAAATGTGAATGGTCCCAAAAATGTGTCAACAGTGTCTGATGTGTCCGCCATAATGTTGCAGTCCCAATAAAAAATCGCAGATCGCCGCCATTACTAGTAAAAAAAAAAAAAGTAATAAAAAAAATATATCATAATTATGTCCTCTATTTTGTAAGCGCTATAACTTTTGCGCAAACCAGTCACTATACGCTTATTGCGATTTTTTTTCAAATTAATTTTTTTACCAAAAATATGTAGAAGAATACGTATCGGTCTAAACTAAGAATTTTTTTTTATTATTGGGATATTTATTATAGCAAAAAAGTAAAAAAAAAAAGTTTTTCTTCAAAATTGTCGCTCTATTTTTGTTTATAGCAAAAAAATAAATAAAAAAACCCAGAGGTGATCAAATACCACCAAAAGAAAGCTCTATTAGTGGAAAAAAAAGGACGCTGATTTTGCGACCGCGCAATTGTCAATTAAATCGACGCAGTGCCAGAAGCTGAAATCGCGCCTGGGCAGAAAGGGGGTATATGTGCCCAGTAAGCAAGTGGTTAAAGTTCTTTCCCATGGGCGGCTGTCTGTACCGCCCTCTGAAAAGCAGTCTGCCGTGGATGTTTTTTTTCAGAGGGCGGCGGAACATTGGTTGCCAGGCATTCAGAAGGCAATACTGCCAAGGGGGATTTCTTTTTGAAATACTGCGCCGGAACCGTGACCATTTGACCAAGCGGCTAACTCACGGTTATATGGCACAGTCTCATTGACCTAAATGGACAAGTTTGACAGGTGGTGCTGCCTGTCAACCTCTGCAAGCTGCTATGAAGCAAACCCACTGCAGCAACAGCATGTGTACCACACCATCCAGGTGCAAAGTTAGGATAAACATCATGTGGGTGGTTGGGCGGGGGGGGGGGGGGGTGTCAACTGCTCGTTTTTGCTTCATTTATCACCCATGTGAAATTGCCCTTAAGCCAGCCATAGACAGTTTGAATCTCGGTCAGTTCAGCAGGAACCGGCTGTCAGAAACTATGAATCAGATCGAGACAGAAGTACAGTTAAATCACACATGTTTATTAATAATAATAATAAAAAGATAAACAGAGTAAGCATAGTCAAAAACCAGAGTTCAGGAACGGGATCGGATAGTCAGCCAAGCCAAATGTCAGAGAGCCAGAGATAAATGTAGTAGAACAGCAAGCAGGATCTGGAGCCAGAAGGAACGTCAGCCAAGCAAGTCTTCAACAGGAACGCAGGAGATAGTCTCTGTGATGTTGACCAAGGCGAAGGCAGAGAGCAACTGAACTGGACAGCTAAAGTAGGCAGGACTGACAAACAGGAGATATCATCAACAGGTGAGTCACTGTGGAAGGGCTATGTCTAGCCCTGACACCGGCCAGGATTTGAACCATTAATGGGAAAGCTGGATGTATCAGGTTGATCAAACGATCAACTTGAGTACAACCAGCCTGCTGGATTTGTATGCTATTACAAGCTGCAGCTATGGCTACTAGCTATAATCACTGTGTTCTCCTGGTGGGGGCAACTGCCCCCGCCGGGAGAAGACAATTACTCAGCAGGAGGGATTCCCCTGTCAGCACAGTCTGTTTTGATGGGGGAATCGTACGCATTTCTTTCTGGAAACTTGTGGTTGCTGGAAAGAAATTTGCACCGTCTTAGTGTATAAGGAAGAAGGCTTCACAAAAGGGGTTTAGAAGGATGGAGAATTTACAAAATTTTTGATTCCAAGTCCTCTGATCTGTAATAAAGGGTTGCAAACAGATACACCACAAAATTTGCTCTTTGCATACCGTCAGCTTTGTTTTGGTTGGAGGGGCGCGGATTTATTAGATGGGAGAGGAGTGCTCTCCTGGAATCATGTTCACAGCCTCATTTCAGAAGACTACTGGTCCTGGGATTTGGTTCCCCCATCTAAAGGGGGCTCCCCAGTCCCCCTATTAGTGGCTTTTGAAACATCTTTCGCCGAGCGACCCTTCAAGCTGCTTCTTAAACCAATCCGACCTCTTGGATGACTTTTATGAGAAACAAAATCGCCAATTGAAAAAAATATATTGAGGTTATGGCTGATAACTTCAATTGAAAGTCGCCTGCAACGTATACAGTGCCTTGAAAAAGTATTCACCCCCCCCCCTTGCCATTTTTCGTGTTTTGTTGCCTCACAACCTGGAATTAACATGGATTGTTCGGGGGTTTGCATCATTTAATTTACAGAACACACCCACAACTTTGAAGATTTTTTTATTTTTATTTTTTTATTGTGAAGCCAAAAATCCTCCTCCTTGCAAAACTGCTCCATCTCTTTCAAGTTGGATGGTTTGCGCTTGAAAACAGCAATCTTTAAATCTGACCACAGATTTTCTATTGGATTGAGGTCTGGGCTTTGACAAGGCCATTCCAACATATTTACATGTTTCCCCTCAAACCACTCAAGTGTTGCTTTAGCAGTGTGTTTGGGGTCATTGTCCTGCTGGAAGGTGAACCTCCAGCCTAGCCTCAAATCACACACAGAGTGGTACAGGTTTTGCTCAGGAATATCCCTGTAGCACCATCCACCTTTCCCTCAACTCTAACCAGTTTCCCAGTCCCGACTGCTGAAACACATCCACACAGCATAATGCTGCCACCACCATGTTTCACGGTGGGGATCGTGTTCTTTGGGTGATGTGTTGGGTTTGCGCCAGACATATCGTTTACTTTGATGCCCAAAAAGTTCAATTTTAGTCTCATCAGACCAGACCACCTTCCTCCATACATTTTAGGAGTCTCTCACACTTTTTTTTTGCTTAAAGTAATGTCTTTCTTCTGGTCACTCTGCCATAAAGCCCAACTCTATGGAGCGTACAGCTTATTGTCGTCCTATGTACAGATACTCCAGTCTCTGCTGTGGAACTCTGCAGCTCCTCCATTGTTACCTTAGGTCTCTGTGCTCCTCTCTGATTAATGCCCCCCTTGCCCGGTCAGGGAGTTTTGGAGTGCGCCCGTCTCTTGGCAGGTTTGTTGTCATGCCATGTTCTTTCCATTTGGTTATGATAGATGTGATGGGGCTCCTAGGGATCACCAAAGATTTGGATTTTTTTTTATAACCTAACCCTGACTTGTACTTCTCAACAACATTGACCCTTACTTGTTAGGAGAGTTCCTTGGTCTTCATGGCAGTTTTTGGTTAGTGGTGCCTCTTGCTCAGGTGTTGCAGCCTCTGGGGCCTTTCAGAAAAGGTGTGTGTATATGTAATGACAGATCATGTGACACTTTTGCCGCGTGCACACGATCATTTTTCAGCATGAAACTTTGTTTTTGAAAAACGTCATTTACATTGATCCTGTGTGGGCTACACATCATTCTTCTTTTCGGGTTGTAAAAAATTATCGTGTGTGGGCTAAAACGAAGCAAGTTATGAGACGGGAGCGCTCGTTCTTGTAAAACTACCATTCGTAATGGAGTAAGCACATTCATCACGCTGTAACAGACAGAAAAGTGCGAATCGTCTTTTACTAACAAGGAATCAGCTAAAGCAGCCCCAAGGCGAATAGAACTTTCCCTTTAGAGTGCCGTCGTACGTGTTGTATGTCACCGAGCTTTGGTCATCATTTTTTTAAAACAATGGTGTGTGGGCAACATTTTTCTTAATGATGAAGTTGGAAAAACATCGTTTTTTGGACATGCTGAAAAACAAAGTTTTTTTTCATGCTGAATAATGATCGTGTGTACGCGGCATTAGATTGCACACAGGTGGACATCATTTCACTAATTATGGGACTTCTGAAGGTACCGTATATACTCGAGTATAAGCCAAGTTGTTCAGCATATTTTTTTGTGCTGAAAATGCCCCCCTCGGCTTATACTCGAGTCACCTTTTGCGGCTGATCTCCCAGACTTTGGGGACCTGGTACCGGCCGGCTGTAGGTCCCCTGGACCCCAAAGTTTGTTGTCTGGGGGGACCTATGGCTGGGAAGCATCGAATTTTCAAAGCCAGGCACCCCTTCCATAGACTCCCATGTTAAACGTCAGTCTAGTCATGGACACGGTGAGGCATGGACACAGTGAGGCATGGGCACAGTGAGGCATGGGCACAGTGAGGCATGGGCACAGTGAGGCACGGGCACAGTGAGGCATGTAAATTGACAGTCACAGTGAGGCAAAGTGAGGCATGCAGACGGACACCCTAGGCTTATGCCGCGTACACACGGTCGTTTTTTGCGATGAAAAAAAACGACGTTTTTTAAAACGTCATTTAAATTGATCGTGTGTGGGCAAAACGTCGTTTTTTGTCTTAAAAAAAACGACCAAAAAAAAATTCCAACATGCTTGAATTTTTTATGTCGTTTTTCAAAACGTCGTTTTTTGTTTCACAAAAAGTCACCGTGTGTAGCAAAAACGTCGTTCAAAACAACGTTTTTCAACCCGCGCATGCCCAGAAGCCAGTTATGAAGCGAGCTTCAATGGAAAAGAGTGGTGAACGTAACCTCGCTTTTTGTGAAAAAACGATGGTGTGTATGCAAAATTGTCTTTGAAAAGTGACGTTTCAAAAACGTCGTTTTTTACTTCACATAAAACGTCGTTTTTTTTCATCGCAAAAAACGACCGTGTGTACGCGGCATTATACTTGAGTCAATAAGTCTTCCCAGTTTTTTTGTGGTAAAATTAGGTGCCTTGGCTTATACTCGGGTATATATGGTAATTGGTTGCACCAGAGATGTTTATGGGCTTTATAACAAAAGGGGGTGAATACATACGCACATGCCAATTATCAGTTTTTTGTTTCTGAAAAATAGTTTTAAGTAAATATTTTTCTAATTTTACGTCACCAACTTAGACCACTGTGTTCTGATCCATCACATAATTCAGATTAAAAAAACATTGAACCAAAGTCTGTAATGTAACAAAATAGGTAAAAAAAAGCCAAGGGGGTGAATACTTTTGCAAGGCACTGTATATATACCAGTGGGTGTTTCCATGACAGCCTGGGCTAGGGTGACCACATTTCCAAACTACCATTCAGGGACACCCCCCCCCTTTCCAAAAATAAGCTTGTGCTGCAACGAATCACAGCACAGTGATTGGACATAAGAGGCGGGATTTATGATTTCTCCAATCACAAGCAGGGGCGGGGATTGTGCTCCTCCAGGCATTCCCGGCCAGGACAAGTACTGTCAGTGAGTAAAGCGCTGATGTGATGGCCTTTTTTGGGGGCATCAGATTGGCCCGGGGGGTGGTTGTGTCAGTTTCATTCCGGGACACTGTATTGTCCTGGAATGAATGTGCCCGGGACAGACCTGCAAAATGCGGGACTGTCCTGGGCAATCCGGGACACGTGGTCACCATAGCCTTGGCCCAGTTGCATTAGCCTAGGGGGGTGAATACTTTTGCAAGGCACTATATACTGCGGTCAGCAAGTGGGTAAGCTGCAAATTATTACATTTTGGTTTTTGGGTTTAGATCATTTTTAATATTCATAAAATGTATCTGTAGTATAGAAAATGCCAACTGTTGTGGCATTTCTTTAAATAATAATCTCTCTTTTGCCCATGTAGCCTTGGCGCTGGGTGTTTGTATTGCACGTGAAATGACAGATGTAGGATTGGGGTTGCAGCAAGGGCATGCCCTTCCGTTGATATATTTGGACTTTGCACCCTTCTTTGCCATGTTGGGTGGTACGCTATGGCATGGAGCCCTCCTCGTCTTGTCCCTGGCTCTATGAATGCTGTGAAAAGCTTTGACTGGCATTTAAGACAATCCCTTTCAAGTTGATCTTGGGCAGTGCCTTGCCATTTAGTGCTGGGGGAGGAGAGGGCAAGTCACATTCCCAAGACATGTGTTGGGACCAGTTTAGCCTTTTCTCCCCCAGCAGCTTACCACGGTCATCCCAGCTACTTCCCTATGAATGTCCAAACCAGACTTGAGCCAAAACTTCGTTTTTTTTTTTAGAGGGTTAGAACTTCTCTTAGGTTTAAGACCACTGTGGCCCTTTTCTTCTGAAAATGCAAGTTGCTTGGCTGTTATGCTGATCTAATGGTTTTCATAAATTAGCAAGGTGCGAGCATGCGGGTCCTGATTCTGCTCTAAATTAAGTCTAGTGCATGTTTGGCCTGCATCTCAGTGTGAGCTCAGCATGATGGCCAGGCAGCTAGCATTTCCCTAAAGCAAATCTCCACCTTAACCACTTCCATACAGGGCATTTTCACCCCCTTCCTGCCCAGGCCAATTTTTAGTTTTCAGCGCTGTCGCATTTCTGAATGACAATTGCGCGGTCGTGCGACGTGGCTTCCAAACACAATTGGCGTCCTTTTTTTCTCACAAATAGAGCTTTCTTTTGGTGGTATTTGATCACCTCTGCGGTTTTTATTTTTTGCGCTATAAACAAAAGAAAGCGACAATTTTGAAAAAAAAAACACAATGGGCCAGATTCTCGTAGATCTGCCCTTTTTCTGCGTAGCGTAGAGTATCCCCTTTACGCTACGCCTCTGCACTATTTACGGACAAGTGCTGTTTTCTCAAAGCACTTGCTCGGTAATTTGCGGAGGCGTATCGTAAAGGGGACGGCGTAAGGCCGCGTAATTCAAATAGGGAAGGAGGGGGGCGTGCTGTATTTAACCACTTCCCTACGGCCGTACGACTTTATGCGGCCGTAGGGGCGTCCTGAATCTCTGACAGGCCGTGTTTTTCCTTCCTGTTCTTAGAGAGGCCACTGGGGGGCGCGCGAGCGCCGCCGTCGGCGGCGCGCACGTGCCCGCAGCATCGCTGACATGCCGATGCGCGTGCCTGGCGGCCGTGATGTCCGCCAGGCAATCGGGATCGGCGGCTGCAGGGACAAGACATGGATCTCTGTGTGTAAACACAGAGATCCATGTCATATCAGGGGAGAGAGGAGAGCAATCTGTGTCTCTTGTACATAGGGACACAGCATCGGTCACCTCCCCCAGTCACCCCCCCTCCCCCCACAGTTAGAACACAATTTAGGATACACATTAACCCCTTCCTCACCCCCTAGTGTTAACCCCTTCAATGCCAGTCACATTTATACAGTAATTAGTGTATATTTATAGCACTGATCGCTGTATAAATGAATGGCGCCAAAAATGTGTCAAAAGTGTCCGATGTCTCCGCCATAATGTCGCAGTCACGAAAAAAATGCTGATCGTCGCCATTAGTAGTAAAAAAAAAAATAATAAAAAATAATAATAATTCTGTCCCCTATTTTGTAAGCGCAATAACTTTTGCGCAAACCAGATGCTTATTGCGATTTTTTTATTTTTATTTTACCAAAAATATGTAGAAGAATACGTATCGCCTAGACTGAGAAAAAAAAAATGTTTTTTTAAAAAAATTGGGCTATTTATTACAGCAACAAGTAAAAAATATAGTTTTTTTTTCAAAATTGTCGCTCTATTTTTGTTTATAGCGCAAAAAATAAAAACCGCAGAGGCGATCAAATACCACCAAAAGAAAGCTCTATTTGTGGGGAAAAAAGGACGCCAATTTTGTTTGGGAGCCACGTCGCACGACCGCGCAATTGTCAGTTAAAGTGATGCAGTGCCACAAGCTGAAATTTCACCTGGTCAGGAAGGGGTTTACGTGCCCAGTAAGGAAGTGGTTAAATTAAGCGCGCCCCCGCGCCGAACGAACTGCGCATGCGCCTGCCCTAAACGTAGCCCACTGCGCATGCTCCATAGTACGCCGCAAATACATTGATTTCAACTAGGGTTGTCCCAATACCACTTTTTTAGGACCGAGTACAAGTACCGATAGTTTTTTTCATGTACTCGCCGATACCGAATACCGATACTTTTTTTAATGTGTCCCCAAATGCAGCCATGTCCCCCCAGCCATGTCCTGTCCCCCACATATTGCAGCCATGTCCTGTCCCCCACATATTGCAGCCATATCCTGTCCCCCATACCTGTAGTAGATGATGCCGCGTTAATCCCCGTGTATTGTAATCGCCGCATTACAGGCACCTTTCGTTTGAATTCTTAATGCCCGCCGCGTATAGACATTCCCCTTCTCGGGATTGGACGGATCCGTCCAATCCCGAGCAAGGGGGAGTGTCTATACATGGCTCAGTGCATAGACACTCCCCCTTGCTCGGGATTGGACAGATCCGTCCAATCCCGAGAAGGGGAGTGTCTATACATGGCGCGGCGGGCATTAGAAGAATTCAAACGAAAGGTGCCTGTAATGCGGCGATTACAATACACGGGGATTAACGCGGCGGTGGCGGCTTTGTGGTATGCGGCGGCTTGCGGTGGCGGCGACAAGTATTCTATTTAGGCATTGGGGGTATTTGCACGGGTACAAGTACTCCCGCAAATACTCGGTACCCTAATTTCACCGGTACCCTAATTTCACCGGCAACGTAATTAACGTACAGGCCTATTCGCGACGAGTTACGCAAGTGACGTAAACGACGGAAAAACACAACGCTGTCCCGACGTCCATACTTAACATGGCTTACGCCGGACCTACGCAAGGTTACCCCTCATATAGCAGGGGTAACCTTACGCGTACGCAAACTACGTCGACGAAGCGCAACTTCGTTCGGGAATCGGCGTATCAGGCTCATTTGCATATTCGACGCTGAAAGCGACGGGAACGCCACCTAGCGGCCAGCGTAGAATTACATCTAAGATCCGACGGTGTAAGTGACTGGAGATACACCGTCGTATCTCTTTTGAGAATCTGGCCCAATATTTTTTACTTTTTGATTTAATAAATATCATAACTTTTTTTTTTTTTTACGTTTTTTTCCCCTCAGTTTAGACCGATACATATTCTTCTACATATTTTTGGTAAAAAAAAAAAAAAAAAGCGTATTTGATCAGTTTGGGCAAAAGTTCTAGCGTCTACAAAGTAGGAAATAGAATTGTTGCATTTTTTTATTTTTTTTACTAGTAATGGCGGCGATCTGCGATTTATTTTTTATTATTGTGACCGTGACATTGCGGCGGACACATCGGACACTTTTGAAAACTGCACTGATTACTGTGTAAATGTGACTGGCATGGAAGGGGTTAACACTAGGGGGGCGCTGAAGGGTTTAAATATGTTCCCTAAAGTATGTTCTAACTGTTAGGGAGAGGGGGACTCACAAGGGGAGGAGACTGATCTGTGTTCCTCTGTACTGGGAACACACATCGGTCTCCTCACCGCTGACAGGACATGGATCTGTGGGTTTACACACACAGATCCATGGTTCTGCCGTGATTGCAGGCAATTGCGGGTGCCCGGCGGTCATCGCGACCACCGGACACGCGCACCGGGTCCCGAGGAATGCGGCGGGGGCGGCCTGAAAGAGCAAGGACGTCATATTACGTCCAGTCTGAAGGACGAGAGGTCCCCACCGACGTCATTTTACTATGGCTCGGTCGGGAAGAGATTAATAAAAATGTCTGTATTATTCAGCACTGTAAAGAGTAATAAAAGCTACAATGCTCACCTCCTGTCTGGGGCCACCCCCTGCAGAAAGTTCTCCACTATCCTCCAACCAAGTTCCTGTTAGCCCAGGCTGTCATGGACACACCCACTGGAGACGGTGTCACCATGTAACCTAGGCTAATACAACTGGACCCAAGCTGTCATGGACAGTGACACACCCACTGGAGACGGTGTCACCATGTAACCTAGGCTAATACAACTGGACCCAAGCTGTCATGGACAGTGACACACCCACTGGAGACGGTGTCACCATGTAACCTAGGCTAATACAACTGGACCCAGGCTGTCATGGACAGTGACACACCCACTGGAGGCGGTGTCAGCAGGTAGACCATACCTCCCAACTTTTTCAGATGGGAATGAGGGACACCTACTAGCAGAAGTATGTAGGCATAGGGCACACACCCTGCCACGCCCCCTTAAAAGAGAATTAACCCCCCCCAAAAAAAGATTTGTTAAACCCACAAGGGCTTTTTTTACCACTACTATTCCTTTATATTGGCTTGTCAAATTTACAAATGCAGCAGTTTAGGATTTTCATGAAAGGTTTAGCACTGGGAAACACTTTTTGAAGGATAAATAGTACATTTTATATACAACTATATAGATCAGACCAAAATGAGGGACAACTGAGGAGGAAAGAGGGACATTGCTCCAAATCAGGGACAGTCCCTCGAAATCAGGGACAGTTGGGAGCTATGTGTAACCTAGGCTTATGGAACTGGGCCCAGGCTGTCATGAACACACCCACTGGGGGCGGTGTTAGCATGTAACCTAGGCTAATGCAACAGGGCCCAGGCTGTCATGGACACACCCACTGGGTGTGGTGTCAGCATGTATACTAAGCTAATACAACTGGGCCCAGGCTGTCATGGACACACCCACTGGGTGTGGTGTCAGCATGTATACTAAGCTAATACAACTGGGCCCAGGCTGTCGTGGACACACCCACTGGGGGGCAGTGTCAGAATGCAACCTAGGCTAATGCAACTGGGCCCAGGCTTTAATGGAAATGCCCACAGGGGGCGGTGTCAGAATTAAACCTAGGTCCTAGGCCAGTGATGGCGAACCTTGGCACCCCAGATGTTTTGGAACTACATTTCCCATGATCATGGGAAATGTAGTTCCAAAACATCTGGGGTGCCAAGGTTCGCCATCACTGTCCTAGGCCAATACAACTGGACACACCCACTGGAGGCAGTGTCAGTGATATGCAAATTCTTTGGATACAAGCAATCTCCTGGAAAGGATTATTTTATTTTAACGAAAATTTTAAGGACCTGAACCACCTGGCTCCTAGGGTTCCCTTGTAGTATTCCACATGGCACTAATCCAATTTTTTATTTTCTCCCTCTGAACCCAGGTATCTTCTAGCTCTTGGAGCGCAAAAGGATGTTGTGAACAGCGAAGGGGAGACGCCATCCGAGCTTATAGACTCTGACTGTGAGGAGTTAGTGCAGATCTTCTCGACGAAGAAGGGCGACTGATGAACCCTTAACAATTGACTACCAACCCCAACAGAGGTGCATTTTTTGACACGTGCTGCCCCCTGGTGGGAGCTGGTTGAACACACAGACTGCGAAGGTTTCTTCCAAAGCTCTTGCCCACTTAACCCAACTCACTCCCAAGCAGACACATCGTGCCACCTAGGATGGGGAAGGTGACCCGGCAGCAAGAGCGCGTGTATCAAAGGTCTTCAAAAGTCTTTAATTAAATAAAGCATGTTTGGATTCAATATGGCAGCCGCCAGTGACCCGTTCACTGGTATAACTGGGTTGTGACTGTGCAGTCAAGAGGCCCCGTCTGGAAAAGAGGACAATACGTTACCAAGGAAGGGAAAAGTGTTACCTGATTTTCCTATACATGGGGCAATGTAGTTTTGTCTACTAAGGTTTTTTTTTTTTTGGAATGTACATATCTTTATACAAAATTGTGGGTGTACTAAGAAGTGTATTATTTTATAACTCCACATTAACAGAACAGCTTTTGTTAGACAAAAAAAAAAGCATAAATAAAACAAAAAAATTATAAAACAAAAAAATTAAAAATTAAATATAATTTAAATGGTGCTTTTTGTGCATATGGGACACTTATTTTATTTATTGTATTGTATCTATTGGTGGTGCCAATTTTTGTGCAGTTACTACACGCTAGACTTTGGATGAGCTTACTTGGTTTTAGGCAAGTTTCGCACCTATGCTTTTGCAGAAACGTACTACAGTCCATTTATCTCCTATGGGTCCCATTCTTTTATATTTAATAAATATATTTATATATATTTATATTATACAAATATAATAATAAATATTCCCCCAAAAAATGTAAAAAAAAAAAAAAAAAAAAAATTCTTCATCAGTTTAGGCCAATAATTATTTCTCTACATATTTTTGATAAAAAAATAAAATAAATATAAAAAATAAATAAAAAAAATCGCAATAAGCGTCAGGGCTGTCTTTAAGGCAGTGCAAAAGGGTAAGCTGCCCTGGGCCCTGTCATTATTGAGGGGCCCAAAGCAGCTGCCCCAACTATCCCAGTTTAAACTCTTGTCCCTTGAGGTTTTAGTTCAGTGCTGTGTCCTGATATCTCAGTGTGAAGTTCTGTTACTAATGTTGCCCAGCTCTGCCCTATTGTTGTGTACAGATGACACAGCTGCAGACTCTGTGTTTACATGTAAATACTGTCATTGATATGTAAATATCGTCTGCATTCATATGTAAATAGCGGTGGACCGGCAGCATCCATATGTAAATAGAGGCAGTATTCATATGTATATCATGGCCCCCTGAGGTCATATCCACCATCACCTATACGGAATGCCGCCCACTGGCGAGATAAAGGGGCATGCTGGAAAATGACCCCCCCCCCCCCCAGCACTGCCACTGATCCCAGGAGTCCTAGGATCCCTATGAGTTTTCTGTCTATTAATAGGTCCCCTTAGTCCATGGTGTGCAGGCAGTGAGGAGATGATGTGTTGTAACCTCTAGCAACTAATCAGTAATGATATGCAGTAATCTCTTTTTTAACCAATCAACAAGCACAAAGCATGTGCTGTAACCTCTAGCAACCAATCAGTGAACGGTATCGATGTACAGTAATCTCTATCAACCAATCAACAAGCACAAATCATGTGCTGTAACCTCTAGCAACTAATCAGTGAGCCGTAATGTGTGCTGTAACCTCTAGCAACCAGTCAGTGAGCAGTAATCATACACTGTAACCTCTGGCAACCAATAGCAATCGCTGCCTGATCTAATTCAGTAAACTGATTTTGAGTCTAGCTGCTATTTATTGTATGTCTCAGAGCAGATGGAGCACGAAAATACATTGCCCAGGGTCCAATCAATATTAAAGACGGCCCTGATAAGCGTATATTGATTTGTTTGCGCAAAAGTTATAGCGTCTACTAAATAGGGGATAGTTTTATGGCATTTTTACTATAATTTTTTTTTTTTACTAGTTATGGCGGTGATCTGCGATTTCTAGCGGGACTGTGACATTGCGGCAGACAGATCAGACACTTTTTTTGGACCATTGACATTTATACAGCGAACAGTGCTATAAAAATGCACTGATTACTGTGTAAATGTCACTGGCAGGGAAGGGGTTGACACTAGGGGGTAATCAAGGGGTTAAATGTGTTCCCTGGGAGGTGTATTGCATACACTGGCGCCCCCTCGCACCTCTGGCCACATGCGATATTGCATACACCGGTGCCTCTGCACCTCTGGCCACATGCGGTATTGCATGCACCAGTGCCCCCGCATCTCTGGCCACATACAGTACTGCATACACCGGTGCCCCCGCATCTCTGGCCACATACAGTACTGCATACACCGGCGCCCCCGCACCTCTGCCCACATACAGTACTGCATACGCCGGTGCCCCACACCTCTGGCCACATACAGTACTGCATACACCAGCGCCCCCGCACCTCTGCCCACATACAGTACTGCATACACCGGTGCCCCCACACCTCTGGCCACATGCAGTACTGCATACACCGGTGCCCCCGCACCTCTGCCCACATACAGTACTGCATACGCCGGTGGCCACATACAGTACTGCATACACCAGCGCCCCCGCACCTCTGCCCACATACAGTACTGCATACACCGGTGCCCCCGCACCTCTGGCCACATACAGTACTGCATACACTGGCGCCCCCACACCTCTGGATACATACAGTACTGCATACACGAGTGCCCCCGCACCTCTGGACGCATACAGTACTCCATACACGAGTGCCCCCGCACCTCTGGCCACATACAGTACTGCATACACCGGTGCCCCCGCACCTCTGCCCACATACAGTACTGCATACGCCGGTGCCCCCACACCTCTGCCCACATACAGTACTGCATACACCGGTGCCCCCGCACCTCTGCCCACATACAGTACTGCATACACCGGTGCCCCCGCACCTCTGGCCACATACAGTACTGCATACACTGGCACCCCCGCACCTCTGGCCACATACAGTACTGCATACACGAGTGCCCCCGCACCTCTGGACGCATACAGTACTCCATACACGAGTGCCCCTGCACCTCTGGCCACATACAGTACTGCGTACACGAGTGCCCCCGCACCTCTGGACGCATACAGTACTCCATACACGAGTGCCCCCGCACCTCTGGCCACATACAGTACTGCGTACACGAGTGCCCCCGCACCTCTGGCCACATACAGTACTCCGTACACGAGTGCCCCCGCACCTCTGGCCACATACAGTACTCCATACACGAGTGCCCCCGCACCTCTGGCCACATACAGTACTGCGTACACGAGTGCCCCCGCACCTCTGGACGCATACAGTACTGCATACACCGGCGCCCTCGCACCTCTGGCCACATACAGTACTGCGTACACCGGCGCCCCCGCACCTCTGGCCACATACAGTACTGAGTACACCGGCGCCCCCGCACCTCTGGCCACATACAGTACTGCGTACACCGGCGCCCCCGCACCTCTGGCCACATACAGTCCTCTATACACCGGTGCCCCCACACAGTACTGCATACACCAGTGCCCCCACACCTCTGCCCACATACAGTACTGCAAACACGAGTGCCCCCGCACCTCTGGCCACATACAGTACTGAATACACCAGCGCCCCCACATCTCTGACCACATACAGTACTGCATACACCAGTCACTGTGGAACAAATTATCTGAGTTTCCATTGATTCCTAAGGGGAAACTCGCTTTGATATACAAGTGCTTTGGATTACAGCCATTTTTCTGGAATGGATTATGCTCGTAATCCAAGGTTTTACTGTACATACCATAAAACACCTTTGAATATATGTAAAGTACGCTTTGAAATGCTTTCATTTATTTATTTTATGTGATACACACTGATGTAAATTGCTTTTATGTGAAGAGTAACAATGTAACAGGATCACAGCAGGTGTAACAATGTAACACATCCAGAATGTTTCTGATGAAATGTCACTAATTACACACCTGTGTGTTCCTCCTCCGGGACGTACATTGTAATAAAATGCTGTTCTGAAAAATGAAGAAGAGTTTTTTTATGTTTGTATTTCAGTTAACAAGATGGTTCTCCTGCCTTCGATTAAATCAGAAAAGGGCGGACGACTCAGATACTCTTGAATAAAAGTCCTTTTTTTCCCGTTACATTGGTACAGGCTATGCTGACGCGTTTCGGCTAAGAAGCCTTCATCAAAGCAAAGAGCTTGGTTACCATTCCATGTTGCCAGGACACAGCACAGACACTTCCCCATCCTGGGATGTTCTCACCTAATGCTTCTCTCCATTCAGGAAATGGCTCACAGCTTCTCCCCAGCCAATGAGAACAGAGGGGTGTGGACTGTGGAAGGCAAAGTGAAAGCCCAGTACTGGAGTGTGGCTGTGGGACCCTAGGGCAGATCGGAACTGGACTTTGTGGAGGATATGATAATATGACAGGGAGGCTGCAGGGGCCCCCTGGGGTTAGGGGTGGGGTTGCGATTGTGACCCCTGCAACCCCTTATGCTACGCCCATGCCCATAGCCTATATTGGCAAGGCACTGCTCTGCTCCTCCAGCCTTCTCCTCCCCCCTGCCTTCTCAAAGCTAACAGACTGACTACATACCTCCCAACATTTTGAGATGAGAATGAGGGACACTTACTACCAAACGTATGTAGACATAGAACACACCCCTTGCCACACCCTCTTATAGGAGAATAATAATAAAAAAAAAAGGTTAATTAAATCCACAATGGCTTTTTTTTACCACTACTATTCCTTTATATTGGCTCTTAAAATTTACAAATGCATACCTCCCAACTTTTTGAGATGGAAATGAGGGACACCTATCAGCAAAAGTATGCAGGCATAGGACACACCCCTTGCCACGCCCCATTAAAGGAGAATTGTACAAAAAAAAAACAAGATTGGATAAACCCACAAGTGCTTTTTTACCACTATTATTCCTTTATATTGGCTTTTGGGAATTTACAAATGCAGCAATTTAGAAATCAGATGAAAGGTTTAACACTTTTTTGATAGATAAAAAGTGAATTTTATGTACATCTATATAAATCAGATGGAAATGAGGGACAAATGAAGAGGAATGGGGGGCAGAGGGACATTGCTCCAAATCAGGGACAGTCCCTCAAAATCAGGGACAGTCAGGGGTGTTGCTAGGTGCCAAAAAGACCAAACCGGCACCGGGGGGAGGGGTTCGGGCACCGTCGGTGGAGTGGCGCGGGGTTACCTACCTGACACACATACCATGACCTACGTGTGTGTGTGTGTGTGTGTGTGTATACACACACACTGACATAACCTGCATACACTGACCTGTCCTGCATACACTGACCTGACTCACTGACCTGACTCACCTGACTCACTGACCTGACCCACTGACCTGACCTTACCCACTGACCTGACTCACTGACCTGACCTGACTCGACCCACTGACCTCACTCACTGACCTGACCTGACCCACTGACCTGACCTGCATACACTGACCTGACTCACTGACCTCACTCACTGACCTCACTCACTGACCTCACTCACTGACCTCACTCACTGACCTCACTCACTGACCTCACTCACTGACCTGACCTGACCTGACTCGACCCACTGACCTGACCTGACTCGACCCACTGACCTGACCTGACCCACTGACCTGACCTGCATACACTGACCTGACTCACTGACCTGACTCACTGACCTGACCTGACTCACTGACCTGACCTGACTCACTGACCTGACCTGACTCGACCCACTGACCTGACCTGACCCACTGACCTGACTCACTGACCTGACTCGACCCACTGACCTGACCCACTGACCTGACCTGACCCACTGACTTGACTCACTGACCTGACCTACTGACCTGACTCACTGACCTGACCTTACCCACTGACCTGAATATGAATGTTCCAAGAACAGGAGATCTTTTTTAAATGATATTACTTGTAAAAGCTCTTCATATAAGTTCACAGTGAACCTATATAAAGAGCTTTTACAAGTAATATCATTTAAAAAAAGATCAGTAACAGCTCCACAAAGTGAGTGCAGTCGCTGAGGAGCCGAGAAGAGCCACCCGCCTGAGCGGGGATGTGGTGCGGTGGCTAAATTGTAATTCCCGTCGTGGAGCCTGCAGCGCCAATGATGGATGTCACACGTCCCGCATCCCGCCATTCGGCATCAGGTCCTGACTCCCAGACGCTTGGGGCCAACAATGTGATCAGATGCGGAATAGACTCAGGGCTTTTCGGGGACCCATTCGGGGCTCCAGCCCCCCAACCCACGCCCTAAAGACGCCTCTGGGGACAGTCCTTCGAAATCAGGGACAGTTCGGAGCTATGCAAATGCAGAAATTTAGAAATTGGATGAAAAGTTTAGCACTGGGAAAGACTTTTTGAAAGATAAAAAAGTCCATTTTATAATTTTACATATAACTCTATATAGATCAGACCAAAATGAAGGAAAAATGAGGAGGAAAGAGGGACATTGCTCCAAATCAAGGACAGTCCCTCGAAATCAGGGACAGTTTGGAGCTATGTGACTACACTGTCCATGGTTAGACCTTTCCTGTGAAGACTGGAAGTTCAGGGAAGCAGCACTGAGAATGCAGAAGCCAGCCGCATGGAAAGTTGGAAATGGCGAGTGGCGGGGTAAGAATAATTTTTTTTTTTACTGGGGAATGTTTATTTTATTGTGCTCAAGAAGTTAAATGAAACAAACACCCAGCTGCTTGTAATCTCCCCATGGGATGACTATACAAGAGAGTTGTCACCCCATAACAGGAAGTGCCTGAAGTTCCCTTCTGACGATGGCCAATAGAACCCAGCACCAGCATCCTGGAGATCTTTGCCTGATCAGGATGGGAGGACTTCCTGGAATCCATGTAAAGCAGGGGTCCTCAAACTACGGCCCTCCAGTTGTTCAGGAACTACAATTCCCATCATGCCTAGTCATGTCTGTGAATGTCAGAGTTTTACAATGCCTCATGGGACTTGTAGTTACGCAACAGCTGGAGGGCCGTAGTTTGAAGATCCCTGATGTAAAGCATGTGGGCCACAGCTGTGTACACTAGAAAGCAATGTAATTAGATCTCACAACACTGACCCAGGAACGAGACACCCGCTCCTTTGTCTCCGAGTTATTTGATCCCAGCACAAGGATGAAACACGGCTACATGTGGGGATCACACTGGGGTCTCAAGCGAGCGGATTCACAGCTATGCATGGCAGTAAGGTGTGTGGTAAAATGTGCGTTTGCATTACTGCTATGGAGGGTAACAAACAGCAAGAGGATAGGGGCTTTCAGGGCGCCACGATCAGTACCCAGTAAGTACCAGGCCTATTTCTGACATTTGTTGTTTATAAGTTTAAAGGGGTCGTAAAGGTTCATTTTTTATTTTCTAAATGGGTTCCTTTATGCTAGTGCATTGTTGGTTCACTTACCTTTTCCTTCCATTTCCCTTCTAAATGTTTTTTTTCCACTTTGTCTGAATTTCTCACTTCCTGTTTCTCCTCGGTAAGCTTGCCCCCATCATCTGGCTGGGGGTTAGTGAACCCAACATCTTACTGAGGAGGAACAGGAAGTGAGAAATTCAGACAAAGAAAACAAAGAAAACATTTTTTTAGAAGGGAAAGCGAAAGAAAAGGTAAGTGAACCAACAATGCACTAGCAAGGGGCAGTGTTGCCAACCTACCAGATTGAAATTTACTGGCACGACACCTGAAATTTACTGGCGCAGCCACGTTTTTACTGGCATTTCACAAAAGTTATTAAATTACATTTTTAGGTGCAAATTTCAGTATTTAGGCTACAAACAAGTACAATAGGCAAATAGCGATGTGATGTAAGGTAAAAAAAAAAACAAAAAAAAACATATTTTTGTTATTTTCGATATTATAAGGGCAAATTATTTAGTCACATCCCCCCTGCCTTCACCCCCCTCTGCCACCAACACCCCCTGCCTCCATCCCCCTCTGCCACCAACACCCCCTGCCACCAACACCCCCTGCCTCCATCCCCCTCTGCCACCAACACCCCCTGCCTTCACCCCCCTCTGCCACCAACACCCCCTGCCTCCATCCCCCTCTGCCACCAACACCCCCTGCCTCCATCCCCCTCTGCCACCAACACCCCCTGCCTCCATCCCCCTCTGCCACCAACACCCCCTGCCTCCATCCCCCTCTGCCACCAACACCCCCTGCCTTCACCCCCCTCTGCCACCAACACCCCCTGCCTCCATCCCCCTCTGCCACCAACACCCCCTGCCTTCACCCCCCTCTGCCACCAACACCCCCTGCCTCCATCCCCCTCTGCCACCAACACCCCCTGCCTTCACCCCCCTCTGCCACCAACACCCCCTGCCTCCATCCCCCTCTGCCACCAACACCCCCTGCCTTCACCCCCCTCTGCCACCACCAACACCCCCTGCCTTCACCCCCCTCTGCCACCACCAACACCCCCTGCCTCCATCCCCCTCTGCCACCAACACCCCCTGCCTTCACCCCCCTCTGCCACCACCAACACCCCCTGCCTCCATTCCCCTCTGCCACCACCAACACCCCCTGCCTTCACCCCCCTCTGCCACCAACACCCCCTGCCTTCACCCCCCTCTGCAGTGCCACAATCTCCCCCTGCCTTCAATCTCCCTCTGCCAACACCCCCTGCCTTCACCCCCCTCTGCCACCACCAACACCCCCTGCCTCCATCCCCCTCTGCCACCAACACCCCCTGCCTCCATCCCTCTCTGCCACCAACACCCCCTGCCTTCACCCCCCTCTGCCACCACCAACACCCCCTGCCTCCATCCCCCTCTGCCACCAACACCCCCTGCCTTCACCCCCCTCTGCAGTGCCACAATCTCCCCCTGCCTTTAATCTCCCTCTGCCAACATCCCCTGCCTTTACCCCCCTTTGCCACCACCAACACCCCCTGCCTCCATCCCCCTCTGCCACCACCAACACCCCCTGCCTCCATCCCCCTCTGCCACCAACACCCCCTGCCTTCACCAACACCCCCTGCCTCCATCCCCCTCTGCCACCAACACCCCCTGCCTCCATCCCCCTCTGCCACCAACACCCCCTGCCTCCATCCCCCTCTGCCACCAACACCCCCTGCCTCCATCCCCCTCTGCCACCAACACCCCCTGCCTCCATCCCCCTCTGCCACCAACACCCCCTGCCTTCACCCCCCTCTGCCACCAACACCCCCTGCCTCCATCCCCCTCTGCCACCAACACCCCCTGCCTTCACCCCCCTCTGCATTGCCACAATCTCCCCCTGCCTTCAATCTCCCTCTGCCAACACCCCCTGCCTTCACCCCCCCTCTGCCACCCACACCCCCTGCCTCCATCCCCCTCTGCCACCAACACCCCCTGCCTTTACCCCCCTCTGCCACCACCAACACCCCCTGCCTCCATCCCCCTCTGCCACCAAAACCCCCTGCCTTCACCCCCCTCTGCCACCACCAACACCCCCTGCCTCCATCCCCCTCTGCCACCAACACCCCCTGCCTTCACCCCCCTCTGCCACCACCAACACCCCCTGCCTCCATCCCCCTCTGCCACCAACACCCCCTGCCTTCACCCCCCTCTGCCACCACCAACACCCCCTGCCTTCACCCCCCTCTGCAACCAACACCCCCTGCCTTCACCCCCCTCTGCAGTGCCACAATCTCCCCCTGCCTTCAATCTCCCTCTGCCAACACCCCCTGCCTTCACCAACATCCCCTGCCTCCATCCCTCTCTGCCACCAACACCCCCTGCCTCCATCCCCCTCTGCCACCACCACCAACACCCCCTGCCTCCATCCCCCTCTGCCACCAACACCCCCTGCCTTCACCCCCCTCTGCCACCACCAACACCCCCTGCCTCCATCCCCCTCTGCCACCAACACCCCCTGCCTCCATCCCCCTCTGCCACCAGCACCCCCTGCCTTCACCCCCCTCTGCCACCAACACCCACTGCCTCCATCCCCCTCTGCCACCAACACCCCCTGCCTTCACCCCCCTCTGCCACCACCAACACCCCCTGCCTCCATCCCCCTCTGCCACCACCACCAACACCCCCTGCCTTCGCCCCCCCTCTGCGGTGCCACGATCTCCCCCTGCCTCCATCATCCCCTGCCTCCATCATCCTCTGTGGTGCCACCAACAACCTCTGTCTCCATCCCCACCCTCTGCGATGCCACCATCACCTTTTGCAGTGTCACTAACATCACCTGCCTCCAATCTCCCCCAGGCCCCCTGCCTTAAATCACCCTCTGCCTCCATCCCCCTCTGCGCTGCCACAATCTCCCCCTGCCTCCACCCCCCTCTGCCACCAACACCCCCTGCCTCCACCCCCCTCTGCCACCAACACCCTCTGCCTCCACCCCCCTCTGTGGTGCCACAATCACCCTGTCTCCATCCCCCACCCTCTGTGGTGCCACCATCCCCCTCTGTGGTGCCACCATGACCCCCTGCCTCCAATCTCCATGCGCAGTTTCAAGCCGAACCGATCTCGGCTATTTTTACTGGTACATTCCCGCAACCACGGACATTTACAAACGGGGGAGGGGGGGGGGGAGTGCCCGTTTTTACAAACTGTCTGGGCGGTTGGCAACACTGGCAAGGGGTTGTAAAGGTACAATTATGTTTTTCCCTTAGGCCCCTTTCACATTGAGGCGTGGAGCCGCGGTGACGGTATAGCCGCGCTATTTGTAGCGCCGCTATACCGTCGTGTTTACCGCGATATTCGGGCGCTAGCGGTGAGGTTTTAACCCCCGCTAGCGGCCGAAAAAGGGTTAATACCGCCCGCGTTGCGGGCGGTATTACCGCGCTATTGCCGCGGTTTCCCATTGTTTCCAATGGGAAGGCGCGCTATAGGAGCGGTGAACACACCGCTCCTATACCGCGGTAAAGATGCGGCTAGCAGGACTTTTGGAGCGTTCCTGCTAGCGCACCGCTTGAGTGTGAAAGCCTTCGGGCTTTCACATTGAACACTACAGGGCATGATTTTTCATGCGGTATAGCAGCGCTATTTTTAGCGCTGTACCGCATGAAAAACGCCTCAATGTGAAAGGGGCCTTAGTGCAGTCCTCCTTCACTTACCTCGTCCTTCCATTTTGCTTTTAAATGTCCTTATTTCTTCTGAGAAATCCTCACTTCCTGTTCTTCTGTCTGTAACTCCACACAGTAATGCAAGGCTTTCTCCCTGGTGTGCACACCTCCCAACGTTTTGGGATGGGAATGAGGGACACCTATCAGCAAAAGTATGCAGGCATAGGACACACCCCCTTAAAGGAGTTTGGCTAAACCCACAAGTGCTTGTTTTATCCCTACTATTCCTTTATATTGGCCCTTAGAATTTACAAATGCAGCAATTTAGAAATCAGATGAAATATTTAGGGCTGTTAAACACTTGTTGATATATATAAAGTGCATTTTATATACAACTATATGGATCAGACCAATGAGGGACACATGAGGGGGACAGAGGGACATTGCTCCAAATTAGGGACATTGCTCCAAATCAGGGACAGTTGGGAGCTATGGGTGTGGCGTCTCGTGCTCGCCCCCTCCCTTGGACTACAGGAGAGTCAGGACGCCCACTAACACACAGCTCCTTTCTCTATCTGCAACGTAGAGAGCGTCCTGACTCTCCTGTAGTCCAAGGGAGGGGACGAGCACAACACTCCACACCAGGGAGAAAGCCTCGCATTACTGATTGTTGGGTGCCGCCATCTTGGATGTGATGTCAGCAGCCCCAGCAGACTCAGAACTGGCACTCTATAGTATTCCCCTTCACACATTAAAGGTCACGCAGGAAGGTGGGGGGCTGTGTAGCTGGGCCAGCACAGACGGTAATAAGACACTCCCAGGAAGAGGAGAGGGCTATGACATATATGGAAGGAGGGGGCTGTGTAGCTGGGCCAGCACAGACGGTAATAAGACACTCCCAGGAAGAGGGCTATGACATATATGGAAGGAGGGGGCAGTGTAGCTGGGCCAGCACAGATGGTAATAAGACACTTATCAGGAAGAGGAGAGGGCTATGACATATATGGAAGGAGGGGGCTGTGTAGCTGGGCCAGCACAGACGGTAATAAGACACTCCCAGGAAGAGGGCTATGACATATATGGAAGGAGGGGGCAGTGTAGCTGGGCCAGCACAGATGGTAATAAGACACTTATCAGGAAGAGGAGAGGGCTATGACATATATGGAAGGAGGGGGCAGTGTAGAGAACTGACTCTTCCTGAAGAGGTCACATGTATAGAAACTTCAAAAAATCAATTCATAGAAGAAAAACACTGGAAGAAAACAATTCAATTTTTTAATAAAAATACATATTCCCTTATATAAGCTACACATGGATAAAAATATATATATATCCTAACACTTGTGTGTGTGTCACCAGCAGGGAAATAACATACAAAGGGACTCTGGTTGTCACAGTCATCCATATCTCCATAGAGATGACTGGCACTATATAACCACGCCCCCCGCCATGCTCCCTCCCTCCCTCCCCCGACGTCGCGACGACGCTCGCTCATGCGCAGTGCACGCGAGCGGACTTTCTGACAGGTTGGAGCTTTCGGCAGGACACCGTCTCCCTGGAGCGCGCGCGCGCCCCTCCATGCACTGCCTCCCGTGGGCGCGCCTGCCTGAAGTGACGTCACTTCCTCTCCGGGCCTGCCAGCTGGGAACCGGAGAAACAGCAACAGTGGTAAGGCGCCGGAAGTAGCGGCCAGTAAACCGGAAGATGACGGTTGCCTAGTCGCCTGGGATTCCCTAGTGGTGTTCGGTAGTATGTGTGGGCGTGGAAGGGTGTCTTGGGGGGGTGGGCTGTGTGTGTATAAAGGCCCCATTATCTCTCTTTCTCAGTGATAATGGGTCCTGTGTGGGTAGTGAGCTGTTGCCCCTGGCAACCAGCCACATTACTGGCCCGGTTTCCACCGAGAGGACTCCTAATTGGTTGCTATAGCCAAATTTCTTACCACAGTCTGTGGGGGGGGGGGGGGAGCTGCTGGAGCTTTTGTGTTGCTAATCTCCATAGCAACCACCAAGAGAGTGCTGGAGAGATGAAGTCTGGTTGCTAAAGGCAACGGCATCATGTGCCCTGTAGGTTGGATAACCTTAGAAGGTTGATGGGAGGAGAAGAGCCGTCCCCCGGCTTTCATTTCCAGGATCAGCGCCGGACCTCCAATCCCCTCCCTGGAAATGATCCCTCCTGTATTGTGTCTGTCCTGCGCAAACTGTTGGCGCAATATAAATCCTGTATAATAATAATAATAATAGTAGTAGTTGCAGGATAAACCCGCCCTTATGATGTTTTCATGTTTATTGAAAATCTGGAAGCGGGATGCAAATATTGGCAACTTGTAGGAACGTTTCCAAACTGTTAACTAGGGATTGACCGATATCGTCTTTTTTTGGTGCCGATACGATTCCGATAATTCGGCCACCTCTCCTGCCGATCGCTGATGTTTGTACATTCAAAATGTCGTGTGTTTATTTATTACACTGTCATTTTTATTTTTGTATCACTGTTCTTGCTATCACTAGGAATGTAAACACCCCTTGTGACAGCAATGGGCGGTGACAGGTCCTCTTTATGGAAAGATCTGGAGTCTATAAGACCCCAAACCCCTCCTCTTCATTTCAAAGCATCAAGATCGGCATTTTTTAATACTTAAAGGAGTTGTAAATGTAAACGCTTTTTTTTTACCTTATAGCATCCTATGCATTAAGGTAAAAAAACATCTCACAGCCCCCGAGCCCCCGTTTTACTTACCTGACCGTTCAAAATTCCCGGGTGCGTCCACATCATCCTCTTCGGTTCCCAGCCTGGCCGTTGATTGGCTGGGCGGATTGATAGCAGCACAGCCATTGGCTGACGCTGCTGTCAATCACAGCAGGTGACGCGGCCTGCGGGGGGCGGAGCTGAGTAATACAGTCGGCGGCTGTGGCCGCCGCTGTATCACGGGAGCGCGCTCGCAAAAGCTTTCCACCGTGCGAGCTCGCATCAAGGTAGAAAGCTTTTGCGTGGCAGGGCCGAGACAGCCACCGAGGGACCCCAGAAGACAGCGTTCGGGGGACACGCTGTGCAAAACGAGCTGCACAGTGGAGGTAAGTATAACATGTTTGTTATTTAAAAAATAAAATAAAAATTGTGACTTAAAGAATCACTAAAGGATTTTTTTTTTTTTTTTTTTTAGCTACATAGCTTCCTTTACCTTACTGCAGTGCTGTTTTCATGTTCTCATTGTTCGTTTTTGCTTTGAAGTAGCTGTAATACTTCTCTTATCTCCACACTTCCTGCTTGTCTGGCTCCTTATGAAAAAACTCATGGCAGATTTTCACTGTGCTCTAAGCTGTGTGTGTAAAACTCCTCAGATTCATTTTAAAAACAAAACACTGCCCTGGATTTGTTTGTTTTTGTTCTGTGTGTCTTTTTACTTCACAGAAACATGAAACCATTTTAAAAAGAAAGTGAAACTAGAGGCACATTATATGATTGATTTTTATCTATTTTTGATCATATTTAAAAGGAATCAGTTACTTTTATGTCTCTATACCCTGTAAACGGTCATTTCAGCAAAAAAAAATGTTTTCCCCCCTAAATATCTTCCTTTACCTTAGTGCAGTCCTCCTTCACTTACCTCATCCTTCCATTTTGCTTTTATATGTCTTTATTTCTTCTGAGAAATCCTCACTTCCTGTTCTTCTATCTGTAACCACACGCAGTAATGCGAGGCTTTCTCCCTGGTGTGGAGTGTCGTGCTCGCCCCCTCCCTTGGACTACAGGAGAGTCAGGATGCCCACTAACACACAGCTCCTTTCTCTATCTGCAACGTAGAGAGCGTCCTGACTCTCCTGTAGTCCAAGAGAGGGGGCGGGCACCACACTCCACACCAGGGAGTTACAGACAGAAGAACAGGAAGTGAGGATTTCTCAGAAGAAATAAGGATGTGATGTTGCGCGGCTCCGGCGAATCACAGCGCCGGAGTCCACAGCAAAGAAGGAAGAAGACAGAAGATGGACGCTTCCTGCAGTAGGGACATCGCTGGATTCTTTTGCAGGTAAGTGTCACATAATGGGCTAATATGCAATGCATTATGCTTTACATTTCAGGCAGTTCAGATATCAAAAGAGGAAGTAAAAGCCATCAGGGTTTACTTCCTCTTTAACAACTGGCATCTGAAGGGCACCGACAGGCATTACTGATGATTACTGATTGACACTTTTACGGGCCCTGGAAGGTCTTTCTGGGGCACAGGCTGGTAGCAGGTGATTGGCACCTTGTGGCAGCTGATGGGGGGGTCTGCACTGATAATCAATGTGCTGATTATCAGCGCAGACACCCCCACCCCAATCGGATTGTGTGTATAACCCCCCCCCCCCCGCTTGTTGGGTCCATACAACGTACGGACCTGTCAGCAAAAAGTTTAAGTGCCATTAATTCCTAAAGCCACCTCGAATCCAGTCAGCAACCGTGTGTTTGTGTTTTTTTTTGCTTTGGCTCGGCTCTCAGGTGCTACCGCTATAGTGTCACATTCTACTCCCCATCACAGATTGCTCCGGAAGTTTTGTTGCCGCCATCTTGCTACACCCCACACCATTGCATAGTAATGATAGAGTGAGAAGGGGGCAAGCGGACTTCTTGTTACACCCACCAGAGTTTTAGATTTCAAACTTATTTACAACACAAAACGGAGCTTATGTGCTTAAATACAGTGTTTGTAAATCTGACAGACTGTTTACATGTTAAATGTGAAAATCAGAGCTGTTCTGTCACATTAGCAACCATGTAAGGTCATCAGGTTTGCTGCTGCTGTAAACAGTCCGTCGGATTTTCAAACACTGTATTTAAGTATATAAGCTCCGTTTTGTGTTGTAAATAACTGTAAAATCTAAAACTCCGGTGGGTGTAACAAGATGTCCGCTTGCCCCCTCCTCACTCTATCATTACTGTGTGGGGTGTAGCAAGATGGTGGGGACAAAACGTCACTTTCGGGGCAATCTGTGATGGGGAGCCAAATGTGAGAAGACACCGCCGCCATCTTCGGTAAGGGAATCAGGAAGTGAAGCCTTGCGGCTTCACTTCCTGGTTCCCTACTGTGCATTCACGATCTGAATGGTCCCTGCTGTCTTCTGGGACCTGTACATCTCCCAGAATAATGGGGGAGGGTGGAGGGCGGCTGGAGGTGCCGGACGTGGCGTACCGCAGTGATCTATGCCTGGAAGTGGGAGTAAATACCTGGATTACACAGGAATCTGCTCCCTCCTCCCCCTGAAAGGTGCCAAATGTTACACCCGGGGGGGGGGGGGATCCAAAAAGCTGAAGTTCAATTTTTGGGTGGAACTCTGCTTTAAATAATATAAAACTTAAAGGTTTACAATCACATTAATGCATTCTATGCATTAAGTTGAAAAACCTTCTGTAGTGATGCAGCTCCCCTGAGCCCCCCCTTTTCCTTTCCTGAACCTGATCTTTCTCCGGCCAGGAATAAGCACGCCAGCTAGATTGATAGCAGTGCAGCCATTGGCTCCCGCTGCTGCCAATCAAATCCAATGACGCAGGGAGCGCGTCTGCATGGGTGTCCACCTTAGGGGAGCTTTCTCCTACGTGGGTAGGAGCCACCAGCACCGCCGGGGGACCCCTGAAGAAGCGGATCGGGGCCACTGTGCAAAATGAATTGCACAGTGGAGGTAAGTTTGTTATTTAAAAAAAAACGAGGGTTTACAACCCCTTAAGGACTGAAAGCAGAATGACCGCCTTGTTTTCTGCAGCATGCACTGACCTGTCTTTTGGGGGTGTAAACTTATAAATTAGTGATGTCACCTCCTAAATTTTTCTCTGGCGCCCTACAATATTTTTTTTTCCCCCACCCCCCCTAAACCAGCTGCATACAGCAATATGTCTGATCCACCCCACACACTCCTCAATGTTTTGGTCTCTTCTTACACAGCCTCTCATACCAGCATGACGTGTCTAGGGTTTCTCAGGGATCTCTAGGTTGTTCTTCCAGGATTTGGCAGGCGCAGGCCTCAAGCATTGCAGATTGGGCACACTTGATATCTCTTTGCCTTCCCACAATGCTGTGTGTATGGATGTGCCGGCCAGCGCTTTCTATGCTATGTATGGACTCTGCTAATAAGTATCTGACTCCCTTTCTCTCTTCTTAGATTCTCCTGTTAGACTTTCCAGGACAATCGTTTTCCTGGCATTCCTCTGACAGACCAGCAATGACCAGGTGAGAATATTAATGCTTTGTATGGACCAGATTATTGTTGGTATTCGTTATTTAAAGGGGTTGTAAAGGTACAATTTTTTTTCCCTAAATAGCTTCCTTTACCTTAGTGCAGTCCTCCTTCACTTACCTCATCCTTCAATTTTGCTTTTAAATGTCCTTATTTCTTCTGAGAAATCCTCACTTCCGGTGCTTCTGTCTGTAACTCCACACCATAATGCAAGGCTTTCTCCCTGGTGTGTAGTGTCGTGCTCCCCCCTCGCCTTAGACTACAGGGGAGTCAGGATGCCCACTAACACACAGCTCCTTTCTCTATCTGCAACGTAGAGAGCGTTCTGACTCTCCTGTAGTCCAAGGGAGGGGGTGAGCACGACACTCCACACCAGGGAGAAAGCCTTGCATTACGGTGTGAAGTTACAGACAGAAGAACAGGAAGTGAGGATTTCTCAGAAGAAATAAGGACATTTAAAAGCAAAATGGAAGGATGAGGGAAGTGAAGGAGGACTGCACTAAGGTAAAGGAAGATATTTGGGGAAATAAAAAGTGTACCTTTACAACCCCTTTAACTTCATGTCATAGCTGAAAGTGGTCCAGAGTCTTGGAGATGATCCAGTGAAGGGGAATCCTGCTTAACTTTCTGACATTTGAAGAAAGTGGTGTTCATTTATATGCATCGGCGCAGGGGAAGAGACCTATAAAGAGAACATGTCACCATGAATGGTTAAAGAGAAAGCTGGTTGAAAGAGTTGTGGCTTATGGTTGTTGGAATACACAGTGGAGTGGTGTGTCTAATGTGTTTCTCTTGTTTTTTATTTTATTTTTTAATAGCTCTCCGGTGTCCCGTGTAGTTTATAACGGCAAGCGCCCCTCAAGCAGCACGCGCTCTCCAAGCAGCAGCGAGATATTCACACCAGCTCATGAGGAGAATGTACGTTTCATTTACGAAGGTGAGAAAGCCCATAAGTGGGACATTGTCACTTTTTACTCCTTAAAGTAGTTCTAAAGGGCAGAAGTTTTTATTTTTTAATTTTTTTTATCTTATTACATTAAGGTAAAAAAGACACTGCCGGACCTTGCCGGGAAGAAAACTCCTGCGCTCCTTGTCGCTTCCTCCCTCAACTGTGGGCAGTACTGTGATCAAAAATCGTGTAATTTCCTGATAGGAAATTATGTGATTTAAGGTGAATCGCAGCGCTATTTTAAAAAAAAGGTTTGTCGTCGCCACCCATTGTCATGGCAACTTTAGAAAAAATTCGAGCTACGGCTCCCAGTGAATCGCACATTGCGCGAAATCGAGAGGTGCATGCTGGTTACCCAGCATGCACCTCTCCAACACTAATTCCAGAAGAGGTATCGATTGGGCTTCACATGCCCACAATCATAATTTTGTGAAAATAGTGCAGTTTACATTCCATAAAACAATTTATGATTTTTTTTTTTTTATAAAAAAAACAGTTCATATGTAGGTTTCCAAAGCTGTCATCGGTGTTCTCTGCTTTTAAATTTAGTAAAAAAGCCCCCCTAAAAAGTTACTCACAGTGCTTCGTCTGACATCACAGATTCGACTCCTCTGCTCTAAACGTAGATCTACTGATGAAGGCCAACGAGAGGCCGACATGCGTTTAAAGAGGAGCAGTGGAATCTGTATCAGACGAAGCACTGTGAGTCTAGATCTGGGGTGAATGAGCTGGTGATTTGATACATGCTGTTTTTTTTTTTTGTTCTTTCTTGTAAGTGTAATTTTTTTAGGGCTTTTTTAATAAATTTAAAAGCAGTGAACACTATGGTACTTGTGTTTTTTGTTTCATGTCCCCTGGAAATATAAGTGGAATTGATTATTAACGCAGATATGCGTCCTCGGCTCTCAGGTGTTATACCGGGATGATGCCTGCAGCCATCATCCCGGTACCGTTGTTTCGAGCGGGCGATTGGCTAGCCCGACATAACAACCGATGCAGCTAAAAGCCGCTCGGTTGTTATGCCAGAGGAGCGGGAGGGGACCCCCCTCCTGACGCCTCTCGCCGCTTTGACCGGGTCTCCCGTCCCACCGGGAGACCTGATCCTCGATCCGGCGCCTCCGTTTTCCAGGCGCAGACTGAATCAAAGCCGTAAGCTTTGTCTTCTACTCATCCTTGAGGTGAGCAGGCATTTTATCAGGTGGTGGTGTGCACTGAATATTGGATCCAATTTAATAGGATTTTACACAGCGGTGACCGCTTTGGAAACCTACATATGAACTGTTTTTTTTTTTTTTTTTTTATAAATTGTTTTATGGAATGTATAATTATTTGTTTATATAAGATTTATAGATACGCAGCGCTGCACTATTTTCACAAAGTTTAATATTGCAATAGGTGTGGCGTATCACTATAAGTGTAAGTGTTCAGCAGCTGTGTAGACACTCAGAGGGGTATATTTTGAGTAATTTATTAGCATTGTGGCGCTGATTGTTTTTCTCACAATATGCCCACAATCATGATGGCAACGGCCAGAAAAGGATTTACAAAAAAATATTTTATCAACATCCACTATTAAACATATGTACCGTATTATACACCAATATAAGTCAAGGCACCTAATTTTACCACAAAAAAACTGGGAAAACCTATTGACACGAGTATAAGCCTAGGGTGTCCATCTGCATGCCTCACTGTGTCCATCTGCATGCCCCACTGTGCCCATGACTAGACTGACGTTTAACATGGGAGTCTATGGAAGGGGTGCCGGCTGTGAAAAATCGGCCGTAGGTCCCCCGGACAACAAACCTTGGCACACGTCGCCCCATTTCTCCTCTACAAGTGTGCAAAGGTTTGTTGTCCGGGGGACCTACAGCCGGGGAGCACCGATTTTTCCAAAGCCAGGCACCCCTTCCATAGACTCCCATGTTGAACTGTAATTTCTCAGGTGACTTTGGGGACCCGGTACCGGCCGGTCTAGAGTCCCCTGGACTCGTAACTTGGCACACATGTAGCCCTATTTCTCCTCTACAAGTGTGCAAAGTTCCCGGGTCCTGTGGACCCAAGACCGGCCAGTACAGGGTCCCCAAAATCACCAGAGCAATTACCATTTAACATCAGAGTCTATGCTCGGGTTTGAAAAATCGGTGCTCCTGGGCCGTAGGTCCCCCGGACAACAAACTTTGCACACTTGTAGAGGAAGAGTGGGGCTTCATCTGTGTCAAGTGGGGACCTACGGCCGGTCAGTACCACGCCCCCAAAGTCCAGGAGATCAGGTGCAAAAAAGTGACTCGAGTATAAGCCGAGGGGGGGGCATTTTTAGCACACAAAAAACTGCTAAAAACTCGGCTTATACTCGAGTATATATGGCAATAGTTTTTTCATGTAATAATGCATTATGCTCGAATCAATAATGATAAAAAAAAAAAAAATTGTGCGTAACTCCGCTTTAAAAATTGTTACATTGAATTTTTTTTCTGTAATTTGGTGTGGCCTCAGGCTAAATATCACTGTTTTAAGCATACATGGGCATTGAACAGTGCCATAGCTGTCTCCATGTAGACCAGTGTTTTTCAACTCCAGTCCTCAAGGCACACCAACAGGTCATGTTTTCAGGCTTTCCATTATTTTGCACAGGTGATTTGATCAGTTTCACTGCCTTAGTAATCACCACAGCCTTTTCATCTGAGGGAAATCCTGAAAACTTGACCTGTTGGTGTGCCTTGAGGACTGGAGTTGAAAAACACTGATGTAGACAATCTAGGTCAGTGATGGTGAACCTTGGCACCCCAGATGCTTTGGAACTACATTTCCCATGATACTCATGCACTCTGCAGTGTAGGTGAGAATCATGGGAAATGTAGTTCCAAAACATCTGGGGTTCCAAGGTTCGCTATCACTGGTCTAGGTAATCCTGGATTTGTGCACGTGGGACCCATATGGTGTGTCTGTGGGACTTATTCCGCTTGGCTTTAAAACCATTTCCTTGTGTGGGCGGAGCAAAGTAAATGAATGGGTCGGTTGCATTTGACAGAATTTCTTTACAACTGCTGCAAAATGCTCGTTGCACCCCGTCTGGCTCAAGAAGTTGCCTCTTTTTGGTTTTCATGTGTGCCAGGCTTCAGTGATGACCAGTCACACATTGCTTTATGTTCTCATTCTTCATCAGCATGGCAGAGTGTGGAGCGGGACCTGAGGAACCAAGTGTCTGGTGGGGACCGTGGATTTGTGGAAGAGTATGTGGAGAAGCAACCAAGCAACAACCTGAAATGTAAGTCCTGCTATTTCATGACATCCTAAGTCCTATAATTTTATGTAGCCCAACCTGCATATAGGTAGTTATATGCTCATCTGTTAGAAATGGACTAACATAAGTTCAAGGGTACCTGTCTTTTAAAGAAATAGAGGAGCTGGTAGTAGAATTTTCTTCCAGTAGCGGTCCAAATCGCATGTTTATGCAAAGACTCCGATCCTTCAGAGCTCCCTTATTTTATATCGCGGTTCCCCTCTTTTATCACAAGCTTGTCTTTTGTATTTGTTTCCTCAGCCCCCCTTCACATCACAGTTCTTCCTTCGCATCACAGTTTTTCCTTCACAGTAGTGTTCTTGGCCCCCCTTCGCATAACAGTTCTTCCTTCACAGTAGTGTTCTTGGCCCCCCTTCGCATAACAGTTCTTCCTTCACAGTAGTGTTCTCAGCCCCCCCCCCCTTCACATCAGTTATTCCTTCACAGTAGTGTTCTCAGCGCCCCCCCCCCCCCCTTCACATCACAGTTCTTCCTTCGCATCACAGTTTTTCCTTCACAGTAGTGTTCTTGGCCCCCCTTCGCATAACCGTTCTTCCTTCACAGTAGTATTCTCAGCCCCCCCCCCCCTTCACATCACAGTTCTTCCTTCACAGTAGTGTTCTCAGCCCCCCCCCCCTTCACATCACAGTTCTTCCTTCACAGTAGTGTTCTCAGCCCCCCCCCCCTTCACATCACAGTTCTTCCTTCACAGTAGTGTTCTCAGCCCCCCCCCCCTTCACATCACAGTTCTTCCTTCACAGTAGTGTTCTCAGCCCCCCCCCCCTTCGCATAACAGTTCTTCCTTCACAGTAGTGTTCTCAGCCCCCCCCCCCCCCCCCTTCACATCACAGTTCTTCCTTCGCATAACAGTTTTTCCTTCACAGTAGTGTTCTCAGCCCCTTTCACATCCAGTGTTGTAAGTAACGGAGTTACAATAAACGCAGTTACCTAACGCAGCCCCTTTTGAGGGTAACAAGTAATCTTCCTGATTACTCTTCCCCTCACGGTAACGCAGTTCCCATTACTAGGGCGCCATTACTGCAATTACATCTACCGCCACTAGATGGCAGCAGAGTAATTGCTTCTGCGGCGCTGTGAACATAAATATGGGTGGAACTCCGCTTTAGAATCATGTGACCGGTGTGATTGCCTGTCACAGCAGTCTGAAAACTCCCAATTGCAAGGAGCCCTGGATACAATGAGCCCCATCCGCCTCACACTGACCTATCACCGGGGAACAACTCACATCGATCACACACACTGTGTGCGCAACCTGATCAATGATCCGGAGAACACATGGCCGGAAACAAACGTTCCCTATACAACACAGTGTACACAGCGACATCTAGTGGTCAACATGGTAAGTGCAGGACACCTATACAGACCAATGATCAGCAGGTTATTTTTGGTCAGTGATTTCATCTCTTCATCGGACAACAAAGAAAAATCTGACATCCCCATTCCAGATCCCTTGCATCCAATAAAGCTTATATAAGATAAATAAAATAATAAACAATAAACTATAGAAAATTCTTATAAAGCCTAATATAAAATTTTAAATTACAGACCCTGTAAACGTCAAGGGAATGTATATTATAAACCTACATTTTAATCCAGCTTATAATTTGGATGTAATATGTAGCAGATGGATAAGGGTTTTAAGTCCTATTAGCTGCACATACATGGTGGGACGGATGCACCTAGGCTGGGATATACATGAGATCACCATTTGTTTCCGGTATTCTTCTCTCAAGGATCTGGCATTCTTTTGTCTTGGAGTATTAACTCACTGCTCCCTGGCAAGCGCCATCATCTGCTTCTCAACAAAGCATTGTAGAATATTAAAAAAAAAATTCAGTTACTTTGCTGAGTAACTAATTACTTTTTCAATGTAGTAACTGAGTCACTAACGCAATTACTTTTTCGGAGAAGTAATTTGTAACTGTAACTAATTACTTTTTTAAAGTAAGATGAGCAACACTGTTCACATCACAGTTCTTCTTTCACAGTAGTGTTCTCAGCCCCCCCTGACATCACGGTTCTTCCTTCACAGTAGTGTTCTCAGCCCCCCCTGACATCACAGTTCTTCCTTCACGGTAGTGTTCTCAGCCCCCCTTGACATCACAGTTCTTCCTTCACAGTAGTATTCTCAGCCCCCCCTGACATCACAGTTCTTCCTTCGCATCACAGTTTTTCCTTCACAACAGTGTTTTCAGCCCCCCTTCACAGCAGTGTTCTCAGCCCCCCTTCACATCACCCCCCCCCCCTGCTGCAAATCCTTCAGTGGTGTCCTCGGTCCCCCCACATTGCTGGCCTTGGCCCCCCTATCTTAGCATCCAAGCACCCACTGGTTAACTTAAAGGGTAACTCCACTTTTGTGGGAAAAATAATATAGCATATACAATTACAACACAATTCATATTGTAATTGAAGGTTATTAAAAATTACCATTCCTTTTCAAGCTGCAGCTCCTGTAATTTTCTGTGAAATGCAATATGCCAACCTGGAGATGTTCTGTACACAGAACCTCCCCCAGATATGTAATTTCCTGCTTGTATGGTTGGCTCACTGTTTTTTCCAGAAGTCTGCACTAAGATGCAAGTCAGTGTTTGAGCATTCCCTGCAACAAATGTTTTTTTTTTTTTTGGTGAGATACTCCCAATAAGAAATCGCATCTAGAGGAATGCAGGCCCTGCAATTTTCCACATTAGAGGCCTGCAGGTGCAGCAGCTGATTGATAAGTATGAAACAACTCCCATTAGACTCACTTCTGCACATGGGCACAGAGAAACATGCATGGATTTCTTCAGTATAACAAAAGTAATAGGCATCAAATTTTGTTACAATCCCTACAACAGATCACCCAGAGGGATTTTTTTTTTCCCCTCAACAAAAGTGGTGTTACTCTTAGTTGGGCAACTCCTGCCTTCCATGTACAGCCTCCTGATGTCTGCTCTGTGAAAATGACAGCAGTGCCTGGGGAGGGGGAGGGAAGAACTGGCTCTAAAGTGGCGTGACTGCAGCAGTCTTGATGGGGCAGTGACTCAGTCCGGATCCAGACCGCGGTCCACCATTTAGTGATGCCTGATCTTGTTCAGTATTCCCAGAGTCACTAGCCGTCCAAGTATGCAGATCAGAAGTTCTGATTTCTGTTATTAACTATCTGCCCTATTGTTTCAGGTCAGTGACTCAAAGCTTTAGAACCAGCCTGGCAACTAGCATGTTCAAAAAAAAAAAGGTCAGCAATGGCAGCCTATCTATTCTTTGACATATAAATATTCTTGTAAGTGTTTTATATAAGATATCGGAAAACACAACAGGTCCTACAGAAGTGAATCAGGGACATCTAAAAGGAAGATTGTGATAATAAAAATGTGTAACCAATAGACAGAATGGAGTGGAGAGAATGGAATTGTGTGTCCATTGTATGGTATGTGGAGTGGCTGAGGTTACAGATGACGGGGGAATATGACGGGCTTGAAAGCGGAGAGTTTTTAAGGAGTATTTTCATGTTCAGAGTGTAATAAAATCAGAGATGGCTTCTAGTGTAAAGATGCAACTTCTGAGTTCTCTTCATGCTGGTACACCCTACCGCCAGGCTCCTCTCCCGGTGTTTACATTTTTTGGCATAATGGTTATTAGTAGGGTTGTCCCGATACCAGTATCGGTACCGATACCGAGTATTTGCGGGAGTACTTGTACTACCGCAAATGCCCCCGATGCCTGGCCGAATACTCAGCCGCCACCCCCGCCCCGGTGCCACCGTTTTACTTACCTGAGCCCCGAATTTCCATGAGCATGATCCTGCGTCGCTCTCTCCGCAGCTTCTTGGCTCTTCATTGGATAGATTGATAGCAGCGCAGCCATTGGCTCCCGCTGCTGTCAATCAAATCCAATGATGCGGGGGCGGGGCCGAGTCATACACTCGGCGTCTAGTGTATGACACAGGCCCACAAGGAAACCCCCTCGGGAGAGAGCTTCCCAGAGGGGGTTATCTAATGTGGGGAAGAGCTGCCGTGGGACCCCAGAAGAGGATGATCGATCTACTCTGAGCAAAACGAACTACTCAGTGGAGGTAAGTGACATGTTTGTTATTTATTTTATATATATATATATATATATATATATATATATATATATATAAAATAAATATCATTTTTTTTATCACCCATTGAAATGCCACATTTGGCCTGTCATTTTTTTTGGGGGGTACCCAGCTCCCACTTACGCTTGGCCCACCTAGGTGACTTGAGTCGAAGTTCTGTTCCCCTCCCCCTCCCACAGGTCCCAGAAGATTGCGGGCCATTCAGGATGTGCAGTGTGCACCCGGCTGTGAAGCCCGCAAGCTGTCGCAGCCGGGCGCCCACAGTAGTGATATCAGCGCGAGGGAGAGAAGCGAGGCTTTGGGCGGTCTCATCCCTGGTACCTGGGAAAGGTAAGTGTGTATGTTTTATTAAAAGCCAGCAACTACACTTCTTTTTTTTTTGTAGCTGCTGACTTAAAAAAAAAAAACATAAAAACGTCTGGAACTCCGCTTGAAGATCTCGATCTTATGATTAAAAAAGGATCCTGGCGGCTGAGTTTACTTTGGATTTAATGGTAGAAACTAATGTGAATGGGATTATTGTTCTTTTGTATGTTGGTCCTCTATAAATAAAAACAAATTGCGAATATTCCCCCATATTAGAGCACAGATGTCAGTTGTAGTTAGGAGAATACATTTGTTATCGCTCTTTCTGGATTTGCATTTGTGTGCATGAAGTTTACCGGATTTCCTTTCTGTTCCCTCCATTAGCTTTCAAACCAGTTGATCTTAACGACCTGAAGAGGAGAAGCACACAGGACCCCAAGAAGTCATAACTTTCTTACAGCCGCTCGACTTATTCCAACTGGCACAATTGGGACTTCACCTTCATCCTTCTCCATTACTGACAGAACGAATCTTCTTTGAGACTGTACTGTGTGGACTAGGCAGAGTTTTTCTGCGTCACCCCCCCCCCCCTTCCTTATCTTACCTTCCCTAGTAAGAAGATGAAAAAGCTTCCCCCCCCCCATACCCTAGTTTGTCCTTTCCCTTCCACCCCGAGCATCTAAAGCCCCCTAAAAAAAACTATTGAAGCTCCCCCTTTTTAATTTTTATTTAACCAACTGAGATTCTGACTTTGAGGGTGGTATTGTATATTTATGCGGTATCTGGGTTCATGTTCAGTCCCAGCATCAAAGTTCCATAGGTCAACCAGCTATTAAATGGCTCATCATACCGTGTTCAGCTGTTGTCCTGCAATACCATCCAGACTACTCCTATTATTAAAGATTAAAACAAAAAAAGCAAGAGGCCTTCCAGTGTACTAAAATTTGGATGATTGACAAAGGGCGGCAAAGCACTGTGAGTATACAGACCGGCTGTACAAAAGTGTATCCTGGATAAGAAAGAATACATTCGTTGCTTTATCGAAAAATTTACTTTTTCTAAGATGGTTTGAAGAAGCAGCCTGTGTTGAGAGGTATCTTGATATAGCGCGAAGGCAGGGCTCGACAAACCCGGGCATCGGGTCGCAATTGCGACTAGAATTGGCGACCTGGCACAGCTGGGGTACCCTGCCTCCGCGCGCACCCCCCAACCATCCACCACCCCCCCATCGCGCCAGCTGGTAATTGAGGCCGCGGCTTTGCGGTCTTCTGCAGACCTATGCTACTTTCTGGAATCTGGCGCCCTCTTGTAGTGTCCGTTGCACTAATTACTGTGAAAATGACAATTGCAGTTTAGGAGTTAACCACTAGGGGGCACTGTAGGGGTTAAGCATGACCTCATATGTGTTTCTAACTATAGGGGGACGGGGCTGGACATGTGACGTCAGATTGTCGTTCCCTATATCGGGGAACAGACGATCACCGACATTGCCACATCTTCAGCTCCTGTGACCGATCGCTGGACTCACGGAGCTTTCGGACCGGGTCGTGTGCACGCGCCGGCGACCCACAGCTCTTAAAGGCGACGTACATGTACGTGCCCAGCCGTGCCATTCTGCCGACGTATATCGGCATTGGGCAGTCCTTAACCACTTAAGACCCGGACCTTTAGGCAGCTAAAGGACTCGGACAGTTTTTGCGCTGTGGCACTGCGTCGCTTTAACTGACAATTGCGCGGTTGTGCGACGTGGCTCCCAAACAAATTTCCCTCAGTTTAGGCCGATACGTATTCTTTTACCAATTTTTGGTAAAAGAAAATTGCAATAAGCGTTTATCGGTTGGTTTGCGCACAATTTATAGTGTTTACAAAATAGGGAATAGTTTTATTGCATTTTTATTAATATTTTTTATTTATTTTTACTACTAATGGTGGCGATCAGCGATTTTATTTTTTTTTTTGTGACTGCGACATTATGGCAGACACTTCATACAATTTTTGACACTGCTTATTGTGTTTATTTATTTGATTATTGTGAAAATGACAATTGCAGTTTGGGAGTTAACCCCTTCAGCCCCTTCAGCGCTCCCTTGTGGTTATGTGTGACCTAATGTGTGTTTACAACTGTATGGGGGTGTGGCTGTAAGTGTGACGTCATCGATTGTGTATCCCTATAAAAGGGATCACGTGATCGATGACGCCGCCACAGTGAAGTACGGGGAAGCCGTGTTTACACACGGCTCTCCCCATTCTTCAGCTCCGGGGACCGATTGCGGGACTCCAGCGGCGATCGGGTCCTGCGGTCCTGGAGCTTTGGACCAGGTCGCAGGAACGCGACCGGGCACTGGCACGGAACGTACCTGTACGTGCATGTGCCCAGCCGTGCCATTCTGCCGACGTAAATGTGCAGGAGGCGATCCTGTCTATATGCCCCCTTCACACCACAATGGAGCCAAGAGGTGCGGGAAAAAAGCAGCATCACTGCTCTGCTGCAGTGCGTAGAAGTGTCTCCTCTTTTCGGTCTGTTATGTACATTTATAAATATTTATAAACCATTGAAAATGTTTTATTATATCTGATAAGTGCAGAATAGACCCGTTGACCCTACCACGTAATCTAGTGAGCTGATATGTAATAATGAGGACGAGGTGTTCTGTAGTCCCATCCTAGGGTGACAAAACTGCATTTCCATAGATACAGAACTGTTGTCACTGTAGCACAGGAAATACGTTTACTGGTAGAAGCAACAGGTGGGAAAAAAAAAAGAACTAACCCAGTTGGCACATCTAAGGGCTGGGTAAAGTGGGTATAGTGGCACTGCAACAAACTCTGTTATAACGTTGAATGTCCTCGTTATGTTGTCCCGGCTGTAGCACATGATAGTATTGATGTGCGTCGCCTCTGGAATGTACTAACCCCGAGCCGGAAGATTGCTCAACCCTTCAGCCAGATCAGCTTGTACTTAAACATAAGCGGGTTGCCTGGCACAAGCAGGGGAAAAAAAAAAAAAGTCTCTTGGCATCATTACCCAGTTTGCTAGGAATTCCTAGTACGAAAGTGTGAGCTCATTACTTGATATTGAAATAATGTCAAATAAGAAGGCAAAAATAGACTCCGGGGATTGTTGACTTGTGCTGCTTACTGATAAAGACTGAACTCGGGAAGAAAGTCACAAGCTTTGCCAAGGGCACGGTGCCAATGCTTCGCAGTAAAAAAAAAAAAGCGCACACACAGGTGTCTTGTGCCTCCGATTTGTTGTCTTCATTGTCCATTGAGGGACACAGCAATTTTTTTAAATTCTCGCACTGTTGGGTTATTCTGTCACCTACAAGAGAAATGGACACCGGCAACAAAAGAAAGCTATTGGCCAGCACAGTATAACCCCGCCCATAACATTTGTTTCCTAGTGTCCTCAGTAGAGTGGACATGCTCTCTTAACCACCTCAATACCGGGCACTTAAACCCCCTTCCTGCCCAGGCCATTTTTCAGCTTTTAGAGCTTTAACAATTTGAATGACAATTGCGCGGTCATGCAACACTGTACCCAAAAAGAGCTTTCTTTTGGTGGTATTTGATCACCTCCTGCGATTTTTTTTTTTTTTTTTTTTTTATTTTTTTTTTTATTTCTTATAAAAGAGGAGTTACAAGTTTAAAAAAACACAATGGGGGTTGTTTACGAAAAGGCAAATCCACTGCTACTGAAATTGCACTTGGAAGTGCAGCCGCTGTAGATCCGAGGGGGACATACAAGGAGAATAAAAAACAGCATTTTAGCTTGCACATGATTGGATAAAAAAAATCAGCAGAGCTTCCCCTCATTTCAGATCTACAGCGACTGCACTTCCAAGGGCACTTTCAGTGCAAATTTCAAGTGCACTTTGCACATGTAGTTTGCATTTGTAATGCAAAGTGGATTTGCCTTTTCGTAAATAACCCCAATATTTTTTACTTTTTACTATAATAAATATCCCAATTTTTAATTATTTTTTTTTCCTTAGTTAAGGCCGATACGTATTCTTCTACATATTTTTGGTAAAAAAAATGCAATGAGCGTATATTGATTGGTTTGCGCAAAAGTTAAAGCGTCTACAAAATAGGGAATAGTTTTATGGCATTTTTATTATTTTTTCATTTGTTTTACAAGTAATGGCGGCGATCTGCTATTTTTATCATGACTGCGGTTTTTATTTTTTGCGCTATAAATGTTACTTTTTATCATAAATATCCCCAAAAAAAGATTTTAAAAAATGTGTTTTTTTTTCCCTCAATTCAGGCTAATTTTTGTAAAAAAAAAAAAAAGCGTAAATTGATTTGCACAAAAGTTATAGTGTTCACAAAATATGAGATTTATAGCATTTTTATTATTAATTACTTTTTATTAGTAATGGCGGCGATCTGCTATTTTTTTTAATCATAACTGCGCTATTGTGGCGGACACTTTTGACACGATTTTGGGACTATTCACATTTATACTGCGATCAGCGCTATAAATATGCACTGATTACTGTATAAATGTGACTGGCAGGGAAATGGTTAACGCTAGGGGGTGATCAAGGGGTTAAATGTGTTACCTAGAGAGTGATTCTAACTGTAGGGGGAGGGGACTCGCAAGTGGAGAAGACCGATCTGTGTTCCTCTGTACTGGGAACACACCATCGGTTTCCTTTCCTCTGACAGGACGCGGATCTGTGTGTTTACAAACAGATCCACATCCCTGCTCTGTTACCGGGCAATCGCGGGTGCCCAGCGGTCATCGCGGCCGCTGGGCACGCACATCTGTACCGGAGTAATGCAGCGGTAGCGCATTGCCCCCTAGAGGGCTGAGAAGCCAAGGACGTCATATGACGCCTGGCCAGAATGAGAGCCGCACCACCCAGTCGTCATTTGAAGGCTGGCAGGCAGCAAGCGGTTAAAGTGATATTAAAGGCAAGTTTGTTATCTAAAAAAAAAACATATTATACTTTACCTGCTCTGTGTAATGGTTTTGGTTTTCCCTGCCGGCGCTCCTGGTCCCTCCCTCCTACCAATTGCCCCCAGAGCAAACAGCTTGCTATCAGGCAGCCAAGCAGGCTGTCCATTCACACACAGATCTGTGGCATGGCCTTGCCCCCCCCCCCTCTCTTCTCACTGGCTGTGATTGTCAACAGTGGGAGCCAATGAGTCCCTCTGCTGTCTCAGCCAATGAGGAAAGAGAGTCCCTACAGAGCCGAGGCTCTAGTGCACATCGCTGGATTGCGATGGGGCTTAGGTAAATATTAGGACTGCTGCTGTACACTGAAGTTTTTTTTTTTTTACATTGTTTCAGACGTCATCATGTGCTTAGGTGATAATCATTGTCCGATTTTTCGTATTGTGTGTATAGGCCTTAAGAGTTTCCTTCACTAGAATGAAGGGATCAAGCCCAACCCCTGAAAAACAACCCCGCACCATAATCCCCCCTCCACCAACTGATTTGGACCAGTGCACAAAGCAAGGTCCATATAGACATGGGTGAGCAAGTTTCGGGTGGAGGAATTTACCTGGCCTGCACAGAGTCTTGACCTCAACCTGATAAAACACCTTTGGGATAAATAAGAACGGATGCTGCGAGCCAGGCCTTCTCGTCCAACATCAGTGCCTGACCTCACAACTGTGCTTCTGGAAAAATGGTCAAACATTCCCATAGGCACTCCTAAACCTTGTGTAAGGCCTTCCCAGAAGAGTTGAAACTGTTATAGCTGCAAAGGGGGGCCAACTTAATATTGAACCCTACGGACTAAGACCGGGATGCCATTAAAGTTCATGTGTGTGTGTGTGTGTGTAAAGGCAGGCGTCCCAATACTTTTGGCAATATAGTGTACCTACCTAGCAGATCCAGCAGTGTCCTGCTGTGATCGACTGTGCCATTGCCACAGGCCAGTTCCTGCACTGTCATCTTTGTTCCAGATGTCATCATTGTCGCTAAGGTGTGAATGGCAGCTAGGGGGTGGACATAAAAAAAAAAAAAGGTAAACGAAGGGGGAAAACAATTGGGGAAGGAGAGCATCCAGGGGTGAACGTCTACTTTAAAGCACCCAAAATACATGGTTGAAAATAATATCCAAACTTTAACTAACTCCCCGTCATATAGACAAATGACGGTGCTCTCTTGTTCTGGAATATGATGTCGCCCTTGTCTCACCGCGCTTGCGCACCCATCGTGGTTGCGTTGTGTCCCTGGGAAGCGGTACAACCTCAATCTTGGTAAAGAGCCAATGACAAGGCTCTTTACCCATGTGATCAGCTGTCCAATCACAGCTGATTTAACCCTTTTTCGCCCGCTAGCGTTGGTTAAAATTGCCCTGCTAGTGGCCGAATAGCACCGCAAAAACGACAGTAAAGCACCGCTAAAAATAGTGGCGCTCTACCGCCAACACCCCCGCCTCGGTGTGAAAGTAGCCTTACTCTCTCCAAAATGAAATAAAAAAAAAAAAAAAAAAAGTTTTGCCTTTAGTTTTACTTTTAAGTGTCCTTCATGTTCTAAATTTGGCAAATCCTCCACCAGATGGCGCTCAAATATCAGTACATATTGTGAGAAAATACACCGTTTCCAGGAAAATAGTGCACTGGAGTACTCAGGAATCGGGTAGGTCTGTGTAGGAATTGGGTAGGTCAGTGTTGAAACTAGGTAGGTCAGTGTTGAAATTAGGTAGGTCGGTGTAGTGATCAGTGTAGGCATCAGGTAGGTTAGTGTAGTGGCCATGGTAGGAATTAGGTAGGTCAGTGTAGTGGTCAGGTAGGTCAGTGTAGTGGTCAGTGCAGGAATCAGGTAGGTCAGTGTAGTGGTCAATGTAGGAATCGGGTATGTCAGTGTAGTGGTCAGTGCGGAAATCAGGTAGGTCAGTGTAGTGATCAATGTAGGAATCAGGTTGGTCGGGTGTAGTGGTCAGTGCGGGAATCAGGTAGGTCAGTGTAGGAATCAGGTAGGTCAGTGTAGGAATCGGGTAGGTCAGTGTAGGAATCGGGTAGGTCAGTGTAGGAATTAGGTTGGTCAGTGTAGTGGTCAGTGCGGGAATCAGGTAGGTCAGTGTAGTGGTCAGTGTAGGAATCGGGTAGGTCAGTGTAGGAATCGGGTAGGTCAGTGTAGGAATCGGGTAGGTCAGTTTAGTGGTCAGTGCGGGAATCGGGTAGGTCAGTGTAGTGGTCAATGTAGGAATCGGGTAGGTCAGTGTAGGAATCGGGTAGGTCAGTGTAGGAATCGGGTAGGTCAGTGTAGTGGTCAGTGCGGGAATCAGGTAGGTCAGTGTAGTGGTCAGTGTAGGAATCGGGTAGGTCAGTGTAGGAATCGGGTAGGTCAGTGTAGTGGTCAATGTAGGAATCGTGTAGGTCAGTTTAGTGGTCAGTGCGGGAATCGTGTAGGTCAGTGCGGGAATCGGGTAGGTCAGTGCGGGAATCGTGTAGGTCAGTGCGGGAATCGGGTAGGTCAGTGCGGGAATCGTGTAGGTCAGTGCGGGAATCGGGTAGCTCAGTGTAGTGGTCTGTGCGGGAATCGGGTAGGTCAGTGTAGTGGTCAGCGTAGGAATCGGGTAGGTCAGTGTAGGAATCGGGTAGGTCAGTGTAGTGGTCAGTGTAGGAATCGGGTAGGTCAGTGTAGTGGTCAGTGTAGGAATCGGGTAGGTCAGTGTAGTGGTCAGTGTAGGAATCGGGTAGGTCAGTGTAGTGGTCAGTGTAGGAATCGGGTAGGTCAGTGTAGGGGTCAGTGTAGGAATCGGGTAGGTCAGTGTAGGAATCGGGTAGGTCAGTGTAGTGGTCAGTGTAGGAATCGGGTAGGTCAGTGTAGTGGTCAGTGCGGAAATCGGGTAGGTCAGTGTAATGGTCAGTGCGGGAATCGGGTAGGTCAGTGTAGTGGTCAGTGTAGGGGTCAGTGTAGGAATCGGGTAGGTCAGTGTAGGAATCAGGTAGGTCAGTGTAGTGGTCAGTGCGGGAATCAGGTAGGTCAGTGTAGTGGTCTGTGCGGGAATCAGGTAGGTCAGTGGAGTGGTCAATGTAGGAATCAGGTAGGTCAGTGTGGTCAATGTAGGAATCAGGTAGGTCAGTGTAGTGGTCTGTGCGGGAATCAGGTAGGTCAGTGTAGTGGTCAATGTAGGAATCGGGTATGTCAGTGTAGGAATCAGGTAGGTCAGTGTAGGAATTAGGTTGGTCAGTGTAGTGGTCAGTGCGGGAATCAGGTAGGTCAGTGTAGTGGTCAGTGCAGGAATCAGGTAGGTCAGTGTAGTGGTCAGTGCAGGAATCAGGTAGGTCAGTGTAGTGGTCAGTGTAGGAATCGGGTATGCCGGTGTAGGAATCGGGTATGCCGGTGTAGGAATCGGGTATGTCAGTTTAGTGGTCAGTGCGGGAATCGGGTATGTCAGTGCGGGAATCGTGTAGGTCAGTGTAGGAATCGGGTAGGTCAGTGTAGGAATCGGGTAGGTCAGTGTAGGAATCGGGTAGGTCAGTGTAGTGGTCAGTGCGGGAATCGGGTAGGTCAGTGTAGTGGTCAGTGTAGGGGTCAGTGTAGGAATCAGGTAGGTCAGTGTAGTGGTCAGTGTGGGAATCGGGTAGGTCAGTGTAGTGGTCAGTGTAGGAATCGGGTAGGTCAGTGTAGGAATCAGGTAGGTCAGTGTAGTGGTCAGTGTAGGAATCAGGTAGGTCAGTGTAGTGGTCAGTGCGGGAATCAGGTAGGTCAGTGTAGTGGTCAGTGTAGGAATCGGGTAGGTCAGTGTAGGAATCGGGTAGGTCAGTGTAGTGGTCAGTGTAGGAATCGGGTAGGTCAGTGTAGTGGTCAGTGTAGGAATCGGGTAGGTCAGTGTAGTGGTCAGTGTAGGAATCGGGTAGGTCAGTGTAGGAATCAGGTAGGTCAGTGTAGGAATCAGGTAGGTCAGTGTAGTGGTCAGTGTAGGAATCGGGTAGGTCAGTGTAGTGGTCAGTGCGGGAATCGGGTAGGTCAGTGTAGTGTTCAGTGCGGGAATCAGGTAGGTCAGTGAAGTGGTCAGTGTAGGAATCGGGTAGGTCGGTGTAGGAATCAGGTAGGTCAGTGTAGGAATTAGGTATTTGGGTTTTAATGTAATAAAACCAAACAAAACATTGACGTTAAAAGTGATTACAAGTAAACAACAAAAAGAGGAGAACAATATGGGGCGTGGCATACCAAGCCTTACGTGTTTCGTCCGACTAGGACTTCTAGGCATCTGAGTGCAAATTTCTTGCCCTGTCCCGGGCGCTGACAACCCCACACTACACCACTGACTGCATATATCATTTGAGAAAAATATGTGTATAAAATTGTTTACCATTTGCCAATGCCCTGGATTTTATTTAAAGAATCTGGTCACCTTACTGCACATTTATTGAGCCAAACAATGACTGTGATCGTGTGCCTTGCTGCGGGGCAACTCCTGGGGAAAAGGACCTGGGCAGTTTTCTGCGGCTCCTACGGGGGGTAACGCTACATTATGAAAATGAGGGGTTCCTCTGGGGAAGAAATGGCTGAGAGAGGCCGGTGCTGAGTGTTGAACGTTGTTGTGTTCAGTGAGCAGTGTGTGTTGTGTTGTGTTGTGTTGTGTTGTGTTGTGTTGGCCGGAGCCCTGTGGCCTTTGTGTGTGACGACCCGAGTTCAATGTCTCTCCCGGGAACCGTTATTTTATTTACCACAAACCCAATCAGGAGATGAGAAAGAGGCCCGACATGGTTTCTTTATGGCCGTCTAATGCGGCTTAATCAGGAGTTTTAGCTGTAACAAGACTCCATCCCATCAAGTCCTACTCCAGCCCTGGGCTTCCAGCATGGATGTAGGAGGGACATCTCATAATCCTATTACAGTGGATGGAAACTCTAACTGGATGACAATTGGCTTTGGAAAATAATGTGTATCATAAGCAGTTGTCATGTTCTTTTTTTTTTTACCTTTTTTTTTTTTGGTACAATATTTTGTATTGGAAAAAAAAAGATGAGAACACGACGGAATATGCATGCAAAACAAATAAGTCCCCCGCAGAGGACAACATGTGACAAAGTGATCTCAGAGTACAGTGGAACCTCGGATTATGAGCATGGTCAGTGCGGGAATCGGGTAGGTCAGTGTAGTGGTCAGTGTAGGAATCGGGTAGGTCAGTGTAGTGGTCAGAGTAGGAATCGGGTAGGTCCGTGTAGGAATCGGGTATGTCAGTGTAGTGGTCCGTGTAGGAATCGGGTAGGTCCGTGTAGGAATCGGGTAGGTCCGTGTAGGAATCGGGTAGGAATCGGGTAGTTCCGTGTAGGAATCGGGTAGGAATCGGGTAGTTCCGTGTAGGAATCGGGTAGTTCCGTGTAGGAATCGGGTAGTTCCGTGTAGGAATCGGTTAGGTCCGTGTAGGAATCGGTTAGGTCCGTGTAGGAATCGGTTAGGTCCGTGTAGGAATCGGGTAGGTCAGTGTAGGAATCGGGTAGGTCAGTGTAGTGGTCAGTGCGGGAATCAGGTAGGTCAGTGTAGTGGTCAATGTAGGAATCAGGTAGGTCAGTGTAGTGGTCAGTGCGTTAATCGGGTAGGTCAGTGTAGTGGTCAGCGTAGGAATCGGGTAGGTCAGTGTAGGAATCGGGTAGGTCAGTGTAGTGGTCAGTGTAGGAATCGGGTAGGTCAGTGTAGTGGTCAGTGTAGGAATCAGGTAGGTCAGTGTAGTGGTCAGTGTAGGAATCGGGTAGGTCAGTGTAGTGGTCAGTGTAGGGGTCAGTGTAGGAATCGGGTAGGTCAGTGTAGGAATCGGGTAGGTCAGTGTAGTGGTCAGTGTAGGAATCGGGTAGGTCAGTGTAGTGGTCAGTGCGGGAATCGGGTAGGTCAGTGTAGTGGTCAGTGTAGGGGTCAGTGTAGGAATCGGGTAGGTCAGTGTAGGAATCAGGTAGGTCAGTGTAGTGGTCAGTGTGGGAATCGGGTAGGTCAGTGTAGTGGTCAGTGTAGGAATCGGGTAGGTCAGTGTAGGAATCAGGTAGGTCAGTGTAGTGGTCAGTGTAGGAATCAGGTAGGTCAGTGTAGTGGTCAGTGCGGGAATCAGGTAGGTCAGTGTAGTGGTCAGTGTAGGAATCGGGTAGGTCAGTGTAGGAATCGGGTAGGTCAGTGTAGTGGTCAGTGTAGGAATCGGGTAGGTCAGTGTAGTGGTCAGTGTAGGAATCGGGTAGGTCAGTGTAGGAATCAGGTAGGTCAGTGTAGGAATCAGGTAGGTCAGTGTAGTGGTCAGTGTAGGAATCGGGTAGGTCAGTGTAGTGGTCAGTGCGGGAATCGGGTAGGTCAGTGTAGTGGTCAGTGCGGGAATCAGGTAGGTCAGTGAAGTGGTCAGTGTAGGAATCGGGTAGGTCGGTGTAGGAATCAGGTAGGTCAGTGTAGGAATTAGGTATTTGGGTTTTAATGTAATAAAACCAAACAAAACATTGACGTTAAAAGTGATTACAAGTAAACAACAAAAAGAGGAGAACAATATGGGGCGTGGCATACCAAGCCTTACGTGTTTCGTCCGACTAGGACTTCTAGGCATCGGAGTGCAAATTTCTTGCCCTGTCCCGGGCGCTGACAACCCCACACTACACCACTGACTGCATATATCATTTGAGAAAAATATGTGTATAAAATTGTTTACCATTTGCCAATGCCCTGGATTTTATTTAAAGAATCTGGTCACCTTACTGCACATTTATTGAGCCAAACAATGACTGTGATCGTGTGCCTTGCTGCGGGGCAACTCCTGGGGAAAAGGACCTGGGCAGTTTTCTGCGGCTCCTACGGGGGGTAACGCTACATTATGAAAATGAGGGGTTCCTCTGGGGAAGAAATGGCTGAGAGAGGCCGGTGCTGAGTGTTGAACGTTGTTGTGTTCAGTGAGCAGTGTGTGTGTGTGTTGTGTTGTGTTGTGTTGTGTTGTGTTGTGTTGGCCGGAGCCCTGTGGCCTTTGTGTGTGACGACCCGAGTTCAATGTCTCTCCCGGGAACCGTTATTTTATTTACCACAAACCCAATCAGGAGATGAGAAAGAGGCCCGACATGGTTTCTTTATGGCCGTCTAATGCGGCTTAATCAGGAGTTTTAGCTGTAACAAGACTCCATCCCATCAAGTCCTACTCCAGCCCTGGGCTTCCAGCATGGATGTAGGAGGGACATCTCATAATCCTATTACAGTGGATGGAAACTCTAACTGGATGACAATTGGCTTTGGAAAATAATGTGTATCATAAGCAGTTGTCATGTTCTTTTTTTTTTTACCTTTTTTTTTTTTGGTACAATATTTTGTATTGGAAAAAAAAAGATGAGAACACGACGGAATATGCATGCAAAACAAATAAGTCCCCCGCAGAGGACAACATGTGACAAAGTGATCTCAGAGTACAGTGGAACCTCGGATTATGAGCATGGTCAGTGCGGGAATCGGGTAGGTCAGTGTAGTGGTCAGTGTAGGGGTCAGTGTAGGAATCGGGTAGGTCAGTGTAGGAATCAGGTAGGTCAGTGTAGTGGTCAGTGCGGGAATCAGGTAGGTCAGTGTAGTGGTCTGTGCGGGAATCAGGTAGGTCAGTGTAGTGGTCAATGTAGGAATCAGGTAGGTCAGTGTAGTGGTCAATGTAGGAATGTAGGAATCAGGTAGGTCAGTGTAGTGGTCTGTGCGGGAATCAGGTAGGTCAGTGTAGTGGTCAATGTAGGAATCGGGTATGTCAGTGTAGGAATCAGGTAGGTCAGTGTAGGAATTAGGTTGGTCAGTGTAGTGGTCAGTGCGGGAATCAGGTAGGTCAGTGTAGTGGTCAGTGCAGGAATCAGGTAGGTCAGTGTAGTGGTCAGTGCAGGAATCAGGTAGGTCAGTGTAGTGGTCAGTGTAGGAATCGGGTATGCCGGTGTAGGAATCGGGTATGCCGGTGTAGGAATCGGGTATGCCGGTGTAGGAATCGGGTATGTCAGTTTAGTGGTCAGTGCGGGAATCGGGTATGTCAGTGCGGGAATCGTGTAGGTCAGTGTAGGAATCGGGTAGGTCAGTGTAGGAATCGGGTAGGTCAGTGTAGTGGTCAGTGCGGGAATCAGGTAGGTCAGTGTAGTGGTCAATGCGGGAATCAGGTAGGTCAGTGTAGTGGTCAATGTGGGAATCAGGTAGGTCAGTGTAGTGGTCAGCGCGGGAATCGGGTATGTCAGTGTAGGAATCAGGTAGGTCAGTGTAGTGGTCAGTGCGTTAATCGGGTAGGTCAGTGTAGTGGTCAGTGTAGGAATCGGGTAGGTCAGTGTAGTGGTCAGAGTAGGAATCGGGTAGGTCCGTGTAGGAATCGGGTATGTCAGTGTAGTGGTCCGTGTAGGAATCGGGTAGGTCCGTGTAGGAATCGGGTAGGTCCGTGTAGGAATCGGGTAGGAATCGGGTAGTTCCGTGTAGGAATCGGGTAGGAATCGGGTAGTTCCGTGTAGGAATCGGGTAGTTCCGTGTAGGAATCGGTTAGGTCCGTGTAGGAATCGGTTAGGTCCGTGTAGGAATCGGGTAGGTCAGTGTAGGAATCGGGTAGGTCAGTGTAGTGGTCAGTGCGGGAATCAGGTAGGTCAGTGTAGTGGTCAATGTAGGAATCAGGTAGGTCAGTGTAGTGGTCAGTGCGTTAATCGGGTAGGTCAGTGTAGTGGTCAGCGTAGGAATCGGGTAGGTCAGTGTAGGAATCGGGTAGGTCAGTGTAGTGGTCAGTGTAGGAATCGGGTAGGTCAGTGTAGTGGTCAGTGTAGGAATCAGGTAGGTCAGTGTAGTGGTCAGTGTAGGAATCGGGTAGGTCAGTGTAGTGGTCAGTGTAGGGGTCAGTGTAGGAATCGGGTAGGTCAGTGTAGTGGTCAGTGTAGGAATCGGGTAGGTCAGTGTAGTGGTCAGTGCGGGAATCGGGTAGGTCAGTGTAGTGGTCATTGTAGGGGTCAGTGTAGGAATCGGGTAGGTCAGTGTAGGAATCAGGTAGGTCAGTGTAGTGGTCAGTGTAGGAATCAGGTAGGTCAGTGTAGTGGTCAGTGCGGGAATCAGGTAGGTCAGTGTAGGAATCGGGTAGGTCAGTGTAGGAATCGGGTAGGTCAGTGTAGTGGTCAGTGTAGGAATCGGGTAGGTCAGTGTAGTGGTCAGTGTAGGAATCGGGTAGGTCAGTGTAGGAATCAGGTAGGTCAGTGTAGGAATCAGGTAGGTCAGTGTAGTGGTCAGTGTAGGAATCGGGTAGGTCAGTGTAGTGGTCAGTGCGGGAATCAGGTAGGTCAGTGTAGTGGTCAGTGTAGGAATCGGGTAGGTCAGTGTAGGAATCGGGTAGGTCAGTGTAGTGGTCAGTGTAGGAATCGGGTAGGTCAGTGTAGTGGTCAGTGTAGGAATCGGGTAGGTCAGTGTAGGAATCAGGTAGGTCAGGGTAGGAATAAGGTAGGTCAGTGTAGTGGTCAGTGTAGGAATCGGGTAGGTCAGTGTAGTGGTCAGTGCGGGAATCGGGTAGGTCAGTGTAGTGGTCAGTGCGGGAATCAGGTAGGTCAGTGAAGTGGTCAGTGTAGGAATCGGGTAGGTCGGTGTAGGAATCAGGTAGGTCAGTGTAGGAATTAGGTATTTGGGTTTTAATGTAATAAAACCAAACAAAACATTGACGTTAAAAGTGATTACAAGTAAACAACAAAAAGAGGAGAACAATATGGGGCGTGGCATACCAAGCCTTACGTGTTTCGTCCGACTAGGACTTCTAGGCATCTGAGTGCAAATTTCTTGCCCTGTCCCGGGCGCTGACAACCCCACACTACACCACTGACTGCATATATCATTTGAGAAAAATATGTGTATAAAATTGTTTACCATTTGCCAATGCCCTGGATTTTATTTAAAGAATCTGGTCACCTTACTGCACATTTATTGAGCCAAACAATGACTGTGATCGTGTGCCTTGCTGCGGGGCAACTCCTGGGGAAAAGGACCTGGGCAGTTTTCTGCGGCTCCTACGGGGGGTAACGCTACATTATGAAAATGAGGGGTTCCTCTGGGGAAGAAATGGCTGAGAGAGGCCGGTGCTGAGTGTTGAACGTTGTTGTGTTCAGTGAGCAGTGTGTGTTGTGTTGTGTTGTGTTGTGTTGTGTTGTGTTGGCCGGAGCCCTGTGGCCTTTGTGTGTGACGACCCGAGTTCAATGTCTCTCCCGGGAACCGTTATTTTATTTACCACAAACCCAATCAGGAGATGAGAAAGAGGCCCGACATGGTTTCTTTATGGCCGTCTAATGCGGCTTAATCAGAAGTTTTAGCTGTAACAAGACTCCATCCCATCAAGTCCTACTCCAGCCCTGGGCTTCCAGCATGGATGTAGGAGGGACATCTCATAATCCTATTACAGTGGATGTAACCCCCCCCCCCTAACTGGATGACAATTGGCTTTGGAAAATAATGTGTATCATAAGCAGTTGTCATGTTCTTTTTTTTTTTACCTTTTTTTTTTTTGGTACAATATTTTGTATTGGAAAAAAAAAGATGAGAACACGACGGAATATGCATGCAAAACAAATAAGTCCCCCGCAGAGGACAACATGTGACAAAGTGATCTCAGAGTACAGTGGAACCTCGGATTATGAGCATGGTCAGTGCGGGAATCGGGTAGGTCAGTGTAGTGGTCAGTGTAGGGGTCAGTGTAGGAATCAGGTAGGTCAGTGTAGTGGTCAGTGCGGGAATCAGGTAGGTCAGTGTAGTGGTCTGTGCGGGAATCAGGTAGGTCAGTGTAGTGGTCAATGTAGGAATCAGGTAGGTCAGTGTAGTGGTCAATGTAGGAATGTAGGAATCAGGTAGGTCAGTGTAGTGGTCTGTGCGGGAATCAGGTAGGTCAGTGTAGTGGTCAATGTAGGAATCGGGTATGTCAGTGTAGGAATCAGGTAGGTCAGTGTAGGAATTAGGTTGGTCAGTGTAGTGGTCAGTGCGGGAATCAGGTAGGTCAGTGTAGTGGTCAGTGCAGGAATCAGGTAGGTCAGTGTAGTGGTCAGTGCAGGAATCAGGTAGGTCAGTGTAGTGGTCAGTGTAGGAATCGGGTATGCCGGTGTAGGAATCGGGTATGTCAGTTTAGTGGTCAGTGCGGGAATCGGGTATGTCAGTGCGGGAATCGTGTAGGTCAGTGTAGGAATCGGGTAGGTCAGTGTAGGAATCGGGTAGGTCAGTGTAGTGGTCAGTGCGGGAATCAGGTAGGTCAGTGTAGTGGTCAATGCGGGAATCAGGTAGGTCAGTGTAGTGGTCAATGTGGGAATCAGGTAGGTCAGTGTAGTGGTCAGCGCGGGAATCGGGTATGTCAGTGTAGGAATCAGGTAGGTCAGTGTAGTGGTCAGTGCGTTAATCGGGTAGGTCAGTGTAGTGGTCAGTGTAGGAATCGGGTAGGTCAGTGTAGTGGTCAGAGTAGGAATCGGGTAGGTCCGTGTAGGAATCGGGTATGTCAGTGTAGTGGTCCGTGTAGGAATCGGGTAGGTCCGTGTAGGAATCGGGTAGGTCCGTGTAGGAATCGGGTAGGAATCGGGTAGTTCCGTGTAGGAATCGGGTAGGAATCGGGTAGTTCCGTGTAGGAATCGGGTAGTTCCGTGTAGGAATCGGGTAGTTCCGTGTAGGAATCGGTTAGGTCCGTGTAGGAATCGGTTAGGTCCGTGTAGGAATCGGTTAGGTCCGTGTAGGAATCGGGTAGGTCAGTGTAGTGGTCAGTGCGGGAATCAGGTAGGTCAGTGTAGTGGTCAATGTAGGAATCAGGTAGGTCAGTGTAGTGGTCAGTGCGTTAATCGGGTAGGTCAGTGTAGTGGTCAGCGTAGGAATCGGGTAGGTCAGTGTAGGAATCGGGTAGGTCAGTGTAGTGGTCAGTGTAGGAATCGGGTAGGTCAGTGTAGTGGTCAGTGTAGGAATCAGGTAGGTCAGTGTAGTGGTCAGTGTAGGAATCGGGTAGGTCAGTGTAGTGGTCAGTGTAGGGGTCAGTGTAGGAATCGGGTAGGTCAGTGTAGGAATCGGGTAGGTCAGTGTAGTGGTCAGTGTAGGAATCGGGTAGGTCAGTGTAGTGGTCAGTGCGGGAATCGGGTAGGTCAGTGTAGTGGTCAGTGTAGGGGTCAGTGTAGGAATCGGGTAGGTCAGTGTAGGAATCAGGTAGGTCAGTGTAGTGGTCAGTGTGGGAATCGGGTAGGTCAGTGTAGTGGTCAGTGTAGGAATCGGGTAGGTCAGTGTAGGAATCAGGTAGGTCAGTGTAGTGGTCAGTGTAGGAATCAGGTAGGTCAGTGTAGTGGTCAGTGCGGGAATCAGGTAGGTCAGTGTAGGAATCGGGTAGGTCAGTGTAGGAATCGGGTAGGTCAGTGTAGTGGTCAGTGTAGGAATCGGGTAGGTCAGTGTAGTGGTCAGTGTAGGAATCGGGTAGGTCAGTGTAGGAATCAGGTAGGTCAGTGTAGGAATCAGGTAGGTCAGTGTAGTGGTCAGTGTAGGAATCGGGTAGGTCAGTGTAGTGGTCAGTGCGGGAATCAGGTAGGTCAGTGTAGTGGTCAGTGTAGGAATCGGGTAGGTCAGTGTAGGAATCGGGTAGGTCAGTGTAGTGGTCAGTGTAGGAATCGGGTAGGTCAGTGTAGTGGTCAGTGTAGGAATCGGGTAGGTCAGTGTAGGAATCAGGTAGGTCAGGGTAGGAATCAGGTAGGTCAGTGTAGTGGTCAGTGTAGGAATCGGGTAGGTCAGTGTAGTGGTCAGTGCGGGAATCGGGTAGGTCAGTGTAGTGGTCAGTGCGGGAATCAGGTAGGTCAGTGAAGTGGTCAGTGTAGGAATCGGGTAGGTCGGTGTAGGAATCAGGTAGGTCAGTGTAGGAATTAGGTATTTGGGTTTTAATGTAATAAAACCAAACAAAACATTGACGTTAAAAGTGATTACAAGTAAACAACAAAAAGAGGAGAACAATATGGGGCGTGGCATACCAAGCCTTACGTGTTTCGTCCGACTAGGACTTCTAGGCATCTGAGTGCAAATTTCTTGCCCTGTCCCGGGCGCTGACAACCCCACACTACACCACTGACTGCATATATCATTTGAGAAAAATATGTGTATAAAATTGTTTACCATTTGCCAATGCCCTGGATTTTATTTAAAGAATCTGGTCACCTTACTGCACATTTTTTGAGCCAAACAATGACTGTGATCGTGTGCCTTGCTGCGGGGCAACTCCTGGGGAAAAGGACCTGGGCAGTTTTCTGCGGCTCCTACGGGGGGTAACGCTACATTATGAAAATGAGGGGTTCCTCTGGGGAAGAAATGGCTGAGAGAGGCCGGTGCTGAGTGTTGAACATTGTTGTGTTCAGTGAGCAGTGTGTGTGTGTGTTGTGTTGTGTTGTGTTGTGTTGTGTTGTGTTGGCCGGAGCCCTGTGGCCTTTGTGTGTGACGACCCGAGTTCAATGTCTCTCCCGGGAACCGTTATTTTATTTACCACAAACCCAATCAGGAGATGAGAAAGAGGCCCGACATGGTTTCTTTATGGCCGTCTAATGCGGCTTAATCAGGAGTTTTAGCTGTAACAAGACTCCATCCCATCAAGTCCTACTCCAGCCCTGGGCTTCCAGCATGGATGTAGGAGGGACATCTCATAATCCTATTACAGTGGATGGAAACTCTAACTGGATGACAATTGGCTTTGGAAAATAATGTGTATCATAAGCAGTTGTCATGTTCTTTTTTTTTTTACCTTTTTTTTTTTTGGTACAATATTTTGTATTGGAAAAAAAAAGATGAGAACACGACGGAATATGCATGCAAAACAAATAAGTCCCCCGCAGAGGACAACATGTGACAAAGTGATCTCAGAGTACAGTGGAACCTCGGATTATGAGCATAATCCGTTCCAGGAGAATGCTTGTAATCCAAAGCACTTGTATATCACAGCAAGCTTCCCCATAGAAGTCAATGGAAACAAAAATAATTTGTTCCACATTGATTTCTATGGCATGCAATACCGAATGTGGCCAGAGGTGAGTAGGGCGCTGGAGAGGCTCATAAATACTCGGAGATCGTTCGGCTGCCCTCGGAAAGGCTTGGAAACACTCAGGAACTGAGTATTTCTAAGTGTTTCAGAATGGCTCCAATTGACTCCGGCACCCCCGCACCTCTGGCCAAATGCGGTACTGCACACTTCCGAGGCTTGAATGCAACCATGAAGGTCTTGGCTCGAAGGCCCTGGGCTGGGTAAGGGGGAAGGGAATGGGAAACCCTATCCATTTGAGGTAGAGGGACTGTAGTCCAAGTGTAGGTGTGGGGAATAAAAAAAAATAGGGGGGGGGGGGTTCATACGAAGAAAGGATTGAAAAAAAAAAAAGAGATAAAGAGCCAGCAAGACTAAGAAGAAGAGAGAGGTTCCTGCAGGCTAGATAACCCACTATGGGCAGGGCCGTCTTTAATATTGATTGGACCCTGAGCAAAAAAAATCCTGCCCCCCCCCCCCATGCAATTTTGCACTCCACCTGCTCTGAGACATACAATAAATATCAGCTAGACTTAAAATCAGTTTACTGTATCAGATCAGGCAGTGATTGCGTTTGGTTGCCAGAGGTTACAGCATATCATTACCACTTACTGTCTGGTTGCTAGAGGTTACAGCACACATTTCTGCTCACTGATTAGTTGCTAGAGGTTACAGCACATCTTCACTGCAGAGGGGCATGATATACATATGAATGGCACCTTTATTTACATATAAATGCCACGGCCTCAGCTATTTACATATGAATCTTGACGATATTTAAATATGAATGACAGTATTTACATGTAAACACACACTGCAGGTGAGTCATCTGTACACAACAATAGGGCAGATCTGGGCAGCATTAGTAACAGAACTTCACACTGAGATATCAGGACACAGCACAGGACTAAAACTTCAAGGGGCAAGGACATTTAAACTGGGATAGTTGGCAAGTATGAGGCATCTGCTTTGGGCCCCACAACAATGACAGGGCCCAGGGCAGCTTCCCCTTTTGCCCCCTGCCTTAAAGACGGCTCTGAAAATGGGAACCAGAAGCGCCCAGGTGAGTCGGGTGCAGGGTCAGGAGAGCATATTACCACCATGGAGCCCACACTTTGATACATTTGGAGTGGGAGTCATGAAGGATACTAGACATCTTCTAATGAATCATTAAGGTAGTCGGAATGCTCTTCACTTCTGTGAACTGGACTGAGGGCTTCTTCTATGTTTGGCAGCAATGAAAAGGTAAGTGGCCAATTTATGTTGATGGGAAAAGAGGCCTGGGATTGGGGAGTAAAGCGCATGTCTGGCATCTTTGTGGCAGCCTGGCAGGGAACATGTAAGAGTGTCGTCAAGAGGCCAAAGACCCTCAACCAGAACCCCACCAATTGGGAGCAGGACCACCAGATGTGGACTTGTCCCTGCGCAGGACACATTCCCGGAAACCTCAATAACTATATGGACGGGTTTGAGTGGGCAATATGGGTCAGAACCTGGTACTAGTGGAGGACTTTATAGGCTTTCACCTTTTTTTTTTTTTTACCCTTTTTGAATCTCAGGGCTGCTGATCTCCTGCGCGATTTAGCCCGCATGTGCTGCGCCAGAGGCGATTTAGTTCGCATGTGCTGCGCTATATAAGTTCTTCATTCATTCAGCCTCTTTTTCCAGTTTCTTCCAGGCTCCTGCTATAGCGCGTTTGGCGGCAATGAAAAGGTATGCGCACAATTTCTGTTGATGGGAAAAGAGTCCAGAGATCGGGTAGTGGAGAAGCGCATGTCTAGCATCGTTATGGAAGGGCATGTCATAGCAACGGTCATAGCAACAGTGGGCACCTGGCCGTGATGCGCTCTGCTATTGGCCAGGCAATCTTCATATTTCATGTCTGAGGTTTACAACCACTTTAAGTGGTTCATATACACCTAACAAAAATATGACACAAACAATCTAAATGAACAAATTGTAAAGTCCCAAAACATATCCAAAATCCACCCAATTCTTCTGAAAGGACAACGTCACTGTGCACCAGCCACCGATGATCCACACAGCCACTTACCAAAGGGTTGGACCCCAATTACAAAGACGTCTAACAGCGCTTAAGGGACAACACCCAAAAGAATGGATGGTAATTAATCCCAGGCACAGCACTCCATGCGTCTAGGCTGCCCTGCTCAAATCTCCATCTGATAGATTGTTCAGACCAGTCCAGCAATAATCACTCATACAGGGGGAAAAGAGGAGAATACTAATTGTGACGTACATTCCAACCCTACTTTATTACAAAACATTGCATGTATTCATAAGACCAGAAAAAGTATAGGAATGTCAAATCCCTTAGCTCCGCCCCAACGTTTCGTCCAAAGGGACATCTTCCAAGTGGCACCTTCTAAAAATTCAATTTACTTGACTGTCATGCTTACCCCTTAGGGCTCTTTCACACAGACATTCCGATCAGGTCTGTTTTTCATGCAGGCCTGACTGGAAGCTCCGTGCAGCCCTATGGGCAGTCCATGTACACTGACCTACCTCCGAGTCTGTGCTGGTACGTTTAAAAAAAAAATAAAAAGCAAGAATGCATCTTTTTCTATTTTTCAGAACCTAAACCTGATGGATTGGAGGTAGCCTGATGTGAATGGACAAAAATCAGTTTACATCCAACCACATTGCATGTATTCATAAGACCAGAAAAAGTATAGGAATGCCAAATCCTTTAGCTCCGCCCTAATGTTTCGTCCAAAGGGAGATCTTCCAAGTGACACCTTCTAAAAATTAAACTGACTTGACTGTCATGCTTACCCCTTAGGGCCCTTTCACACAGACATTCCGATCAGGTCCGTTTTTCATGCAGGCCTGACTGGAAGCTCCGTGCAGCCCTATGGGCAGTCCATGTACACCGACCTACCTCTGAGTCTGTACAGGTACATTAAAAAAAAGCAGAAATGCATCCTTTTCTATTTTTCAGGATCTAAACGTAATGGATTGAAGGTAGCCTGATGTGAATGGACAAAAATCAGTTTACATCCAACCACCCTCAAAGCCATCACAGGTCCACCTATGTCCGCTGTTCAAATGTGGAAACAAACTGAACGGGTATGGATGTAAAAAAACTGATATCTGCCCCTGCCCCGTTCAGTTCTGGTTCAGCAGAGGATTTGCTCATGGATCCCCTGCTGTATGGAGGGAAGCGTCACCATGTGGAAGGCCCATTAGTCTTTAGCTCTGCCTAAATGGCCATACAATCATCCTACAGAACATTAGAGCCATCGTCCAATGCTATTTCATATCCATGGCTAGCCTTGCAGTTAAAGGCATTAGAAGTCTCCCCAGGGGCCCGCTCTATTAGGATCATCCTCTGCCGCTACACCTTCGTGTCTTCAGGTTCCGATCGATACTTCTTCCATTAGCAAACATGAAATCAGCTATTAGCGTGGGTGTATAAAGGCCGGAGGATCATTCTAAGAAACCGAGTACATATCTATCCCTATACAAGATGGCAGTAATTCGGTAAACCCTCATTTAATAGGCCATTTCAAGTGTTCCGTAGGAGTTCCGCCATTATCCTGAATGGGCACCACATTTGGTTAATACAGTAAAAAATGTCTCCTATACTTTGTTCCACCCGGTTAGCAACATTTATGTTCCCTTTCCATTTTTTTAACGAAATTATTAAAAAAGGAAAATTGTTATATAGGTGTTAACTAAATACAAATTAGATTAGATAGAACAGGAAATATATACAGTAAATAGACAGTACAGTGAAACCTCGGATTGCGAGTAACGTGGTTTACGAGCGTTTCGCAATACAAGTTTAATTTTTTTTTGTGTAAAATAAATAAATAAAAAAAGAGTAAAAAAAAAAAGAGTAAAAAAAACAAAAAAATTGTTATATAGCTGTTAACTAAATACAAATTAGATTAGATAGAACAGGAAATATATATAGTAAATAGACAGTGCAGTGAAACCTCGGATTGTGCGTAACATGGTTTACGAGCGTTTCGCAATACAAGTTTTTGTAAAAAAAATTGCAAAATAAATAAATAAAACAAGAGTAAAAAAAGATAAAAAAAAGATTAAAAAAATGAGTAAAAACTAAAAACAAAAAAAAAAGAGTAAAATTAATAAAAAAAAGAGTAAAAAAAAAGAGTAAAATTAATAAAAAAAGAGTAAAAAAAAAAAAGAGTAAAAAAAAAAAGAGTGAAAAAAAAATAAAAAAAAGAGTAAAAAATAAATGAGTCAAATAAATAAAAAAAAGAGTAAAAAAAAAGAGTAAAATTAATAAAAAAAGAGTAAAAAAAAAAAAGAGTAAAAAAAAAAAGAGTGAAAAAAAAATAAAAAAAAGAGTAAAATAAATAAATAAATAAAATCCATAGGATGACCCCATGAATGAGAAGGTTCTTGGGATTATAGCACTTTCCCCAGGCAAGGGGCGAGGAGATTGTGTCAGGAAAGATTTAACACGCACTGATAATCCTAAATCCTAAACAGCATGTTTTTCTTTCAGATTAGATGTCAGATTTCCGCTCTCGGTAATGAGCTCAGCGCCGCCGCCGATATAAACAAAAGTTCCAATTCACGGGCCGAGCGCCCTGCGGACGGATGGCGGATGCCGCCTCGGTGGTAAATGGTCCTTTAGCACATAATAATCCAAAATTGTGTTATTTCTCTTGACTGCATTATATCCACAAATGGTCCCATTCTTTCCATGTGAAGGAAGAATGGACCGCATTCTTCAGCAGCCGTAAAGACTTACAGGAACATTAGAGATCCTGAAAATCCGGTTACTTTTATACATGGCAGCCAGTCCTGAGAAGTTTGCTGTAAATGGATTGCAATAATGTTGTAACTACACTATATTGTCAAAAGTATTGGGACACCTGCCTTTACACGCACATGAACTTTAATGGCATCCCAGTCGTAGTCTATAGGGTCCAATATTGAGTTGGCCCCGCCCTTTACAGCTATAACAGCTTCAACTCTTCTGGGAAGGCCGTCCACAAGGTTTAGGAGTGTGTCTATGGGAATGTTTCACCATTTTTCACATATGTGAAGTGAGCCATAAAACTACAAACTGTCTCCGCTGATTGTTGGCCAACACAGAAAAATAATCTGGCAGCGTAACGCAAACACAAAACTTGCGTTTCTGGTGCAATTCCATTGAAGTCTATTACACGCAAAACTTACTAACCACGTCAGCCCCGGAAGAATTTACCTCCTTCCTGACCAGAGCATTTTTTGCGATTCGGCACTGCGTCGTTATAGCTGACAATTGCGCGGTCGTGCGACGCTGTACCAAAACAAAAGTGACGTCCTTTTTCTCCCCACAAATAGAGCTTTATTTTGGTGGTATTTGATCACCTCTGCGGTTTTTATTTTTTGCGCTATAAACAAAAATAGAGCGACAAAAAGCAATATTTTTTTACTTTTGCTATAATAAATATCCCCAAAAATATATATATAAAAACAACAATTTTTTCCCTCAGTTTAGGTCGATACGTATTCTTCTACATATTCTTGGTAAAAAAAAAAAAAAAATCGCAATAAGCGTATATTGATTGGTTTGCACAAAAGTTATAGCGTCTACAAAATAGGGGATAGATTTATTTTTAATATTGTTTTTTTTACTAGTAATGGCGACCATCAGTGTTTTTTTATCGTGACTGCGACATTATGGCGGAAACATGGGACACTTTTGATGCTATACACAGTAATCAGTGATATAAAAATGCACTGATTACTGTATAAATGGACACTGGCAGTGAAGGGGTTAACCACTAGGGGTGAGGAAGGTGTTAAGTGTGCCCTAGGGAGTGATTCTAAGACCCCTTTCACACTGGGGCGTTTTTCGAGCGCTTTTCATGTGCTTTGGCGTTAAAAAAAATCCTGTAAGACCCCTTTCAGACTGGGGAGTTTTTCGAGCGTTATTTGAGCGAAGCCTCGTCTGCAATCCCAATGTGCTGGTAAAGCACCACTGGTTACAGCGCTTTCAATTCATTTCAATGGAGAGGGGCGTTTTTCAAGTGTTTTTTTCAGCACCCAAAAGCTGCTCCAAAGATGCTGCTTGCAGGACTCAGTGTAAAAGGGTCCATTGAGAAGCATGGAGAGCGTCTTATGAGCGTTTTAATAGCACTATTTTTAACACTAAAACGCTGTAAAAACGCTTCAGTGTGAAAGGAGTCTAAAGCGCCTGAAAGAAGCCTCATCTGCAATCCCAATGTGAAAGCCGAGTGCTTTCAGAGCCCCTTTGCACTGCCAGCACCCGAAAAATTCCGGTAAAGCGCCGCTAAGACCCCTTTCACACTGAGGTGTCTTTCAGGCGCTTTGATGTTAAAAAAGCTCCCTCAATGGGAAGGAGCACTTTAGGAGCCGTGTATTCAACGCTCCTAAGGCACTGAAAAGAAGCTGCTTGCAGGACTTTTATTGACGCCCTGCCAACGCAGCGCCTCAGTGTGAAAGCACTCTGGGCTTTCACATTGGGATTGCAGACGAGGCTTCTTTCAGGTGCTTTTTTTAATGCTAAGACCTCTTTCACACCGGGGCGTTTTTCAGGCGCTTTAGTGTGAAAGCACCCGTGCTTTTACATTGGGATTACAGATGCAGCTTCTTTCAGACACTTTACAGACGCTTTTTTTTAACGCTAAAGCGCCTGGAAAACGCCCCAGTGTGAAAGTGCCCTAACTGTGAGGGGGCTGGGCTACCAGTGACATAACAGTGATCACTGCTCCCGATGACAGGGAGCAGTAGTTCAGTGTCCTGTCACAAGACAGAACAGGGAAATGCCTTGTTTACAAAGGCATCCCCCTGTTCTGCAGCTCCGTGACACGATCACGGGAGACCGGCGGACAGGGCTGGACTGGGACAAAAATTTGGCCCTGGACTTCATCCAGACCGGCCCACTTTAATTCAATAAAATGCTTCAATAAAATTGTTTTTTTTTTTTGTTTTAAATGCCCCACTGAGCCATCGGCCCACCGGGAAACTCCCTGTAGTCCCTATGGCCAGTCCATTCCAGCCGGCAGACATTGAGTCCGCGGATCCCGCGGGCACGGTCATGGAGATCGCGGCAGGGGCGCAGCCACACGGCGACAAATTCAAAGCAATGTACCTGTACGTTGCTTTGCGCAGCCGTGCCATTCTGCCGACGTATATCTACAGGCAGGGCCGGCCTTTGGGGTGTGCGAGCTGTGCGGCCGCACAGGGCGCCATGGGCTACAGGGGCGCCGTGAGGCCATCACAGCTTGCAGAATGTGAGTAACCCCCCTCCTCTCTCTCTGTCACCCCCTCCTCTCTCTCTGTCACCCCCCTCCTCTCTCTGTCACCCCCTCCTCCCCTCTCTGTCACCTCCTCCTCCTCTCTCTCTCACCCCCCCTCTCTCTCTCTCACCCCCCCTCCTCCCTGTCACTTCTCCTCCTCCCTCTCTGTCACTCCCCTCCTCCCCTCTCTCTCACCCCCCTCTCTCTCTCACCCCCCCTCTCTCTCTCTCTCACCCCCCCTCCTCCCTGTCACTTCTCCTCCTCCCTCTCTGTCACTCCCCTCCTCCCCTCTCTCTCACCCCCCTCTCTCTCTCACCCCCCCTCCTCCCTGTCACTTCTCCTCCTCCCTCTCTGTCACTCCCCTCCTCCTCTCTCTCTCACCCCCTCTCTCACCCCCCCTCCTCCCTGTCACCCCTCCTCCTCCCTCTCTGTCAGCACCCCCTCTTCTCTGTCCTTCTCTCACCCCCTCTCCTGCCTCCTCCCTCCTTTATCTCACCTCCCTTCTCCCACCTCTTTCCCTCCTCAGGGTATGGGGGCCCCACAAGGTAGGCTGTATGGGGCCCCAATTATTGCTGACAGCCACCCTATGAGCGAGTGTACTAGTTTGGATGTGTCTTTCTGACACACTTTGTGTATGTTTAGGTGACCAGGGGGCGAGGGGTGACGATGGGGGAGCGCCACAGGATTAGCTCGCACAGGGCGCCTGAACACCTAAGGCCGGCCCTGTCTACAGGCGTCAGTCGGCTATCTTGGGTTGGTTTTTGTGCCAAAATATGGCCCATCATTAGCCTCATTATTTTGCTTTTTTTATTCCCTCAACACATAGATAATAGGCAATGTTTGTAATTTTTTCAACACACAGATAACCAAGCGTTACGGGGTGCTGCGATTTGTTTGTAGCCCAATGGATGGCACTGCAACACAACCACATTGTATATTCCGGCAGTATCGCACGTTACCAACGTGTTACCCGGGCACAATTGGTGTGAATTGTCCCCTCGGTTGTGGTTGAATGTTTTTTTGCATCCTGCGGTGAAAGGTAAGAACACTTACAAGTCGTATTTTAATCACAGTGGTGCGTGCGGTATCACCAGCAGGGGGCAGGAGAGATCAGCCGCTCCTATCCGGACGACACTTGGCACGCTCTGTGTATTTAAACTTGAACTTTTATTGATCACAAGCCCTGTTACATGTTAACACTCGTGTCACAGATATTATTTAACCATTAATACCTAATAACGTCCCGCTAAGGTCCCGGTCTGTTTACTCCTACGCAGCGCGGTATTTATAACCCTCGCACACCGCATGGGGCTCTTATCCCGCCAAATGTATTAATCAAACAGCTGTCCAGATTTCTTCCGCTAATACATACGTTACACAACAGAGTATTAATGTCACCAGCTAACCATATGTTTATATTACATCTCTGTGAACTTTTATTGCAATGGCTCAATAAATTGCAAGCTTCCATTACCCACCTTCTTTTGGCTCTTGAAGTATCTATGGACCCTAGGGTGACCACCAGGGCTGTTTTAATGAGAGGGCACTGCCCAGGGGCCCCAGCTGCATTAGGGGCCCCTGCACTATCCTCAAAGCAGCTGGTCCTTGAGCCCACTCTGCCCCGGAATTGGGGGCCCTATGATGGCACTAAGAGTGATGGGGGGATACGTGGGGCGTAGAGGTGCCAGGGTGCTGGGGAGGCATCAATCTAGCAGATATATTATATGCACAGGACAGCTTTGTTACTTTACGTATGTAGTATTTTCCCCACCGTTTCTTTGCTGTACAGAACGATTGTTCATGTAGTTAATGCGGAGCTCCACCCAAAAGGTGCCTCCTACCTACGTGATGTCTGTTTACCTGCACTGTCTTCATTGTAGGGGCCCCAGAGCATTAATTTGCCCAGGGGCCCATGATGCTATGAAGACAACCCTGGTGACCACGTGTCCCCGGATTGCCCGGGACAGTCCCGCATTTTGCAGGTCTGTCCCGGGCACCTTCATTCCAGGACAATACAGTGTCCCGGAATGAAACTGACACAGCCACCCCCCGTGGGCCAATCTGATTCCCCCCAAAAAAAGGCCGCCACATCACCGCTTTACTCACTGACAGTACTTGTCCTGGCCGGGAATGCCTGGAGGAGCACAATCCCCGCCCCCTGTTTGTGATTGGAGAAATCATAAATCCCGCCTCTTGTGTCCAATCACAGAAAGCCCTGGACAGAGCACAGCATAGGGGAGGGGCGGCATGACAGGGCGGGACTGGCCCAGCTATTGGCCAGTTAACTTGTAGGGGAGGGCAGGGCTGGCCTGGACGGGGGGAGGGTGCTAGTTTAGCTTGGAGGAAGTGACGATTCGTCACTCCTCCATTACACTAGGAAGAAGCTGGTAGCTGTGCAGGTTAGCTCTGGGGGACGAAATGGCGGCGGTAGCGGATCTAATCGCGCAATTGCGCGCTGCGGCGGTGGCCCAGGGGGAGGATTGGGTCCGGGATCAGGTGTCAGCGGCGCTAGACGCCCCGGTCGCGGCACCCACGGGGGGGGGGGTAAATCAGCCACGCGCTCGGCGGTCCAGGCCTCCGGAGCGGTACAGCCCTGACCCACCCTCGGGAACAGCACAGCCACGTGGGAGACCCGCCAGGGGCCCTCAGGCTCCTTCACCGCAGAACCCACAGCCCGGGCCTTCGGGGGGGGTCGGGAGGAATCCGCGTCGTGGCAGGAGTGCTGCGGTGGGGGGGGGGTCACTGGGTCACTTGGCCCCTCTCCTCCCGCCCGACGGAGGTGCACCAACAGCGCGGCCGGGGCTGCGGGGGATGGTCGCAGCAGCCCTGCGGCCCGGCGAGATGGTTCCAGCCAGCGGACCGGTGGCCAATCATCCAGGACGGCCAGGGGTCCGGCAGCGTCAGATGGGAGTTTGTCACGGAGTGGGGGGGCGACGAGGCGTGATGGAAGGGGTCGCACAGCGGGTTCCCAGGCCATGGGGAGGGCCCGGAGTCCGTCGGTGGACGTCGCTAGCGGGTCTGGTGTTTCGGCACAGAGGGGTCGGAGTGCAGCGCAACACGGGCCTTCGGCAACCAGTTCACGCCAAACTGGGGTGCAACCTAGGGATGTTTCCCCGGCAGCGAGTGCAGGACGATCGGAGGGAGAACTGTCTGGATCGGAGAGTGGCGACGATCCGGGACATCAGCCAGCGGGGGATTCCATCTCGGCGGCGCGTGGACCCAGTCCAAGGCAGCCCGGTAAGTCCAATCATACATCTTCAGTTTGTGGCTTGTTAGAAGATTTATTGGTACAGGGTAGTGCGGGTGGGGCACCCAGGAGCGATAGGGCTCAAATGTTCGGGGGGGGGTGCAGCCATGGGGGGTGTATCGGAGGTTGAGGGGTCGCAGGATTTGTGGGCTGGGTTGAGGGATCTGGTCAGGAGGTTCGCCCCAGGCGCTGACAGTACGTCCTCCCCGGTGGTGGCGTGGTCCCCACAGGGGGGGGGGGGGTCCGAGCAAGCGGCTGGAGGGTCTTTGGGGGCTACGGTGGTGCAGGGCGCCTCATGTGCGGCGCCAGTAGTGACGGCTGGGGTAGCGGCCACGATAGTCGCAGCGGCATCTGCGACCGGGGGCGTTTCCGAGGCTGTGAGCGACAAGGAGGCAGTCAGGCTGGCTGACGCTGCCCAAAGTGAACTGTATGTCTGCTTCGAGGCTACCCTCGGGGCTCATTTGAAAGCGGAGGTTAGGGAAAAGATCTGGAAAGGGGAGTATGTGGAAATTTTCACTCTGCTCCCTCTGGAAAAATTTAAGTTTACTAAGGGCAAGCCGGAGTTGAATAAGAAGGAAGACGAGGAGAGGCGGCGGTACCACCTTATCCCCCGCACCTTCACCAATTGGTTGCAGGCGTTTGCGATTCTGGCCTGTGTGGTGGGGGAGAAAGCTCCTGAACACTGTTCGGGTTTATTTATTTATTTGGAGTCGATTAGGTCGGCTTACCAAACGTATGGGGGGACGGCGTGGTTGGAGTACGATGAACAATTCCGTCAACGGATGGCATTTAGGCCGACCCTTCGCTGGAACCAGAAGGACATCAGCCTGTGGATGACGTTGATGACGGCGGCGCGGCCTCCGCAGCTCAATAGGTATCCGGACAGGCAAGCGGCTAAGTTGTTAGAGGAGGGCTTTGCTAACGGCTTTAGGATCCCCTGTTCTATTTCGGTTGTTCCCCCGGAAGCGAAAAATTTGAGGTCCGCTTTGTTACATCCGTTGGTGGTTGCGGAAAAGCTGGCCAAGGAGGTGAGTATGGGACGGATGGCTGGGCCGTTTCCTGCGGCTCCGATTCGGGACTTGGTGGTCTCCCCTCTGGGGGTTGTCCCCAAGAAGGAACCAGGAAAATTCCGGTTGATTCACCACTTGTCGTTCCCAAAGGGCGGCTCGGTCAATGACGCCATTGCACCGGAGGAGTGTACAGTTTCATACACGTCTTTCGACGCGGCCGTGTCATGGGTTCGCAGGCCACGGCTCCCTCATGGCTAAGGCTGATGTGGAATCGGCATTCCGGTTGTTGCCGGTCCACCCGGACAGCTTTCGGTTGTTGGGCTGCACTTGGGACGGGGCATACTATGTGGATTGTTGTTTGCCCATGGGTTGCTCCGTCTCTTGCGCGTTGTTCGAGACGTTTAGCTCGTTCTTAGAGTGGGTCGTTCGCGATGCGTCGGGGCTCAGTTCCATCATCCACTACCTGGATGATTTTCTATGCGTAGGCCCTCACGGGTCGAATAGATGCTCCGTGTTGCTGGGCACGCTGCAATACGTGGCGGAACGTTTTGGCGTTCCGTTGGCTCCTGACAAGACGGTGGGCCCAGCTACATCCATCGTGTTCCTGGGTATCGTGTTAGACTCAATAAGGATGGAGTGCCGGCTGCCGGAGGACAAGCTGGCAGCTTTGAGGGAAGAGGTTAGGGGCGCCATCGGGCTCCGGAAGATCCAGCTGCGTGCGCTGCAGTCACTCTTGGGTAAGTTAAACTTTGTCTGTAGGATCATTCCAATGGGCAGGGTGTTTTGCAGGCGGTTGTCGGGAGCGACAGCGGGCGTGCGACACCCCAAGCATTTTGTGACTCTCACAGGAGAGCATAGGGCTGATTTGAGGGTCTGGCATGACTTCCTGGGAGCCTTCAATGGCTGCGCACTGTGGATGTCGGGACCTGTGAGCAACTTTGACTTGGAGTTGTTTACGGACGCCGCGGGTTCTACAGGGTATGGAGCATTTTGCCAGGGTAAGTGGAGTGCGGAGGCTTGGCCCCACAGGTGGCGAGAGGCTGGGTTCTTGAAGAACCTGGTACTCCTTGAGCTATTCCCAATAGTTTTGGCAATCGAGCTTTGGGGCGAATCTTTGAGGAATTTGAAGGTGCGCTTCAACTGCGACAACTTGGGGGTTGTACAGGTAGTGAATCGCATGTCAGCGGCGTCTCCGCCTGTTGTGAGCTTGCTGCGGCATTTGGTGCTGAGATGTTTGCACTTAAATGTGTTCATGTATGCTGTGCACCTTCCGGGGGTCGAGAACACTTTGGCTGACGCTTTGTCTCGTTTTCAGTGGGACAGGTTCCGGGAGTTGGCACCAACAGCGGAGCAACACGGGGTCCCCTGTCCCGACTGGATGTGGTACATTGTTTTGACAGCGCAGCATCGTGGATCCAGCGGTCGGTGAGCACGGCCACCTGGAGGGCCCAACTCCAAGGTATGGGAGGAATGGGGGGATTTGGCCCTGGGATTGGGGATCGCCCCAACGGGTCGGGAAGCGGGCATTGCGGTGCTTTGTTTTCTTACGGTGAAAATGGAGCAAGGGGTTTCAGTTTCAGCAATTGATAGGCAGTTGGCTGGCTTGGCGTTTTTCTTTAAGTGGCACGGCATGGTGGACTACACAAAGGAATTTTGGGTTCGGCAGGCAGTTAAGGGGTATAGAAAAGGTCGTAGGGCGCCGGATCACAGGCGGCCGGTCTCATTTGGGATGCTGCAGGCTCTTTTCTTGCAATTACATTCTGTGTGCTGGTCAGGCTACGAGTGCGTGCTTTTCAGGGCCGCTTTTGCATTGGCTTTTTTTCGGGGCGCTGAGGGTGGGAGAACTGGTGAGTTCCTCCAGGGGGGTGCAAGGGGGTCTGTTGGTTCAGGATGTGGAATGAGGTTGGGTGTTTGGGTGCGTAGGTCTAAAACTGACCAGAGGGGTAAGGGAGTGCGCCTTCAGTTGTTTGACATTCCTGGAGCTGAAATTTGTCCTGTGCGGGCGGTGGAAGCATTTCGTTCCATGCGTCCGGGACTGGCGGGGTCATTTTTGATGCATCAAGATGGTTCTGCGTTGTCTAGATTTCAATTTGTCGCAGTTTTCCGACAGTGCTTGAGGGGGGCGGGGTTTGATCCACGAGAGTATGCCTCGCATTCGTTCCGGATCGGGGCTGCCACCGAGGCCGCCCGGGCTGGTCTGAATGCCGAGTTAGTGAAGAGGATTGGGCGGTGGGACTCGAATAGATTTCGGTTGTATATTCGCCCACACTTATTGCATGTGTAGTTGGGACATCAGGATGTACGTTAGTGTGTTGGGACACAAAAAAAAAAAAAGGGGTTCTTGACGTTTATGTGTGTTTACATTGATGTTTTTCAGATGGTGCGTCAGTGAGAATAATGATTCAGGAGTGACGGAGGTGAATAAAACAGCTCGATTTCACAGGTATCAAACTAGTTATAATGCAAAACATTACTTTTTACTTTATCAGCTACTGTCAGACTTGTATTTAAGAGGAAAATATTTTTGTCTATACAACCCCTTTAAGGCCAATTTTCTCCACAACAGAGTCCGCGTTATCTTTGGTAGTTGTGGGGTTAAGTGGGGTTTTTGGGGGTGTGGGGCAGGGTTACATAAAGGTTGCCAGGATCAGTCCTCCGCCGGTCATGTGTTGTGATTCGTTACAGCACAAGCCTATTTTTTGGGAAGGGAGGGTGTCCCTGAATGGTAATTTGAAAATGTGGCCACCCTAGTGGAAAAATGTTCCAGGCTCCATAGCACTGAAGGCGCCACTACAGTGCCTTGAAAAAGTATTCATACCCCTTGAAATCTTCCAAATTTTTGTCATGTTACAATCAAAAACGTAAATGTATTTTATTGGGATTGACCAACACAAAGTGGCACATAATTGTGAAGTGGAAGGAACATGATAAATTGGTTTTCAATTTTTTTTACAAATAAATCTGTGAAAAGTGAGGGGGGTACATTTGTATGGCGCCCCCCGGAGTCAGTACTTTGTAGAACCTCCTTTCACTGCAATTACATCTGCAAGTCTTTTTGGGGATGTCTCTACCAGATTTGTACATCTAGAGAGGGACATTTCTGTCCATTCTTCTTTGCAAAATATCTCAAGCTCTGTCAGATTGGATGGAGAGCGTCTGTGAACAGCAATTTTCAAGTCTTGCCACAAATTCTCTGTTGAATTTAGGTCTGGACTGTGACTGGGCCATTCTAACACATGAATATGCTTTGATCTAAACCATTCCATTGTAGCTCTGGCTGTATGTTTAGGGTCGTTGTTCTGCTGGAAGGTGACCCCCCCCCCCCCCCAGTCTCAAGTCCTTTGCGAATTCTAAAGCCTTGTATACACAATCAGTCCATCCGATGAGAACGGTCCGCAAGACCGTTTTCATCGGTTAACCGATGAAGCCGACTGATGGTCTGATGTGCCTACAAACCAAAAAAACTATTGTGTTAGAACGCGATGAGGTTTACGTGTTTTAATACAACGACGTGCTGAAAAAAAGTTCAATGCTTCCAGGCATGCGTCAACTTGATTCTGAGCATGCGCGGCCTTTTAACCGATGCTTTTGCATACTAACAATCGGTTTTGACCCATCGGTCAGGCGTCCATCGGTCAAATTTTAAAGCAAGTTCTTTTTTTTTTGACCAAAGGATAACTGACTGATGGGGCCCACACACAATCGTTTTGGACCGCTGAAACGGATCTTCAGTCCGTTTTCATCGGTTTTGACCAATCGTGTGAACGCGGCCTAACAGCTTTTCTTCTAAGATTTGGCTCCATCCATCTTCCCATCAACTCTGACCAGCTTCCCTGTCCCTGTTGAAGAAAAGCATCCCCACAACATGATGCCGCCACCACCATGTTTCACGGTGTGTTCAGGGTGATGTGCAGTGTTAGTTTTCTGCCACACAAAACATTCTGCTTTTAGGCCAAAAAGTTAAATTTTGGTCTCATCTGGCCAGATCACCTTCTTCCACATGTTTGCTGTGTCCCCCACATGGTGTCTCACAAACTGCAAACCTGACTTTTTATGGTTTTCTTTCACCAATGTCTTTCTTCTTGTCACTCTTCCATAAAGGGCAGATTTGTGAAGAGCACCACTAAGGCCGTGTACACACGGCAGAGAACCTCGACGGGTAGAACACATCGTTCCGCCCGTCGAGGTTCTCTGCCGGCCGTCGAAATCGGCGACCCGCCCGTCGGGAATGGCAACCAGCCATTCATCCAGGCGGGCCGTTGAGCAAATAGAGAGCGTGCTCTCTATTTCTGCTCGACGGGATTCCCGACGGGCGGGGCGAGCGCTCTGTGTACACACGGCCGAGGTCCTCGCTGGAATGCAGCTTCCAGCGAGGTTCTCGCTGGTTTCCAGCGAGAACCTCGGTCGTGTGTACGCCGCCTGATAGTTGTCCTGTTGACAGATTCTCCCACCTGAGCTGTGGAACTCTGCAGCTCCTCCAGAGTTACCATGGGCCTCTCGGCTGCTTCTCTGATGAATGCTCTCCTTGCCCGGTCCGGTCAGTTTAGGTGGATGGCCATGTCTTGGTAGGTTTGCAGTTGTGCCATACTCTTTCCATTTTTGGGTGTTGGATTGAACAGAGCTCAGTGAGATGTTCAAAGTTTGATGTGACAGACAGAGGCCTTTGGAGGGGACTGAATGCTAGCCTCTTGCCTACCGATTATGGGCCCGATGGACAACGGTGCGATGGGCCGTACACACGATCAATTTGGTCCGATGAAACTGGACAGTTTTATCGGACCGGTCTGATCGTGTGTACGTGGCCTAAGAGTCTTTCAATCATTGTTGTCTGTGCCAATTAACCCTGCAATTGTATAAAGAAGTTCTGTGTTGATATGTATATTATGATAATGTATAATGTAGTTAGGGAGTCGCATCAGCTGCTTTAAGGGATTAGTTAATTAGATCATGGTAACTTATGTTTCTGGTTACAAGTGTATTGTTCGAGTAATATGAGCAGGAGGGGGGAACCTCCTCCTCTTTTACTGTATATAAGACTTGTATTCCGGTTCTAACAAACAGTCCATGTTCAGCACACAAACGAGTATTGTCTTGTTTGTTGTTGATAGCGGTTGGAATATCTGATATCTATTTTCAGACTGGGAGGAAGCTGCATATGACAAAAGCACTCCAGCCGAGTGTAAGATGTTTCGTTGGTTGCAACATGACAAAATGTAAACATTTCAAGGGGTATGAATACTTTTTCAAGGCACAGTATATCAAGAATGTACTATCTGTGTATATGGAGGACTATTTAAACTTTAGAGAAATTTTCCCTTGCTTCCTGTCCTGCTGATGTTTTGGTCGACACCACTGGCAGGTGACATAAGCTCACCCAGGGCATGGAGTCTAAAGCAGGGGTCATCAACTGCTGTCCTGAGGGCGCACTAACAGGCCAGGTTTTCAAGATAACTGAAATACTTGACAGGTGATGTAATTTGCTGCTCAGTGATTGCAGTATTCTAGTCTGCATCTCCCCAAGGTAATACATAAAACCTGGCCTGTTAGTGGGCCCCGAGGACAGGGTTGATGACTGCTGGTTTAAAGGACAGCTTGGTCTTCACTAGAGTACACTGCAAAGATTGATAGGCCAGTGCCCCTAGTGGCCCTGGGTTACTTTGCTGCAAACTGACACTAGGTCGCCGCCCTTGTGGTTGTCCACCGCCGATCAGCAGGTTTCAGCTGATTGACTTAAACCTGCTGACAAACTCATACTATGTCAAAGCATTGACACCTGAAAACCAGTAAGTTCACTGGGTACATTGCGGTACCTGGTTGTGCCGCCTGCTTGCATTAAATCTATGGAGTTAAATTTTTTTATAATTATTGACGTATTAATGGACACAGCGCAGCATTAATTTGTATCTTTTAGAGTTCAGCTTTAACCATAAGAAATAAGACACCTGGCGGTAGTAGAGGCTTGGCACGTGCCCGCATTGGCGGGGTGTGTGCTGATAGTAGGGTGCGGGGTGTTTGCCAGAGAAGGCGGGGTGTGTTAGGAAGAGATAGCATCTAGCATACAGCGGTGTGCCAAGCGGTGCTGTCGAAAAAATATAGGCATTAATAACCATACGCAAAACGTCTGTGCGGAGGGAGAGCGATAGAGTGTGCCAAACATGCTGCGAAGGTAATAGGGGACAGATGGTAAAGCTTTGTACCAACAGCTGTGCACTAGAGGAAGGTCCACAGGTGACCAGGACATGGATGTACACACCCGCACGGTACGCAGCGCCGGTCACACCCATCGAGAAAAACATGTCCAAAATTTGTCTCCTTTCCTGCCTACGTGAGATATCATCCGACGTCATTAGAAAAATACAGTTTAAATTTGAATAGTTTACCTTTAGCCTCCGTTATAAATAAACCAATGTGTCCAGATTCAGTAGGCTTCTCAGAGTGCTTCTGTTCGGGGCTGAAGCATCCCATCTGTGTTGTGTAACCAGTTTAATTGAGAACTCAGAATTCAGAACCCAGGAACGCTTGCATTTTCCCAGGGTCCCTGGTGCTAGGCAATGGTGGCTGGCGCTCCATTTTGGGGGGGGAACAAACCAAACACCACCCCTCTCCCCCGGTCGGTTAGTTAAACACCACCCACTTGTCGCTCGCCCATCCGCTCACCAGTCCTGCACTTACCAGGCAGCTTCCCCTGCGTCTCCTCCTCCTCGCAGCTTCCCCCTGTGTCTTCTCCTCAGCGGCTTCCTCCTCGGCAGCCAATATGGTCACTTCTCCTTTCGGCCTATCAGGTCTTAACCCGCTTCCCGATTGGGAAGGAGAAGTGGGAGGAGAAGCTGGAAGAAAAAAGCAATTAATTCGCTTTTGTCACACAACTGAGTGGGCTTGGGGCACAGTGCTCTGCGCCCCGAGCCCATCCTTTTTTTTTTGCCAATTAGAGCCTCAGGCTGTAATCATGTGCTTCAAAAAAAAAACTCCCATTGAAATCCATGCATCCGGCGCCCTGCATGTAGATTAGGGGCCGGGCGCATGGATTAGGGGGACGGTGCCCCTAATGGAGCAGCCACCACTGGTGCTAGAATTATGAGCTTGGGTTCATCTAAACCTGGGAGACAGCTTTCCTGGGCCAATCAGCTGCAGCCGGGACCCTGCCGGGAAACATATGGGTTGTGTCTTCACAACAGGGCGGGTCATTATGACGCCGGCCGTTGAGATGGCAACTGGAGTGTTGACGGCGCGGCTCGCCGTCAACACCTGCCATGCGCGGGATAGAGCGGTGAATGCTGGGACAGCATTCACCGCATCCCGGATGTATAGACAGGTGGGCTTAAGCAGTGCCCACACTAAAGATGGAAACGTCCATCGCTGGGTTTTATAAAACATCATTTTGATTCAAGTCGGGACAAATGTGGCTGCAAGAACGGGACAGGTGAGTGTAAGATTAGGTATACAAACAGCGCCCGAATGTCAGAAGAAAAAAAAAAAGTTTTTCCCGCAGAACTGCTGCTTTAACATACCCGCCCCTTTGTGCGATGTCATTGACTTAATTTGACATTGACCTTATATGGCTATAATAACTAAATTATGTCATGAACATCCAACCCCTTTGTGTGATGTCATTGACCTAATATGACATCAACATTATATTGCCATATTTGGTCAATGATGTCATGAACATCCATGCCCCTTTGTGTGATGTCATTGACCTAATATGACATCAACATTATATTGCCATATTTGGTCAATGATGTCATGAACATCCATGCCCCTTTGTGTGATGTCATCGACTTACTATGACATTGACCTTATATGGCTATAATAACTAAATGATGTCCTGAACATCCAACCCCTTTGTGTGATGTCATTGACCTAATATGACATCAACATTATATTGCCATATTTGGTCAATGATGTCATGAACATCCCCTCCCCTTTTTGTGATGATGTCATTGGCTTAATATGACATTGACCTTATATGGCTATATTAAGTCAATGATGTCATCATATTTTTCCCAATTTTATATATTTGTAAAATTCTTTTGGGGGTCCTGTTTGGGGGGGTTTGATGAAATATCAGTAGGGGGAATTTGTGCTGCACAGGGTGATTAAGGTGTGCCCAGGTGCACCAGACACACCCCCTGTACACACCTATGGATGTCATGAACATCCCTGCCCCTTTGTGTGATGTCATTGACTTACTATGTAATTGACCTTATATGGCTATAATAACTAAATGATGTCATGAACATCCAACCCACTTGTGTGATGTCATTGACCTAATATGACATCAACATTATATGGCCATATTTGGTCATGAGCATCCCCGACCCTTTGTGTGATGTCATTAACCTAATATGGCATTGACCTTATATGTCCCAATTAGGCCAATCATTTTATGAGCATCCCGCCCCTTTGTGTCTGCGCACGCATCCACTCACAGCAGATTGGCCTGGCAATTACAGCTGACTTCTGGGTGCGGTCGAACATGGGTTCAGATAAAACCTGGAGCCAAACCCAAGCTCATCCCTGACTTTCCGCAGTTAGGTTACTAAGTTAGTTTAAAGCATAGGTGTCATCAATGGCTATGTAATAGCAGTGGCATAGCGTGGGTTGTCAGCGCCTGGGGCGAAGCAAGTAATTTGCGCCCCCTGACCCATGGACTTACCTATATTCAGCTAGCTCCAGTCTGGTCACATGATCCACTGTGTGAGAAAGCTGTGGCTGTAGGGAAGAGGAGAGTGTGCTTGATAATGACTGGTAAAGCCTGGAGTGGTGACATCATGCATATGTTCCTATGTTCCATCTGTTGTTGGCGCTCCCTCCTCTCCACACTCGTGACAGCGCTCCTCTAAATTTTGCGCCCAGGGCTAGGGAAACCCCTTGCACCCCCCACGCTACGCCACTGTGTAATAGGCAGAGCCTGATTACATCTGTGCGTGTTTTTGAAAATAGCTCAGGTCCACTTTCATGCATCCTAATGTCCATAGAAGTCAATGAAAATGTATCATTGCATGTACAGTATTTTCAGCCTCGGGTAATAAGCCTAAATAGTTTTTTCTTCATTGGCCAATATGAAAACCGCATGACAACCACTAACTACACGCATCAACATATGTGCACAATGTGCATCAAAATGCATTGAAAAACACTTTAAAAAAACACAAATGAAAATATAAACGTAAAAGGTAAAGTGCCCTTTTTGTAAAGTGGACAGTCTGAGGTATTTAGTAGGAGGCATGGCAAATTTTTTAAATTTTAAATTTTTTGTCCAACTTTTTTGGAAAATTAACAAATTACATTTTTATTATTATTATTATTTTTTTTTTTTACACATTTCCTTTATTTACATACTTTTACCAGTGCAGTACAGCATCATCATATGACTGGTATGGCAGTGATTAGGGATACTGATTGGTGTTTTTTTTTTTTACTTTTTTTTTTTTTTTACTTACTGTGACCAGAGCAGTACAGTGTTACCTTAGTGACTGTGCACCACTCTGTGGGGATCGATGATCAGGATTTTTTTTCTTATACTATTACAGTGAGGGGGAAAAATTATTTGACCCCCTGCTGATTTTGTACGTTTGCCCACTGACAAAGAAATGATCAGTCTATAATTTTAATGGTCGATTTATTTTTACAGTGAGAGACAGAATAACAACACAAATACCTAGAAAAACGCTAGGGCTGTGGAAAATTAACTATTAATACATGGATTAATCTTAATCAAATTTTTTGGATCGATCAACATTTTTTGGATCGATCAAAATTCTTTTGATTGGTACTCACCTCTCCGCCGGTTTCCGAGCCTTCAGGGAGTTCCGTCGGAGATCCGGCTTGCCGTGTCTATCTGAAGAGCTCCTTTGCTGTGCCTTCATATCTGCATGCCGGCGGGACCTTACTATCTGCCACACGCAAGGGCTGTTACACTTCCCTCTATCACTTCCCTCTATCACTTCCCTCTATCAACCTGGGATTCTACAGCCATTCACTGGGAGTTGTGATAGTTCCCTTCATGGGACATCTACATGCCGACAGACTGATGTTAACCTCTTCTCATGTGGATTCAGCAGTGGTATCATTGTACACATTTTTATACCAGTATCATACTTAGTTACATGTTTTTATGACTGCTTTTGCTACCATTTGGTATTACTCGCACCATTTTTACAGTTTATGTAGCTACATCGATTTTATCTCCAGTGCGATATTTATTTTGTTGCCTACTTGAAGACTATAAAAGTTTTAATGCTATTCCCATCGAGCGCTGCCTTTGTGTGTTTTTTGTATCCTGCTATCCATTTTTCCAGTGGTTGGTAGCTGCACTGGGAATCAGCCTGCTAAGAGATCAACTAAAAGTAGTTGGATCTGTGTGTGCTTTATAATTAATCGAAATTAGTCGATTAATCGATTAAAAAAAAAAAATCAATTAATCGAACACAAAAATTTTGATCAGTAACAGCCCAAAAAAAGTTATAGTCCAGGTTCACACTGGGTACGATTTGGTTCGAGCCCAGTGTAAACCAGGGCATACATTGATTTGTATTCTAATGAGTGAAATAAGTATTTGATCCCCTATCAATAAGCAAGATTTCTGTCTCTCGGGTGTCTTCTATACAGGAAACAAGCTGAGATTAGGAGCACTCTCTTAAAGCGAGTGCTCCTAATCTCAGCTTACCTGTATAAAAGACACCTGTCCACAGAAGCAATCAATCAGATTCCAATCTCTCCACCATGGCCAAGACCAAAGAGCTGTCCAAGGATTTCAGGGACAAGATTGTAGACCTACACAATGCTGGAATGGGCTTCAAGACCATCGCCAAGAAGCTTGGTGAGAGAGTGACAACAGTCGATGCAATTATTCACAAATGGAAGAAACACAAAATAACTGTCTCTCTCCCTCGTTCTGAAGCTTCATATAAGATCTCACCTCTTGGAGTTTCAATGACCATGAGAACGGTGAGGAATCGGCTCAGAACTACATGGGAAAATCTTTGGGGGGTCTTTAAGGTCTATGAGCCATGGTCAAAGGAAGGAACGCGATCATAGTGGTAGGTGGTCCAGGAGCCATGGAATAAAATGTCATATCAAACGTCAATGGTAGCAAATTGTTTAATTCTCAAAGTTTTGTAAAAATGTCGCGGAGACAAAAAAAACAAAACAAGATAAACTTTTCTGAAACCGTTGTGTAAACAGAATTAGGAACCGCATCGCTTAATGAACGGTAGTCATTCTGTGAATCTCAGCAGCGGCATTAAAACAGGAGTCTGTTTCATTCTGAGAAATTATTTGTGGTTTGAATATAAAAAAAATAAAAAAAAAATAAAAAACCTTTGCAGCTCACGTAGCGTCCACCTGTTCTCAGGCGCAGTTCCAGCTGCCCACCACTAGGGGCAGCAGATTGTTGCAGCAAACAATGGGATAGATTGTTCCATTGTTTGCCATTGTAGTATTCAGTGTAGTATTCCAGGCAATAAAATTTTACGGCTGCTCAGCAAGCGATGGGTTAAATGTAATGAAAATGATTCAAAGGAAAGATAAGAATGTTTAAAATGAAAACAAATATATATTTCCTGATTAATGTAAGTGAAGTCATGATCCATCTGTCCATTGGATTTTGCCCCACAGATCTGGTAGTATCTATTTGCTTTCAGTGTATCATCTGTGGATGGGCGCCAGCTTCCCTTTTTGCGTGGTGTTCTGTTAATGAACAAAGCTCACAGAGTTTTATTTTTCATTTTTATTATGTTTGTAGCACAACCCACGCAGGAGCCGTCTAGTAGATTGGGTTCTCCGTTCTTCTGCTTCGACTCGAAGAACAACCTCAGCCCCACTGACACACCGGCTTAACCACTTGCCGACCGTATTCTGTATATATACATACCTCACTACTTTTGTACTTGAGAATATGGGACATTTCAGGGAGAGAGTGACCTGTGTTTACACACAGAGATCCACGGTCCTGCTCTGTTATGGGGCAAGCGCGGGTGCCCGGCGGACATCGCAGCCGTCGGGCATGTGCATCGGCTCATGAATGACGCGGCGGTAGGGCGCGCACTCCCCCTAGATCAGGAGTCTTCAAACTATGGCCCTCCAGGTGTTCAGGAACTACAATTCCCATCATGCCTAGTCATGTATGTGAATGTCAGAGTTTTGCAATGCCTCATGGGATTTGTAGTTCTGTAACAGCTGGAGGGCCATAGTCTGAGGATCCCTGCCCTAGATGGTCAGGAAGTCCAGGTCTTAATATGACACCTGCCCACGATTGGAGATCCTTCATGCGGACGTCATTTGACAATGGGCGGGGTATGAAGTGGTTAAAAAAGAAACAGGAAAAGATGAAAAAGGAACAGTAGGGGACAGGGAAGATTTTTTTTTATATATATATATAAAATAATTAAAAAGAAAACAGAAAAAGAGGTTAAAAGGAACTGTAGAGGACATGAAGGAAGAAAAAAATAAATATATATATATATATATATAAATAAATAAATATATTGAAAAAGAAAACAGGAAAAAGTAACTGTAGGGGACAAATATATCTATAAAGAAAACAGAATAAAAAGAGGAAAAAAGGAACTGTAGAGGATATGAAGGAAAAAAATAAATATATATAAATACATATATTGAAAAAGAAAACAGAAAAAGAGGAAAAAGGAAATGTAGGAGACACAGAAAAATTGTTTTAAATATATATATATTAAAAATAAATAATAATAATAAGTCAGAAAAAGAGAAAAAAAAGGAACTGTAGAGGACACGAAGGAAAAATAAATAAATAAATATATTGAAAAAGAAAACAGGAAAAGAGGAAAACGAAACTGTAGGGGACACGGAAGAAAAAAAGAAAAATGTATATAATAATAAAAAAAAAAAAAAAGAAAACAGAAAAAGAGGAAAAAGGAAATGTAGGAGACACGGAAGAATTGTTTTAAATATATATATATATATATATATTAAAAATAAATAATAATAATAATAATAATAATAAGTCAGAAAAAGAGAAAAAAGGAACTGTAGAGGACACGAAGGAAAAAAATAAAAATAAATAAATATATTGAAAAAGAAAACAGAAAAAGAGAAAAAAGGAACTGTAGGGGACACAGAAGAAAAAAAAAATGTATATAATAAAAAAAAAAAAAAAAGAAAACAGAAAAAGAAACTGTAGGGGACACAGAAGAAAAAAAAATGTATATAATAATAATAAAAAAAAGAAAACAGAAAAAGAGGAAAAAGGACCTGTAGGGGACACAGAAGAAAAAAAAAAGAAGAGAAGAGAAACAATATACAGTAGTAATGGCTCAAGATATCTAGCTATGTATACATAACCATATAATAAGCTTATACATGTGAATAGTCGTTGCCTCCCTGTGACTTGAAGGCTTTGATTCCAAACATGGCCAGGCGATTAGCATTTTCAGAAGGAAGCCAGTAGTTGCAGCCCCCATATTTCTCACATGACAGGTATGCTAAAAAAATAAAGTACATTTCTTATGGCCGCACACATGATCACTCTAGGTTTTTTAAATTAGGGACAGCTACAGGTGATTCAATTAGTACAACAAGCTGCTGGGTTTCCAGCTATGGAGTCTGCTGAGATAAGACAAGAGGTATGTGCAACATCTAGGGAATGTGATGTCTGAATTTATACTGCCTGTACACTGCAAGTGAAATACTTTCTATAGTGCAGATGAGTAATTTATATATGTCCCCCCCCCCCAAATGCTGGGTATACAACCCCATCAATAGGTATAAACCTTTCCTTGGCCCTGGTGTTGCTCCCTGCTTGGGTCTGTAATATGCCCCCCCATTGTGCAGCTAACATTCATTATAGAGGGGTGCAGTGCTGGTCATGTGATCGCTGAGGTCATCTCTATAAATTATATCTAAGCCTTCCACTATCAGCAAAAATTTTCATTATCCAAAAACTTTAAAAATATAAATTTCTGACTTTATGTTATGTAAACCCCCCCCAAAAAAAAACAATTTCTGAACACAGTAGCTCCTGTAGAATAAAAAATAAATAAAAAAAAAAAGTTTAATGTTATGTTGCAGGATATTTGTGATATATATATATATATATTTTTTAAATAAATACATTCAAATAAGTTTTGGTGCAGAAGACACAACATACTATAATTTTTTTTATTTTTATTTTAGGTGGGGGTTTGTCAAGTAAATAGATACCAAATATGTCAGGTCCTATAGTAGAGCTATAGGCAAAGCCCCCCACCCTTCCTTTTTTTTTTTTTTGGGTAGAGTAAGGGAGGGTTATAACTAGGGATGCACCAATACCATTTTTTTTTTACAATAAGTATGAGTACAGAGTACTGATACTTTTTTTTTTTTTTGACAGTTCCAATTACCAGACTTCTATTACACTTCAGCTGTCAACAGGGGCGACCCACTGACAGCTCAAAGAACCGAGCCTGAAAGTTTCGGTGCCTTTGCACGAGTATATAGTATCAGTGCAACCCTAGTTATAAACCCCTGAAAGGGGTCACCTGTTAAACTTGTCATGCCAAATTAAAACTGCTGCACTGCAAAGCTAACTATTGCGGCCGCAGCAAAGTAGTCCCTTCACTACTTTGGTCCAACCTTTGATGAGAGTTACACCTGAAATCGCGGCCGCAAATTCGTGCGACTTTGAAGTCACAGTAGTGTGTAAGGGGGCTAACCCTTGGTGATGAAGGGGTTAAATACGACATACTGAAGTCCGACCTTGTACAAAATCCTGTTTGTGCTTTTTTTTTGAATGGAGGATCAATGAAAAATTCCACGGTTTTGTTATGTTGACATGAGGTTTCCTTGGAAATAACAAAAGCACAACACAAAGAAGCTACGGGAATTTGTTTTAGAAAGCATATGACGAGCAGGCATGTAAATTGAGGACGATCGATATTGTTCCCCTGAGATGAGGCCGGAGCCAGGAGGGTCTGAAGCTGGCGTGCAGTCTTGGCCGAAACGATTCTGTGTGTTTATATCGCTATCGTGCAGCGGACCGCTCTTCTGAACAGTGTTGGTTTAGAATGTAAAGCCTTGTACACACAATCGGACTTCCATCAGTCTTTTCGGTGGCTTTTGCTCCGAATGGGCGTCAGCCGTGAACTTGTTCTGCATACACACGGCACAACATTTTCAGCCAACAATCACCAAACCACATGGTTTTTCAGCTCTTTACCGCCACCCTGTGGGCAACTTATGCTATTGTTGTCTGATCTTTAGCATTAGTTCTGAGCGCGCGTGTTTGTACGTGGATTTTAGCCCGATGGACTTGTGTACACGCGATCGATTATCCTCCATTGAACATTTGTTCATTGAAAAACCAACAACAATTGTCCGATGGAGCATACAGACGGTCGGATTGTCCGATATAACACGTCCGTCGGAGCGTTGTGGTCTAAAAAAAAGTCAGATCGTGTGTGTGTATGGGCCTTTCAGGGATTTTAAAGGGGTTGTAAAGGTAAACGTTTTTTTCACCTTAAAACGGAGGTTCACCCAAAAATCAACTTTCTGCCATTAGCTCCAGTATACTGCTGACATCTGCAGTATGCTGGATTTTTTTTTTGTACTTATCGTTTTAGCAGGGTTTCTTCTCCGGCACTGAGCAGGGATTCCTTCCGGGTATAGGCGTTCCTAAAACAAGCGTAGTTGATTGACGGGCTTGGATAGCGCGTCACGCCTTCCGAAAATAGCCAAAGTGACTCTCGGCAATTTACGGCGCCTGCGCAGTCAGCTCTACACGGCAGGCGCAGGCACCGTATAGCGCCGTAAACAGCCGAGTGTCACTTCGGCTATTTTCGGAAGGCGTGACGCGCTATCCAAGCCCGTCTATCAACTACGCTTGTTTTAGGAACGCCTACTCCCCGCAGGAATCCCCGCTCGGTGCCGGAGAAGAAACCCTGCTAAAACGATAAGTACAAAAAAAAATCCAGCACACTGCAGATGTCAGCAGTATGCTGGAGCTAATGGCAGAAAGTTGATTTTTGGGTGAACCTCCGCTTTGATGCATTGTATGCATTAAGGTGAAAAAACATCTGTGGATTAGCAGCCCCCTGACCCATCAAAAGTGCCGGGCCGTGAACGCGCTTGCTTCTCGGCTCATTCATTGGTTGATTGAAAGCAGTGTAGCCATTGGCTGGCGCTGATTTCAATCACATCCAATGACACAGCACGCCGGGGGTGGGGCCGAGTGATACAGTGATCGGCGATGGCCGCCGGCTGTATCACTGGAACACGCCCGCAAGAACTCATCACCATGTGAGCTCGCATGAATGTGATGAGTTCTTGCGGGGCGGGGGGAGCCGAGACGGCCGCCGAAAGACCCCAGAAGACCAGGTTCAGGGCCACTCTGTGCAAAACGAGCTGCACAATGGAGGCAAGTATAACATGTTTGTTATTTAAAGAAGAAAAAATCCTTTACATACCCTTTAACAAAGTTTGGTGCGTTTTTCTGCTCTAAAATGCTTGTTTCACCATGTCCTTTGCAAACTGATTCTGGTTCCATTTATAATCACCTGGTGCACTCCGCAGTGTTCTAATGAGAAAAAGCAGCAGTGTCAGAATCCCTTTCGTTGTCACATATAGGCGTTTTTTGAATCGCAGTGATTTCAAAACGCACTGTCAAAATCGCACAGCAGTGTGTTCAGGCGCCATTCATTTCAATGGAATTTGGCGAGCTTGTCACAGTTGCAATTTTGCTGTGTCTGACGCTCGAAGCCCCCCCCCTTCTGGAGCTTCTTTTGGGGCGACACGTGTGAGCGATTGCAAGTCGATTTTATAACAATCGCGGCAAAATCGCAGTGCGTTCTTGAGTGCCAATGAAATGAATGGCACCTTTTAAGGTATTTAACCCTTCGGTCTAGTCTGGTAGTTGGGGAAGGGGCTCGGTATCTATCTGAATGAGGCCTGGAAAAAAAAGGGGGGGTAACATGTTATTAATATTAATTTTGTACAGGCAACGCTGTATCCAATTTTTATCAATTTCTTCCAACAAATAGTTTTCTTTTGGTGGTATTTAACCGCTTGCTGACCGCCTCACGCAGATATGCAGCAGAATGATACGGCTGCGCAAAACCCGCCATGGGTACGTTGTCCATTTTAAGAGAACTGCCAGAGGGCATGCACTCCCACTGCACGTGGCTGGCGGGCACCAGCCCCTTCGGCCATGTGCGTGCGTGCGTGTGTATGCACAAATCCCTGTTCTTTCAGGGGAGAGGAGACTTATCGTTTGTTCCTAGTAAGTAGGAACAACAATAGGTCTCCTCCTCTAGTCAGTCCTATCCCTATGCAGTTAGTACAGTGTTACTCAACTCCAGTCCCCAAGCCCTCCTAACAGGTCATGTTTTCAGGATTTCCCTCAGATTAAAAGGCTGTGGGAATTACTAAGGCCTCTTACACACAGATCAGTTTTTCTTCAGGTTTTTCTTTTCAGTTTACCAAATCCATCTAATATGAGGTCAAACCTCAAGAGTCTCAATTTGTATGCAATCAGGCAGGCCCTTGTACTACATAGTTTTGGTAAACTGAAAAGAAAAACCTGAAGAAAAACTGATCTGTGTGTAAGAGGCCTTAGGCAGTGAAACTGATCAAATCACCTGTGCAAAATAATGGAAATCCTGAAAACCTGACCTGTTGGGGGGCCTTAAGGACTGGAGTTGAGAAACACTGATTTTGACACATACAGGGAACACACACTTAACCCTTTGATCGCCCTCTAGTGTTAACCCCTTCCCTACCAGCGACATTTACACAGTCATCAGTGCATTTTTATAGCACCGATCGCTGTATAAATGTCAATGGTCCCAAAAAAATGTGTCAAAAGTCCCCGATCTGAATTCGCCCAGTTGAGTTGTTGGGGAGTTATATCTTAAAGTTGATTTTGTAACCAAGACGTACCAAACTCACACTTGTATGGGATGTTCCCAATGTTTATATACTTGCCCATTATTGTTGGTGACTGCCGCTCTTATATTTTTCTTTTACTTGCATAACCATTGTACTACTTTAAACTTCAATAAACATATTGAAACGAAAAGTACCCGAACTGTCCTCCGAACTGTTGCAGTACCGCTAAAAATCACAGATCACCGCCAAATGTAAAAAAATGTATAAATCTTTCCCATAGTTTGTAGGCACTGTAACTTTTGCACAAACCAATCAATATACGCTTATTGCGATTTATTTCTTTATTTATTTTATTTAAAAAAAAGAGAAGAATTATATATTGATGACATTTTGTTTTTTAAAAACATTTTTTTTGGATATTTATTATAGTAAAAAAATATATATTAAATCGTCGCGCTTTTTAGTTTATAGCACAAAAAATAAAAACCACAGAGGTGAACAAATACCACCAAAAGACAGCTCTGGGTACAGTGTAGTATGACCGCGCAATTGTCATTTTAAGTGCGACAGCGCTGAAAGCTAAAACTTGGCCTGGGCAGGAAGGGGGTGTAAGCGCCTGGTATTGGTTAAACATTATTGCGCCGTAAACTGAGAGAAAAAAAAAATAATCCCGTGTATTCCGCTCCAGCAGCTAGAAGGTCGCAGTAAAAGAAAAGCTAGTTTCTGATTGGCTCCCGCACTGCACTGTCAGTTTTATTTAGAATCAAACCTGTGTACACAAAGCTTTAGAATTTTTCGGTTATCCTTTGTTCTAGATCTCTGAACTTTGTCCCCCGCATTCTCCACGCCATGGTGTTGTTTTTTTGTGCCTGGAGTCAATGTGAAGTCGTGCTAATATTATACCTAGTTTGTGGAAAGGCGTTAATGTGGAAAAATATAAACCAGCAATCTCGGCGACAAGCCAAAAATAGAGTTTTGTTTTTTAACTTTAGTTTAAGGTGGATCTATTGGAATCTTTAAAAATAACCAATTATAGAATTCAGCTTGGTCTAGCGCAGTGATGGGGAACCTTGGCACCCCAGATGTTTTAGAACTACATTTCCCACGATGCTCTTGCACTCTGCAGTGTAGCTGAGCATCATGGGAAACATAGTTCCAAAACATCTGGGGTGCCAAGGTTCACCATCACTGGTCTAGCGGTACCCTGCGGTTGGTAAGGCTCGCTGTGGACGTCATACACGGCACATTCCACTCCAAGGCCAAGTGGCGGTAGAAGAGAAAAGGCCAAACTTATGGAGAAATCAATAGATCTCTATCAATCGACCGAGATAACTACTACTCTTGGGAAGTAAATTTGTGAGGAACGCCCTGCCTAAACTCCAGGGTGCTACACTGGCCATATCCATAATTTACAGCAGGAAAAAAAAAAGGGGGGGGGAACCCAAAAGTGACCCCTCTTCGGACTTTAACAGCACAGTAAACAATATAGATACATACATTAACCACTTAAGGACCGCCGTATGTACATTTACGTCGGCAGAATGGCACCGACAGGCACATCAACGTATATATACGTTGGTGCCTTGGGGGGGATCGGGGGTCCGATCGGACCCCCCCCCCCCCGTACATGCGGCGGTCCGCGCGGCTGCAGGAGCGATCCGACAAGTGGGGGCGGCTATCCGTTTTCACCCGCCCCCTCCGGATCGCTCCCAGCCAATGCGGAAGGAAGGAGGAAGCGACGTGATCTCTCCCTCGGCGTTTGTTTCAAGCGCCGCTGAGGAGAGATCACAACACAACAAGTAAGTCTGCACTAACAGCACACTTACACACACACAAAAACACATTTAACCCCCGCGATCGCCCCCCCCCTCCCCCCCTGTCACAGTGTCACTGAATGCAGTAATCATACATGTATGATTACTGTATTTAGTGTCAGTGTGACAGACAGTGTGACAGTCAGTCAGTGTCAGTGTTAGTGTCAGGGTAGCCCCCCACCCCCCCAATAAAGTTTTAACCCCTTGATCACTGCCCTAGTTAACCCTTTCACTCCTTATTGCCAGCATCACTAAGCGATCATTTTTCTGATCGCTGTATTAGTGTCGCTGTTCCCGCTAGGTAGCTAATTTTTTTTTTTAATGCGATTTTTTTTTTTTTTACTAAAGACATGTGGCTAAATAAATTTTGGCCTAAATGTTTGACTAAAATTTAGTTTATTGGTTTTTTATTATAACAAAAAGTAAAAAATATTGATTTTTTTTCAAAAATGTCGCTTTATTTTTGTATATAGCGCAAAAAATAAAAATCGCAGAGGCGATCAAATACCACCAAAAGAAAGCTCTATTTGTGGGAAAAAAAGGACGCAAATTTTGTTTGGGAGCCACGTCGCACGACCGCGCAATTGTCTGTTAAAGCGACGCAGTGCCGAATCGCAAAAACCCCTTGGGTCATTTGCCAGCGTATTGGTCCGGGTCTTAAGTGGTTAAATAAAAAGGACAAAACAGTTGATAAAAATCATACATATATTCATATAATATGTAGTCCAATGTATAATTCTCCATTGTTTAGTCTGCCGTTAAAGTCCGAAAAGGGGTCACTTCTGGGTCCCCCCCCCTTTTTTTTCTAACATATGGCAATGTGAGTGCTGTCTTTCTATTTTCATAATTTACAGCAGCTTATTTAACTTTCAGGACAGATTCTCTGATCAATGCTCAGGGCAGCCTCACCAGGGGCCATCCGGTGCAGCCTCACCAGGGGCCATCCGGTGCAGCCTCACCAGGGGCCATCCGGTGCAGCCTCACCAGGGCCCATCCGGTGCAGCCTCACCAGGGCCCATCCGGTGCAGCCTCACCAGGGCCCATCCGGTGCAGCCTCACCAGGGGCCATCCAGTGCAGCCTCACCAGGGGCCATCCAGTGCAGCCTCACCAGGGGCCATCCAGTGCAGCCTCACCAGGGGCCATCCAGTGCAGCCTCACCAGGGGCCATCCAGTGCAGCCTCACCATGGGCCATCCAGTGCAGCCTCACCAGCGCCCATCCAGTGCAGCCTCACCAGCGCCCATCCAGTGCAGCCTCACCAGCGCCCATCCAGTGCAGCCTCACCAGCGCCCATCCAGTGCAGCCTCACCAGCGCCCATCCAGTGCAGCCTCACCAGCGCCCATCCAGTGCAGCCTCACCAGCGCCCATCCAGTGCAGCCTCACCAGCACCCATCAAATGCAGCCTCACTAGCACCCATCAAATGCAGCCTACTAGTGCCCATCAATTAATGTTTTTTTGCTTCCATTCATTCGGGAGTTGGGACACAGACACAGTCCTCCGCTGAGCCTCTGACACTATGTACGAACCAAGTGGCGGCTGCCTGCTGATGCTGAGACTTGGTTGCTTGTTGCAGAGAGGAGAGAGTAGGAACACCTAAGCAGCAGTGTGCCTTAGGCGGCTGCCTAGTGGTAGCACCAGTCACGTCCATGCTAACAGTGAAGATAGATAAATCTCCCACTGAGGCTACTGTATTCTGCCAGCTGCTGCAGGAATGCCTACATCTGATTGGATAAAGTCACGGTCTAAAAATTTTCATCTGGCTCCTTCAACAAAGTCGTAGCGTTACCCGCATAGGAGCCGCTGGTAGTTTGGGCTTATTTCCATTATTTACAGCAGTGGTCTCCAAACTGTGGCCCTTTGCTAGCTTTTTACCGGCCCTTGGGGTGCTATTTGATTCACTGTCACCGATGAAGGGCACAATTCCTCCCAATGCCACTAATGATGGGGTTCAATTCCTCCCAATGACACCATGGGGGCCTGATTCCTACCAACGTCACCAACAATGGGGCCTAATGAAACCAATGTTAGGACACAATTCCTCCCAATGACACCAATAATCTGGCTTGATTCCTCCCAATGATGGGGTTCAATTCCTCCCAATGACACCAATGATGGGACGACAATGGGCACAATTTCTCCCAGTGACACCAACAATGGGGTCCAATGAAACCAATGTTAGGGCACAATGCCTCCCAATGACACCAATGATGGAGCATGATTCCTACCAACGACACCAACAATGGGGCACAATGAAACCAATGTTGGGGCACACTTCCTTTTTTTTTAAAGTGTATTTTTTGTGCGTGTACTCGAGAAAGGAGCCAGACCGCAGGAGTTGGGAGTAGGCAGACCTCCCCCAGAGGCAATCTGCCATCTTTCTCCATGCCCCCGGGTGGCAATGGCGGGTGTGAGGCGGTCCTCCCACACAGCCCGCCCTACCTGCTTCGCTTTGAAGCCCAACGGGGCAGAGGGACTCCCCTATGAGGGAGTGAGAAGATCTGGCCCGCTCAGCCAGCCCTGTTAGTTCTTCGCCTCTCTTTTTTTATAGACCGCGTGGCCAAAGTGCGTGCATGTCCAATTTCGAGTGCGTGTAAGTGTGGTGGTTTTGTGGGAGGGGGGTGGGCGTACTAAGTGCAGGCTTACCTCGCATAGCACACCCACCGGGAGCCGGGCTGAGACCACCAAACTCAATTCACATGCAGCCGAGACCGGGATCCGAACCCTTAGCTGCAGAGGTGAACGGCTTGTCAGCGCAGTGCCAATCGCGTTGAGCCACCACAGCTCCCTGGGCACACTTCCTTTTAATGACATTGGGGACTGTTAACTCTCGCTGACATTGGGACATTTTGTACTCCCAATGGCCACAGTCCGGCCCCCCCCTAAAGTCTAAAGAACTGTGAACCGGCCCTTTACAGCATGCCCAGCTAGGCACATGGCATTTTCAGCATTCTTCCTTTTTACTCAAGAATTCTTCCTTTCAGGGACATTTAATGGTATCTGAAACCCCCCGGGATGGATTGCCCCTCAGGTGAGGTCAGCTGTATCCCTGAAGAAAGTCAGGCGGTGTCAAAGTCCCCATAATATGAAGTCCAGCTGACGATCCGAAAGGGTCTGATGCAGTATTGTAACAATCTGAAAGCCTACAAAGCGAATAAATGTCACAAAACTGCAAAAGACTGATTAGCTGACAGATATCAAAGAAACTCATTTTCGACCACAACGGAAAATCATTCTCCGCAGACCGTCATTAACGCGAGATAGCGATCGCACAGTTGTAGGCGAGAGACCTGCTGTGACATCTGCAAAATCTGATCACAGGTGCTACGTGATGTGACAGAACAACAGACCATTTCCAGGAATATTGTTTTCGATTTTAAAACAGCAGTTGCTCTTATATTTTATTACGGTTGCCCACATCGCATTCGTTTTATTTTAGTGATAAAAGGTTACCATTCCTAACTTAAAGTGTATTTCCACTTTTGAAGCCAAAATGGGATAACGCCTACTTTTATATGTGTTACTTTTCTTGCAAGCAGGTGCAATTAACTAGTCTACCACTAGGTGGCTCTGTGCCAAAATAGTGTGTAATAGGGAATTATGTAAGTGGGTGTTGGGTCCTCTTTTAGACAAGGACTTCATGTAGTGATGTAATGGGTGGAGTTAGTGACCGCATATTTATCAGCCAGTGGGAATACCTGGCATTTTGTTTATAGGGTAGTGTGACGGACCCCCGTACTCAAGAGGAGTATGTCTGTCTGGTACCAGCACGATCCAAGGTCCCTTGGCCCACCCAGTCACTGGTTGAGGCATCAGTGTAGGGTGAAGAGAAACATAAGACTGCTTATCCACTTCTCTACCGTGGGTGTTTTTCAGATTTGGTGTTTACAAGACTAAAACATTTTTTTTTGCTAGAAAATTACTTAAAACCCCCAAACATTATATATATATATATATTTTTTTCTAACACCCTAGAGAATAAAATGGCAATCATTGCAATACTTTTTGTCACACCATATTTGCGCAGCGGTCCTACAAGCGCACTTTTTTTGGAAAAAAATCACTTTTTTTGAATAAAAAAATAAGACAGCAATAAATTTGGCCCAATTCTTTTATTTATTGTGAAAGATAATGTTACGCTGAGTAAAATGATAACCAACATGTCACGCTTACAAATTGCGCCCGCTCGTGGCATGGCGTCAAACTTTTACCCTTAAAAATCTCGATAGGCGACGTTTAAAAAATTCTACAGGTTGCATTTTTTGAGATACAGAGAAGGTCTAGGGCTAGAAATATTGCTCTCGCTCTAACGATCGCGGCGATACCTCACTTGTGTGGTTTGGACACCGTTTTCATATGCGGGCGCTACTCACGTATGCGTTTGCTTCTGCGCGCGAGCTCGTCAGGACGGGGCACTTTAAAAAAAAATTTTTGTTTTCTTATTTATTTTTATTTAGTTTATAATTTCTAAAAACTGAAATAAAAAAAAAAATATTACTTTTATTCCTATTACAAGGAATGTAAACATCCCTTGTAATAGAAAAAAGCATGACAGGTCCTCTTGAATATGAGATCTGGGGTCAAAAAGACCTCACATCTCATATTTAGACTTAAAAGAAAAAAAAAGAACAAAAAAAAAAAGTCATTTTTTCAAATGACAGAAAAAAAAAGTTTCTTTAAGACGCTGGGCGGGACTGACGTTTTGACGTCACTTCCACCCAGCAGAGGTATGGGGACGTGGACGTATCCCAGTGCGCATGCTCCAAATTACGACGATAAGACGCATTGGTTTCGACGTGAACGTAATTGACGTAAAGCCCCATTCACGTACAAGTTACGCAAACAACGTAAAATCTGAAAAATTCGACGGGGTCCCAACGTCCATACTTAACATTGGCTGCGCCATCTTTTTGGTGGTTTATCTTTACGCCAGAAAACGCCTTACGTAAACGGCGTAACTTTACTGCGTCGGCCGGGCGTACGTTCGTGAATAGGCGTATCTCGCTGATTTACATATTTTAGGCGTAAATCAGCGGGAACGCCCCTAGAGACTTTGAGAATACGCTTAAATATACGCCGGCGCAGATTCTGAGTTACGCCGGCGTATCTACTGATACGCAGGTGTAACTCGTCGTAAAACTGCCCCATACATCCCATAATAGGTTGCTTCCAAGGCAGACAGAAACAATAGAACAATGGGATACAGCTACATCTCAAACGATCCAGTAAAGTGTATACTACAGTCTGAGACCAAGTTAATACTATATTCCAGCAGTTAGAGAGGTGGAATTAATTTATCTTCATATATTTCTTGAGGGATATTGTTTAAACATATAGGGCCAGATTCACGTATTCCAGAGCATCTTTGCTCTGGAGTAACGCTTCTGATTTGCGTTGCGCTGCCGAAATTTTAGGAGCAAGTGCTGTCATTCACGAAGCACTTGCTCCTAAAGTTGCGGCAGCGCATCACAAATGAGCCGGCGGAATTCAAATGTCGCGGGTACGGGGCGTGTAGTATGCTAACTACGCGCGATCCCGCCGCCAACGTACTGCGCATGCGTCGAGTGTCAAAACATCCCTGTGCGCATGCTCCAAAATCTGTGAATGAACGTCAATGACGTCACATTCCCATTCATGACCGTTTTACGCAAGCGACGTTTTTTTTTTTTTTTTTCGACGCGATGACGACGCCTATACCTAACATAGGATACTCCAGCCCCATGTAGGTATATGTATGCGCCGCGTATCCCGTCCGGAAACGTCGTATCGTCATTGCGTCGCGCCGGATTTCGATCGTGAATTGCCGATTTCCGCTCATTAACATATTTGTTGAGCGTAAATCGGCGGGAACGCCCCCGGCGCCATTTTTAAGTTGAAGTAACGATGCGATGGCGAAACTCAGTTACGCTGCTCGCATCGGAACTTCAACCCGGCGTTTCTTGTTTTCTGGTTACAGAAAACAGAAACGCCGGCTCAAAGCCACAGTTAGGCTGGCGGATCACTCGATCCGCCAGCGTAACCTTTGCTGAATCTGGCCCATAGAACATATGAGTCCAGTGTGGTTGTACAGTTAGTCTGGTTAGTTCAGACCTGACTGGGGTTCTCGGTCACCCTGTGCCCCTAATAGACACAGGGTAACTTACACATAGGAGGGGCCGGGGGAGCTGGAGAATGAGTTTCCAGAGCTCTCTAAGGTAAGCTGGGTTCCACAAGCCCCCCCGGCCAAAGTGCCTCCGTCACAGGCAGCAAAATCTTGAATTGCAAAAGCAAATAGAACTGAAGGAGTTCACTCATGCAAAAGTGAAGAGTTGGATGGCTCTTGGGGCATCAGGATCTGGCAGTGAAGAGTTATGCCCTGTACACACGAGCGCAATCTACGATGGAAAAAGTCAGACCGTGTGTATGCCCCATCTGACTCTTTCCGTCAGAAATTCTGACGGACTTAGAGAACATGCTCTCAATTTTTCCGGTGGAAAAAATTGAGATCTGAAAATCCTTTTGTCTGTATGGAATTCCGACGCACTAAAAACCATGTATGCTCAGAATCGAGTCGACGCATGCTCCGAAGCGTTGAACTTAATTTTTCTCGGCTCGTCGTAGTGTTGTACGTCACTGCATTCTTGGCAGTCAGAATTTGGTGTGACTGTGTGTATGCAAGACAAACTTGAGCAGAAATTCCGTCTATACAGAGGCTTACCTGTAGGTATAAAGAATATCTCCTAAACCTGTACGGTTTAGGAGATATTACCCCCGCAATGCGCAGCGGCGCATGCGCAGGGGGAATCCTCCGGCCAAGCGACCGGCATCCGCGACCCTGGCCGGACTTAAATCTCCCGCGCGCACGCGCGGGAGTGACGTCATCGCCGCTCCAGCCAATCACAGTGCTGGAGCGGCGATACCCGGAAGACACGCCGAGTCAAGATGAGATCTCGCTCGGCGTGCACCAGGTAAGCTCCCTACACCTCGTTCCGAGGTAAGTATTTCATAATGAGCTAATATGCGGTGCATATTAGCTCATTATGGCTTTTCCCTTGCAGGTCTAAAAAAAAAAAAAATTACAACCGCTTTAAAGTGATGGGTGGAACAGTGGTGTAGTGAGTAGCACTCTCGCCTAGCAGTAAAAAGGGTTGCTGGTTCGAATCCCGACCACCACTTGAGAACATGTTCTCTAAGTCCGTAGAAATTTCAGACGGAAAAAGTCAGATGGGGCATACACACGGTTGGAATATCCGACGAAAAGCTCCCATCTGACTTTTCCATCGGAAATTCCACTCGTGTGTACAGGGCATAACTCTTCACTCTCAGAACCTGATGCCCCAAGAGCCATCCAACTCTTCACTTTTGCATTAAGGCTACCTGCCTGGAGTTTGCATGTTCTCCCTGTTAGGCATGTACATTTTGTTTCGTTCCGAATCGAAATTCGGAAAAAAAAATCATTATTCAGACATTCGGATGCATACGCATTCCCGAATTGCAATATAAACAAATTTACCGATTCCGAACAAACGTTTTCGAATCCTGAATCGAAAACCCGCGGACGAAATTTGATCGGAATTCGTTTTTTTTTTTTTATATATTCGAATTGAATTCTAAAACAAATTCTATTCAAAAAGAGACTATTTGTTTTTGAAGTCCGAAAACTAATTTAACACATGTAACGAATCTAACTTAACGAAATTAATTAAATAATGAATTAAGACGAAATGAAACACATTTTTCCCTTTTGCACATGCCTGTGTGGGTTTCCTCCCACACTCCAAAGACATGCTGGTTGGTTAATTGGCTTCTGTCTAAAATTGGCCCTAGTATATGAATGAGAGTTAGGGACCTTAGATTGTAAGCTCCTTGAGGGTAGGGACCAATGTGAATGTACAATGTATATGTAAAGGGCTGCGTAAATTGATGGTATGAGTACCTAAAATAAAAAAAAAAAAATAATAATAATAATAAGTTGGTTTAATTTGAGTCCTTGACCTGGAACAGTCATGATGTTTAGAAGGCCTCGTTAAAACCAGGATCGGGAGTTAGGCTCTGTATACCTATTCCAAGACTGAGTCTCAATGAACTGCATGCAAAACAAGAACAAATTTCTAACTATGAATATGATTTCCATTTGAGAAAAATCATACATGCTCTCCAAGGTGATCTAAGGTCCTCTAATGTCACCAAGACTGGTGTAGGGTCCATAGCCCTACAATGGATGTGAGGACACTGAGGAATATTCACTGCCGGAGGATCAGGTAAGTAAAACTGCTTTTTGCAACCCCCCCCCCCAGGGTGACCACGTGTCCCGGAAAGTATGAGATGCTCCCGTTTCAGCTTCACCGATGCCTCTTATGTGTATATTAAGGATGAGCTCTGGCGTGTTTGCATGGTACACATGCAGAGCCCGCCAGGAAGTGTGCACGGCGCTGCCCTAATCACAGCCAGAGAGACATTTCCCGATGCTCGGCTGTAGAGATCGAGAAATGTCTCCCAGGCTGTGATTAGCGAACACGCCAGAGCTCATCCTTAGTGTAGATCACCTTGTGTCTCTAATAGGGGCACAGGGTGAATGAGAACCCCACTATGGTCTGTGCTAGTCACATTTAATGCGGTATTGATATTGTATATATTGTGTGTGTGTGTATGTGTATGTGTATGTGTGTGTGTGTATATATATATATATATATATATATATATATATATATATATATATATATATATATATATATATATATATATATATATATATATATATTAGGGCTGTGCAAATTAACTTTTAATCGATCGATTAATCTTTAATTTTTTTGATCGATCAAAATCTTTTTGATCGATTAAATCCTTTTGATTGGAACTCACCTCTCCGCCGGCTTCTGGGCCTTCAGGGAGTTCCGTCGGATATCTGGTAACATCACGGACAGCGGCGGGGCTTGCAGTGTCCATCTGAAGGGCTCCTTTGCTGTACCTTCATATCTGCATGCCGGCGGGACCTTACTATCTGCCACACACAATGGCTGTTACACTTCCTTCCATCACTTCCCTCTATCAACCTGGAATTCTACAGCCATCCACTGGGAGTTGTGATAGTTCCCTTCACGGGACATCTACATGCCGACAGACTGATGTTAACCCCTCCTCATCTGGATTAAGCAGTGGCATCGTTGTACACATTTTTATACCAGTATCATACTTAGCTACATGTTTTTATGACTGCTTTTACTACCATTTGGTATTACTTGCACCATTTTTACAGTTTATGTAGCTACATCGATTTTATCTCCAGTGCAATATTTATTTGGTTACCTACTTGAAGACTATAAAAGTTTTAATGCTATTCACATCGAGCGCTGCCTTTGTGTGTTTTTTGTATCCTGCTATCCATTTTTCCAGTGGTTGGGAGCTGCACTGGGAATCGGCCTGCAAGGAGGAGATCAGCTAAAAGTAGTTGGATCTGTATGTGCGTTATAATTATTCGAAATTAGTCGATTAATCGATTAAAAAAAAAAACGATTAATCGAACACAAAAAATTTGATCAGTAACAGCCCTAATATATATATATATAATTGTGTGTGTTGACTGATGTGTACCATTAAGTCTGCTTCTGTGATGTAAATGAACCTTAGTATGGCTCCTAAGAACCTTATATTGTGTTATGCTAATTGACACTGTATTGTGTGAAAGTTCTATTGATGATAGATGTGTGTTGTGAGTTAGCACAGTCTAAAGGTCAGATGTCGGACTTGAATGTGTATTGTATAGCAGGTGTCTATCTTTAACCACTTAAGGACCGCCGCATGTACATTTACGTCAGCAGAATGGCACCGACAGGCACATCAACGTATATATACGTTGGTGCCTTGGGGGGGTTCAGGGATCCGACGAGAGGTGGCGGCTATTCATTTTTGCCCGCCCGCCCTGTCACTTCCTCCTCCTGTGTAAAAACAGGAAGGAGGAAGCGATGTGATCTCTCCCTCTGTGGTTTTTTCAACCACCGCTGAGGAGAGATCACATCACAAGTAAGTCTGCACAACACTACACTGACACACACTACACATAGGCACATTTAACCCCCCCCCCCCGATCGCCCCCCCTCCCCCCTGTCACAGTGTCACTGAATGCAGTAATCATACATGTATGATTACTGTATTTAGTGTCAGTGTGACAGGCAGTGTGACAGTCAGTTAGTGTTAGGTCCTGGGTAGCCCCCGTACCCCCCCCCTAATAAAGTTTTAACCCCTTGATCACCACCCTAGTTAACCCTTTCACTCCCTATTGCCAGCATCACTAAGCGATCATTTTTCTGATCGCTGTATTAGTGTCGCTGTTCCCACTAGGTAGCTAATTTTTTTTTTACTAAAGACATGTGGCTAAATACATTTTGGCCTAAATGTTTGACTAAAATTTAGTTTATTGATTTTTCTTATAACAAAAAGTAAAAAATATTGATTTTTTTTCAAAAATGTCGCTCTATTTTTGTATATAGCGCAAAAAATAAAAATCGCAGAGACGATCAAATACAACCAAAAAAAGGCTCTATTTGTGGGAAGAAAAGGACACGAATTTTGTTTGGGAGCCACGTCGCACGACGCGCAATTGTCTGTTAAAGCGACGCAGTGCCGAATCGCAAAAACCCCTTGGGTCATTTGGCAGCATATTGGTCCGGGTCTTAAGTGGTTAAAGGTCATATCTCAGAGTCACCTTATCTGGGTAAATGATGTGTATTGAGGGGGCCTCGTTAGGAACCATTGTATGATGTTGTGGGTGGAGTTTGTCATTGTCCATTTGATTACTGCAGTATTCTTTTTGGTGTATATAAGAGCCTGCCTTCTCAATAGAGATTGTCTATTCGTTTTGAACCAGAGAACAGAGCTGTGTCTCGTTTCTGAGGGAATCTGTATGGATCGTGTTCGCCGGATTGTGGAGTGTCGATAAGCTGTCTTGGGTTCGGAATGGAATATCTTAAATGCCATTAACCCCTGTCCCATTTGGGGTTCCGTTACAAGCACAATCCCCGCCCCCTGCTTGTGATTGGAGAAATCATAAATCCCGCCTCTTGTGTCCAATCACTGTGCTGTGATTCGTTACATCACAAGCTGATTTTTGGGAAGGGGGGGTGTCCCTGAATGGTAGTTTGGAAATGTGGTCACCCTAAACCACCCCCCCCCCCCAGACAGAAACAAGCATTAACCTTTGGGAAGGGGCAGCCCCACTGAGGGAGGGATTTTACCTTTCGAACAAAGGTAAGTAAGCGTTAAACACAAAGAAATATAGATTCCCTATCCATTTTAAAAAACGTGTAACAAAGCAACAAAGTATACAAAGCAAAGACCATATATAATCCCCGCAATCCATTCAGGTGCATTAATCAAAGACCTGATGCAGGTCTGCCTATAGGAGAGACGGGCTCTGTAAACAAGGGAGGGAGAGGAGTTACTGAAGACACAACAAAGACCATGTAGTTTAATGGAACATCCTTTTCGTGTCCGCAATTCACTTACAATTCCCACAATACGACTTAACTAAACATGACTCTTTAAATAATTGCCAGGCGTAATTATTCGTCTGCACAAAGCCACAATGATGGTGGGAAAGGTGAGCTCAGGATGAGCAAGCGTAATGGACAGAGGCACAAAGCTAATGGATGGAAAAGCAGATACTATTACATAGTGATGCGTGTCTATTTTCCACAGCTGGATGTATGGGGTGAGCGGGTCTGCAGTGTCTACAATGAGGGAATGGTTTATAGAATTGTGTCTGGCTTCATGTGCTTTCTTATGAGGTCAGGTTGCTTAAAGGGCAACTCCAGCCATCAAGCTGAACCATATAGGAGTAGAAGTAAAATAATGTGTAGCGCCAGGCTCCCAATGACAAGGGCGCTGCTATAAATTTAGGGGGCACATAAGCCATAGTTGGGCTCAGACTCTGCTAGTTCTATGTAAATTTTGCCTCTGTTTTGTCTATGGTTGTTCTCGGTAGAAGTTTTCCCTTGTTGCCTGGAGGTGGCGTTACCACCTCAAGCACTTGTTGGAACTCAGGCGAACCTTGGTGTGTTAAGCGACCCTTCTCGGCAGCAGCCCAGTGGGAATGGTGCCCCGCTGTGATGTAAATGAACCTTAGTATGGTTTCTAAGAACCTTATATTGTGTTATGCTAATTGACACTGTATTGTGTGAAAGTTCTATTGATGAACTGAATCGCCTCAAGGAGCTTATTTCCATCCAGTGTCATCCTTATCCTTCAGAAAAGATGAGTCTTAATTTTTTATTTTTTTTTTGTTTTTCCTGAAGGCCCAATGGTTTTCTTCCATGCGGATGTTTAAGGGCAGAGCGTTCCATAGGCGTGGTCCTTGGACTGCAAATCTTCGTTCTCCCTTTTGATTTGTAGCGGGATCTGGGGATGTGGAGGAGGTTTTGGTTAGTTGATCGGAGAATGCGTTTAGGAGTGTAATGCTTTATTTTCTCACACAAGTATTGAGGAGCGTTTCCTTGTGTGCATTTGTGGGTGAGACAGAGGGTCTTGAATGTGATCCTATCCTTTACGGTTAGCCAATAAAGGGTCCTCGGTGAAGGGGTGATGTATTCCCAGTTTTTTTTTCCCCGGTACCAGTCTGGCTGCCGTGTTCTGGACGACTTGTAGATGCGAAATCTGATATTTAGGTAGTCCAATATAGAGGGAGTTTGCGTAGTCAAGTCGGGAATTGATGATAGTTCCAACTACTACTGCTATGTCTTCTTTTGGAATGAAGGGGATGAGTCTACACAGCAGCCGGAGGAGATGGTGGGATCCGCTGACTACTGATCCTATTTGTGCATCCATCGACATTTCAGAGTCAAAGATGACTCCGAGACTTTTGACTTTGGTGCTTGGGGTGATCATCTGTCCAAGGATGGTGGGTGGTGTCCATGAAATCTCAGCTTTTGTCTTTTTCGGTTTGCTTGGAGGAGAAGAAGTTCTGTCTTGGATCAATTGAGTTTGAGGGAGCTCCAAGTCATCCAATCATCGATCAATGCAAGGCATTTTTCTAGACGGTTATATTGGTCTTTTTTCCCGGTGATGCGAAAGTAGAGTTGAGTGTTGTCAGCATATGAGTGGTAGCACAGGTCCTGTTTACTGATGATTTTGAGGAGTGGCGGAGGTAGATGTTGAAGAGCACAGGTGACAGGCGTGATCCTTGAGGGACTCCGCAAGAAATTGCGCAAGTTTCAGAGGAGAAGGCTCCTAGTTTTACTGTCTGTGAACGATTTTCTAGAAAGGATGCGAACCAGGGTAGATCTGTGTCTGTGACTCTTGCTACTTTTTTAAGGCGAATGAGTCGAGTTTTGTGGTCTACAGTGTCGAAAGCTGCACTAAGATCCAGCAGCACCAGGAGACATAATTCTCCGTCATCTGCTGTTTCAGTGCCATGGCCTGGGCGGAAACCTGATTGAAGTGGGTCCAAGAGTTTGTGTGTGTCCAAATGGAGTTGTAGCTGTTGTACTACAGCTTTCTCCATAATCTCGGAGATGGTGTTCAGGCTTGTTATCAGTCTGTGGTGATTTGGTTCTTTAGGGTCGAGGTTAGGTTCCTTTAGGAGGGGCTTGATTATGCCTTGCTTGAGGGAGATTGGAACCATACCTTCTTTGAATGATTGGTTTACAAGATGTGTTATGGTGGGTGCCAAGATATCGGCACATTCTTTCAGGAGTTTTGTCGAAATGGTGTAATTTGGTGATGTACTGTTTCAAAGGCTTTTGATGATGTTTTTGGTAGTGTTGATGGTGATCGGGATCAGCACAAAATTCGTCGGTTGTATGATGTTTGTATTGACTTTCTCTTCTTGCTGTGGCAGAGGGAGGTTGTTAGTTTTTTTTCTGTTGAATTATTTCCCGAATGTTTTCAATTATGTCGATTAAAAAAATCCGATGGCCCATTACAGAATTCTTGAGTTTTATTTGCTGGAGGTTCTAGGCAGGTGGGGTTCATAGTCTGAGTGACTAATTTAAGGAGTTCACAGGGACGGTTTATGCTGTGAAGGAATACGTTAGGGCAGTTGCTGTTTTGCGGGGTCGTTCGTGTCGTGGCCCTCCTGGCGCGAGGTGAGTATGCGTGATTCCAGCCCCGGGACCACATTGGTCCGAGGCTGTATTCCTGTTAGGTAGGCCCAGCTATGCTGGCTGGGCCTATTGTTCTACAAGGGATCCCAAGCTGTCCAACAGACTTTCTTCCCTGGACAACGAACTTGGAGGTAACGTGCAAAACCCCAAATCTAAACCAGCAGCTCCTACGAGAGTAGTGCTACAAAAGTGTTCCTACTTCACCTAGTGCTATATAGAACAAGACGACTTCTGTTCAGATCTTGCAATTGTGGCAATGGGGGAGATTTACTTAAACGAGGGCACTCAGAACCTGGTGCAGCTATACATGGTAGCCAACTAACTTCAGCTTGTTCACTTAAAAAGGAAGTAAACCCTGATGGGTTTTACTTCCTCTTAGTTTCCCTGCAAAGGTAAAGCATAATGGGCTACTATGCATTCGATAGTAGCCCATTATGTGTCACTTACCTCAAACCAAAGCCTGCGATGTCACCGCTGTCCCCTATTCCACAAAGCGTCCATCTTCCGGGTATCACGGGAGCCGCCAGTCACGGCCGGATCTCCCTTTAGAATCGGCACGCTCACCGTTTCTAAAGTGCGCCTCTGCTGTTGTCTATGGCGCATGTGCTGTAGACATCAGTGCCCATCTCATTTGTAAATGATTGGTTTCTTTGCAGAGCTGCATCAGATTTTGCACTCTCCAACTTTAGTAAATCCCCCCCCCCCATATGGTCTTCTCAGATGACGTAACGCATAATGCAGTGCAGGGATGCTGATGTCACCACACTCACCAGATCGCACGAATTGTAACCCAATCAAGCGATATTTCCCTAGTGTCGGGTTGACACTTTGTGAGTGTTCTTAAATTTATTTTTAAAAAAAAGCTTGTGCATTTTATGGATTTACACTATGAGAGCCTTCCTCCTTTTAACTTGATCTATATGCCTGATTGGGACCTGGATGTGTGGACCCATTTAGAGGGGATCGTACTGGGAGTCAGCATCTTGGAGTCTAAAGGGATCAGTAATGAGCACAGTAGCTGGTTTTATAGTGTTACATTTTATATATTTCCGTAGTTGCAATTTCAATAGTCACTATTTTTTTGGATATATTTTTCAACACAGATGGTTTCATAACGCCATCATTTATTTAGGGGGTGACCAACTAGTGGGTTAGTCTTTAGCCAGCGCTGCGCTCCTCCTTTTTACTATGGTTTAATATAATACACTTGCCTGCCTGCTCACAATCTTAAAGTAAAAGTAAATTAAGCTTCACATGAGCTTTAAGTACTTTGGTGTAACTAACAAATACAGGCATCAAAATTAAATGCGTCAAGAAGGGGTGGTCCCTGGGCAGGGACTCCTTGTGTGAGCAAAGACCATGTGCCTCGTGTACCATTCCCAAATGGGGCACGTGCATTATGAACCATTCCCAAATGGGGCACGTGCATTATGAACCATTCCCAAACGGGGCACGTGCATTGTGAACCATTCCCAAACGGGTCACGTGCATTGTGAACCATTCCCAAACGGGTCACGTGCATTGTGAACCATTCCCAAACGGGACACGTGCATTGTGAACCATTCCCAAACGGGACACGTGCATTGTGAACCATTCCCAAACGGGACACGTGCATTGTGAACCATTCCCAAACGGGACACGTGCATTGTGAACCATTCCCAAACGGGACACGTGCATTGTGAACCATTCCCAAACGGGACACGTGCATTGTGAACCATTCCCCTTCTACTGTGGGACGGATTAGCAACAGGAGCTCACAGCGGCGCACGTCTCCTAGGAGTAGGAGCGTGTGTGTCATAGCTCTAGGCAGGCGTAGGAGGCAGACAGCTAGATAGGCAGTGTCCCTCCAGCCCTGCAAACCGTGCTCCAGCTCCAGTTCCTGGCCAAGCCTCTGCTCTGGGACACCCAAGCGAATCATTTTTTCTCCTCCTGAGCCCCTCTTCTCCAGACATCCTCCCCAGGTACGCCTTACTTTTCTCTTCACCTCCCCTGGAACCGATTGGCGGCCGTCCTTATCAGGATAAGCCACCGGATCAGCTGAACGCTGGGGCCTCTTTCCCTCTCCTTACCCCACATTACCACCCACCAGCCAAGCAACCCTCCCCCGGCGCCTCCCCGCCTCTATTCCCAGTTATTTCCCGTTTTTCTCCCCTGAACCGCGCCAGCCACTGCTGATTCACGGCCGCCGCATCTTAGGAAAGGCCGCGGCTTCATCCACGGCCTAGCGACGCGCCGCACTCTCGGCCAAAAACACCATCAGTAACCCCCCAGGAGCTCACCCCCAGCCCCTGTAGGACTCATCCACCCCTGGCTTCAACAACCAGCCCCCCCCCCCGCTCACCAATCCACCCAGCTGGCTACACACCAGCCTGGGTCCCATGTCCTGCTCCTGGTCGGCGGCCATCTTGGTACACCCCAGCAGCAGTGTCAGCTCTCCCCCCCCCCCCACCCCCCTTTTCACAACTTAATAGCACTTGATCCAGGGGTTCGCCCGATTGCCTTTCAGGGATCAGGGAGGAATTTTTTCCCGTACCAAAGCAAATTGGCATAGCACGGTTAGGGTTTTTTTTGCCTTCCTCTGGACCAAGCCGGGAGGATTCACCGAATCCTCTCTTCATCGCCACCATAAAAAGCTACTTTTCCCCCGGTGAATGGCGACCATGGCTAATCTGCGGTACTCCGCAGAAACCATTTGGAATCTGAGGCGTTTCGCCGCAATACTGCCAGCCATCACCAAAAAGACCCTAAGAATTGAGCAACTTTTGAGGATCGATCGACGGTCAAAAATTTTAGCCGTTTACCCCAGCCTAAGCACATTTCATGTGCTTTGATCAACACAAGATCGGCAGTAAAACACCGACTTGAAATCCATGATTTCATTCTACAACACGACCTAGACTGCCTCTTCATTACAGAAAGCTGGCTTACAGCCGACTGTAACACCATTCTAGGAGAACTGGTGCCAGAAAACTACCGTATTATAACGGAAAACAGAATAGGGCAAAGAGGAGGGGGCCTGGCAGTGATTTGCAAGACTCAGCTTGCAATCACCAAACCAGTCCTTCAAAATCCTCTTCCATTCATGGAAACCCTTACGCTACAACTGCAAACAAATTCAAAGGAGACCATCCATATTCTGCTCTGCTATAGGCCACCCGGCCCAAAATCGCAGCTGCTATCATCATGGACGGATTTCTTCTCCACTTACACCCTCAACAGCAAACATTTTTTGCTGCTCGGGGATTTCAACCTCTGGGCCAACTCCTCACAAGACCCCATTGCCGATGCCTGTATTAACCACCTGGAAGGATTAGGATTACAGCAACTAGTATGTGGACCCACACATGCTTCAGGTCACACACTTGATCTTGTTTTCAGACAAGCTCTGGAAATAAAAATTTTGAAAAATGAAAAGTTGCCATGGACAGACCACCATGCAATTAAATTCATTATTTCCACAATTCCCCCTGCAACACAGACATCAAATCCAGTGACAACACACTGGACTAGATGTCAGAAGAAGCTCCACTCGGAACTCTTCAAAACCACTTTAAGGGAAAAAATAGAAACAACTCAACTGCATCAAACGGCCGTTGAAACACTGGATGCCATAAACTCGGCCATGCTACAGTCAGCCGACTTGGTAGCGCCGAAACGCAAAACCCGCATCCGGAAAAACAACCGCAGCTGGTTTAACAACCAGCTGTCGTTACTGAAGCAAGAGCGCAGAAGGGCTGAATCTGCCTGGAAAATAAGTTCTTCAGAGCTAAACCTATCCATCTACAAGGCGACAACAAGAAAATACCACAAAGAAATTTTCCAAGCCAAGAAAAATTATTTTTGAGGCAATCCGTGAAAGCATTCAGCAAAACAATTCCCCCCTTAGCCCCCCCTGCAGCCTCTCACACAAGACCCATAGTAATTCTCCTATATCGGATAAGTTCACCCTGGAACCCATCTCCATCGAGACCATTAAGAATATCATTAAGAATATCATTGGGGCTTTGCGCAATGGCACAGCACCAAATGACATTATCCCCACAAAACTGCTGAAGGAATGCGCCTACATCTTGGCTCCTCCCATCACGCAGCTTATCAACTAGTCTTTCTTGGAGGGCATAGTGCCCTCACAGTTGAAAGAGGGTATAATCCAACCCATCCTCAAGAAACCCTCCCTGGACCCCAAGGACCCACTCCACTGCCGTCCCATAACAAGCCTCAAGTAATGGAAAAAGTAGTGGTACAACAGCTGCAACAGCATCTAGATACCTACAAGCTACTTGATCCATTGCAATCGGGGTTCCGTCCCGGACACGGGACTGAAACCGCGCTGCTCAAAGTATGGGACGATGGTCTCGAGGCCACAGACGAAGGAGAATCTTGTCTTCTAGTTCTGTTGGACCTAAGTGCAGCTTTCGACACTGTAGACCACAAACTGTTACTGACGCGGCTTGTTGAAGTAGCCAGAGTCGCAGAAGGATTTATCTTGGTTCTCCTCTTTTTTGGAAAACCGATCGCAAACAGTGAAGTTAGGACCCTTCACATCTGAGAAACGCACAGTTACATGCGGAGTCCCTCAAGGATCGCCTCTGTCACCAGTGCTGTTTAACATCTATCTTCGTCCTCTTTTTGAGATTATCAGCAGCCAAAAACTGCTCTACCACTCATATGCAGACGACACGCAACTGTATTTCCGCATTTGCAATAAAAAGGATCACCACCTCAATCTAGAGACATGCCTCTCTTTGATAGAGGACTGGATGACAAAGAGTTATCTTAAACTCAACTGAGCGAAAACAGAACTTCTCCTGTTTCACGCCAAGCAAAGGAATCAACCTGCAACAGCATGGACACCCCCGCCCATTCTGGGCAAAATCATCACCCCTAGCGCCAAAGTCAAAAGTCTCGGGGTCATCTTTGACTCCTACATGACAATGGACGCACAAATAGGGTCAGTAGTCAGCGGATCCCACCATCTGTTGCGCCTACTACGCAGACTTACCCCTTTCATCCCCAAAGAAGATTTAGCGGTCGTGGTGGGAGCAATTGTTAACTCCAGACTGGATTATGCAAATGCCCTTTACCTCGGACTCCCCAAGTACCAAATCTCTCATCTGCAAGTTGTTCAAAATACGGCCGCCAGACTTGTGACTGGAAAAAAACCCTGGGAATCCATCTCACCCTCACTGAGAGCCCTTCACTGGCTACCAGTTAAAGACAGGATTGCTTTTAAAGCACTCTGTCTAACGCATAAATGTGTCCATGGGAATGCCCCCCAATATGTATGCGATAAAATAAAAGCTCACAATCCCAATCGCATCCTGCGATCCACCAATCAGAACCTACTACAGATCCCAAAAGCCAACTACAAGTCCAAAGGAGAAAGAAGATTTGCCGTCCAAGGTCCCAGACTATGGAACGCTTTACCAACCACCATTCGGTTGGAGGCGAATCACTTAGCCTTCAGGAGAAAGATCAAGACTAATCTCTTTTGATATCAAAGGAGACAGGAACAACAAGCGCCCAGAGGCGATTCAGTTCGCATGTGCCGCGCTCTATACGTTTTTTCATTCATTCATTCCCAAACGGGACACGTGCATTATGAACCATTCCCAAACGGGACACGTGCATCATGAACCATTCCCAACCCAGACCCCTGCATCATGAACCTTTCCCTGCCCAGACCATGTGTACCATATGCCTTATACAGCCCGGAGCCCTGTGCCTTACCCAACCTGGAGCCCTGTGCCTTACCCAACCTGGAGCCCTGTGCCTTACCCAACCTGGAGCCCTGTGCCTTACCCAACCTGGAGCCCTGCGCTATGTGCCTTACCCAACTCGGACCCTATACATTACATACTTCAGACTCCTGCACTCTGTACAAAGGCTCAGTATTTTAAGCCCTTGCCAATATAGACACACCCACCATGCACCACGGCACGCTGTGCGCTCTGCTATTACTCCACCCACTACTCTGCCCCCTACTATGCCAACATTCTCAGAAATTTCGATTTTCAAAAGTTCCCAAGTCTGTTTTGGGAGGCTTTTCTTTTTCTTTTTTTACAGATAGAAATGTACAAAATACAATAACTACACATATAATCTTATGGGAAGATTGTTGTTAAAGTAAACAGTCTGGCGACAGGTTCACTTTTATATAAAAAACAGACAGTCCTAGTCAGCACTTCACATATTGGAGGCTCCGGGGAGCTGTGGTGGAAAGTTTTGCCGCGAGTCTCGGGGTGTCTGGGTTAATTTTAAGCAGGTGAAGGTCTGGTGCTGAGTGTGTGGTTTGATCAGGTCTTTTCACAGAGCAGGAGTTTAATCCCAGGTTACCGTTACCCTGACGACCTGGACAAGATAATAATGAGTAATTGTGTTTACCTGCCCGGTACGCGCCTGGCCCTCTCCACTAATTTCCTTCAATTACACACTGTATCCATGTAAGAGCGCCGCGCTGATGTCACAGGGGTCCGAATACACATACGGATAATATTAATCTTTGTCCTTCTCTTAATAGCCACACTCTGGTCTGTGAAGGGGTTTGTTATTCACAAATGCAAATAAGGCCACGTGAGCACCGGTGGAGAATTATACGCAGGATATCACCGGCAGAAAGCTGTGTAAAAAGTCGTCCATGGTGCATCTTAACTCATACGGACATACACAGGTTTTTGTTTGTACGAGTTGAGATGTGTATGTAGCCAAGTCCCGGGGCCTTTCCAGGCCTAATGGTGACCTCCAGAGTTAGGGACATCTGACATCCTTCTATGTAGAGTGGGTTACTTGGCAGCTGCCCTGGGCCCTGTCATTATTGAGGGGCCCAAAGCAGCTGCCTCATACTTGCCAAGTATCCCATTTTAAATTCCCTTGTCCCTTGAAGTTTTAGTCCTGTGCTGTGTCCTCATATCACAGTGTGAAGTGCTGCTACTAATGCAGCCCAGCTCTGCCCTATCGTTGTGTACAGATTACTCACCTGCAGTCCCTGTGTTTACATGTAAATAACCGTCATTCATATGTAAATATCGTAGCATTCATATGTAAATAACTGAGGCCGGCAACATCCAGAGTCTGTGTGTCTTTGGGAGACCCCGTCTTGACTAGGTCTGTCACAGATGGCACTTATGAAATGACAAGATTTTCTGCAGCACACCCCTGTGAGCCAAGGTGGGTTGATAAGGGAGCACAATGGGGCGGCTTCTTTTTTTTTTAAAGTGTATTTTTTGTGCGTGAACTCGAGAGAGAGGAGCCGGACTGCAGGAGTTGGGAGTAGGCAGACCCTCCCCCCGGAGGCAATCGCCATCCTTCTCCATGCCCCCGGTGGCAATGGCGGGTGTGAGGGGGGGCCTCCCACTCACCCCGCCCTACCTGCTCCACTTGGGAGCCCAACTGGGGCCCAACAGGACCCCATCGGGGCAGAGGGACTCCCCCTATGAGGGAGTGAGGGGGCCCGACCCACCAAGCCAGCCCCGTAGGTCCTTCGCCTCTCTTTAGGAGACCGCATGGCCAAAGTGCATGCGTATTAAACCAATTTTGTGTGCGTGCAAGTGTGGTGGTTTTTGTGGGGGGGGGGGGGGTGGGCGTACTAAGCACAGGCGTACCTTGCATAGCACACCCACCGGGAGCCGGGCTGAGACCACCTAATGGGGCGGCTTCTTGACAGCCTGGGGTCAAAGGAAGTGGGTTGAGTGATACTGGATGTAATTCAACCTAAAAGAGAATGGGTGCTGGATCACAAAGGGGGAGGGGGGCGAGTACTGTTTGGCACAGCACTTTTTTTTTATTATTATTTAAATTATTTTTAGTATAATCCCTGATTATAAGTGGAACTAGTCTTTAAAATATTGCTAGCGGGCATTTACTAGACATGTGCAGACTGGAATATTTTGTTTAGTTTTTCGTTTTCGTCAGGAAAATAAATTTATTTAGTTACTCCCGAAAATCGTTTTGATTTATTTTGTTTTTTGTTGGGGAATAGCTTTTGTCCGAAAATCCAATAATACTTGTTTTCTGTCGAATGGTCAAAAGAATATTTAACGGAACTTCGAAACTTTATGCCGAATCGTACATTTCCGTTCGAATATTCCGCCTACAAGAATTCTAAAGTGGTATGACTAGTAATAATGTCGAATCTATTTTCTCATAAATCAAAATCATTTCTCTATAATGTTGAATCTATTATTTCTATAGTGTCGAATCTTTCTATATCGAATTTTTACCGCAACGAAAATAAAGCATTTTTTTATGTCGGATCTTTCGGTTTTTGTTTCTTGCGCTTTCGTTATCGTTTGTTAAAACGATAACGAAAAAAACAGATTTTCGGACGAAAATGCATTCTAACGAAAACGAATGCACATGTCTAGCATTTATTGCAGTAGTGACTTCAAATGTCTCCTTTGCAATAAAAGTTCCCTATCTGTCTGCCAGCAAGCTTATCAGCATGTTTGTAAGTGAATGAGTGAGAACATTTTATATAGCGTGGCACATGCAAACTAAATCGCCTCTGGGCGCTCGTTGTCCATTTCTCCTTTGTCCTCAGAAGAGGTGGGTTTTGATCTTTATTCTGAAGGCCAAGTGGTTCTCCTCCAACCGAATGCTGGTCGGTAAAGCGTTCCATAGTCTTGGTCCTTGGACCGCAAATCTTCTTTCTCCTTTGGACTTGTATCTGGCTTTGGGTATCTGGAGTAGATTTTGTTTGGTGGATCGCAGAACGCGATTGGGGTTGTGAGCATTTAGTTTTTCGCATAGATATTGGGGGCATTTCCCAGAATACACTTATGCGTCAGAGTGCCTTGAAAGCAATCCTATCTTTTTCTGGCAACCAATGAAGGGATCTCAGTGAAGGTGAGATTGATTCCCATGGTTTTTTTCCTAGTCACAAGTCTAGCGGCCGTATTTTGAACGACTTGCAGACGAGTGATTTGGTATTTGGGGAGTCCGAGATGGAGGGCGTTTGCATGGTCAAGTCTGGAGTTGATAATTGTTCCCACCACGACTGCTATGTCTTCTTTTGGGATAAAGGGGGTAAGTATACGTAGTAGGCCACGTACACACGATCAGACATGTCCGATGGACCGTTTTCATCGGACCAGGCTGAAGTTGTCTGTTGGTCTGATGTGCGTACACACCATCGGACCAGAACGCGGTGAAGTAGAACACAACGACGTGATGAAAAATCGAAGTTCAATGCTTCCAAGCATGCGTCGACTTGATTCTGAGCATCAACGGATGTTTAGAAACTTTTGTCCGCTGGAAAACGGTCCGATAGGCAGTACACACGATCGAACATGTCTGCTGAAACTGGTCTACGGACCAGTTTCAGCGGACATGTTCGATCGTGTGTACGCGGCTGTAGGCACAGCAGATGATGTGATCCGCTGACTACTGACCCTATTTGCGCATCCATTGTCATGTTGGTGTCGAAAATGACCCCGAGACTTTTGACTTTGGTGCTAGGGGCGATGGTTTTACCCAGAATGGGCGGGGGTATACATGTTGTTGCGGGATGATTTTTTCGGTTGGCGTGAAACAGCAAAAGTTCTGTTTTTGAGCCGTTGAGTTTAAGATAACTCTTTTGTCGTCCAGTTTTCTATCATAGTAAGGCATTTCTCTAGTCCAGAGATAATGATTCTTTTTATTACAGATGCGAAAATACAATTGTGTGTCATCTGCATAAGAGTGATAGAGTAACTTCTGGTTACTGATAATTTGTCATGACTATGGTGCCGGTCTCTTAATAATTGGGAATTATGTCATCCTGGGCTGACCAATCAGGATTCCCAAAGGCACCAAACCTAGAAGAAGACCAAGCAGGCAAGAAAATGGCCTTTGGAGCCATTGGATTTGTAAGACAACCAGACGGCTAGCATTATCAACCCCAGTCAGGGCCGGACTTACCATTGGGCTTGACTGGGCTAAAGCCCATGGGCCCCGCCCAATAGGGGGTCCGGAGGTCCCCAGGGCCCCGGACAGCAACCCTTCCTTTTTTTATTTATTTTTATAAAAAAAAAATGTGTATATATATATATATCATTATTAAAGGGCCCAGAGGTCTCCAGGGCCCCTGGATGGCAACCTCCCCTTTTTTTTATAAAACTATATATATATATATATATATATATAATATATATATATATATATTTTTTTATTAAAGGGCTCAGAGGTCCCCAGGGCCCCATGTGGCAACCCCCCCCTTTTTTTTTTCTTTTTTTATAAATGTTTCTTTTTTTGTTTTTCTTTTTTATTAAAAGGCCCAGAGGTCCCCAGACCCCCCGGACAGCAACCCCCACTTTTTTTATTTATTTTTTTATATATATATAAAAAATAAAAATGGGCTAACTTTACTGCCTATTTTTTTTTTTTTTATTCATTAAAGTAATTTTTTTCCAAAAAAAAAATGCATTTAAAAAGACTGCTGCGCAAATACAGTGCAACATAAAATATTGCAAAACCGCCATTTTATTCTCTAGGCCAGGGATCCTCAAACTACGGCCCTCCAGCTGTTGTGGAACTACACATCCCATGAGGCATTGTAAAACTCTGACATTCACACAACATGACTGGGCATGATGGGAATTGTAGTTCCTGAACAACTGGAGGGCCGTAGTTTGAGGACCCCTGCTCTAGGCCAAGGTCTTTACTAAAAAATTATATAATCTTTGGGGGTTCTAAGTAGTTTTCTAGCAAAAAAAAATAATGATTTTAACTTGAAAAGAGCTGTCAGAAAAAGGTTTGGTGTTTGGTTAAAAATTCCTAATTTACATACAGAAGAAGTTAATTCCTTTGAAGAGATACAATGTTTAGACTTAACTTTCCACTGATAAAGAATGTTTCCAAAACTTGGCAGGCTGCCCAGACTGACTTTTGGCTGAGAGCAGACAGGAAATTCTTTGCATACCAAAGTGCAGAGAGAAAATTATTTTCATGTGAAAGATCTTGAAACCCTGTATCAAGAATCGCAATGGGAAAAAGATTGCGATAACGATTCTTGACGATTAATCGTGCAGCTCTAATATATATATATTTATTATTATTATTATTATTATTATTATTAATATTATTAAAGGCCCCAGAGGTCTCCAGGGCCCCTGGATGGCAACCCCCCTTTTTTTTAAATAAAAATATTTAAATTTTCTTTATATTTTTTATAAATGTTTATATATATTTTTCTTTTTTTATTAAAGGGCCCAGAATTTTCATTCCCACAGATGAGTCACCCCCCCGCTCAACAACTTTAATGTGCACCCTCCCGCTCAACAACTTTAACGCCCCCCCTGTCAACAACTTCAATTCGCCCCCCCCCTCCGCTCAACAACTTTAATGCGCACCCCCTGCTCAACAACTTCAATTCGCCCCTCCCCCGCTCAACAACTTTAATGAATGCACCCCCCCGCTCAACAACTATGACCCCCCCCTCGCTCCAGGGGCCCCTTCAACACTCAAGCCCAGGGGCCCCCACCACTCTAAGTCCTGCCCTGACCCCAGTCTTCACACAGAATTCATCATAGATCTAAAAAAGGAGGCCTCCATTTCTGACTTCACCTTCTACTACTCACCTGGTTGATCTGATGGCTTTAACATTCTGAGTCCCTGACCCAGACCAAGTATCTAGAACACGGCTGTTCCTACACGGCTAGTTTTCCTAATCTTTCCTAATTTAACCCAAGAGTACAGAGGTGCCAAAGAATACTTTACGTTTTTAAGATATTTGTGATATAAATATAACATTTCTTGATCAATGATATGATACATTTAGATATACAACCTAATAAATCTGGATGACAGAATCTTCCCATCTTCTTCTTTTGTCATCTTCAGGTACTGCGCACGTGAGAACTGTATAAACAAGGTAAGATCATGGAAAGTCTCTGCGTGGAAATGTTTTGCTAAACATTAATATTGTAATCTGCTTTAGATTCAATCACAGAAATGCATTGAAATGTTCCAGCAACTCAGCAGAATTTTTTGCTACAAAACTCAAGACATATCTACCCACTTTATGTTAAAGCAAACATTTAAGGGCCCTTTTTCACACGGGGTGGATCAGTAATGATCCGCCTCCGTGTGTCCGTAAGCTCAGCGGGGATCGCTCCGTAAATCCCCGCTGAGCTGTCGGATGACAGGGCGGTCTCCGCACACTGTGCAGGGACCGCCCTGTGTTTTCTCCGCTCTCCCCTATGGGGAATCGGATGAACACGGACCGTATGTCCGTATTCATCCGATCCGATCCGCCAGACCGAAGAAAAATAGGACATTCTTCCGTCTGCAAAATTGGATCTTTGGGGATGTGGGTGTTTATCCGCTGACACCTGTAATCACATAGGGACCAATGTATGTCCCTTTTTCATCCGCAAACGGATGGATGAAAAAGCAGACATACGGTCCGCACGTGTGAAAGGGCCCTAACAGTTATGGCGCGTACAGACGATCGGAAATTCCGAAAACAAAACCGTGGATTTTTTTCCGACAGATGTTGGCTCAAACTTGTCTTGCATACACACAGTCACACAAATGTTGTCAGAAATTCCGAACACCAAGAACGCAGTGACGTTCGACGGCACTATTAAAGGGAAGTTCAATACCAGTCGTGTTAGTAGAAGTTTGGTGAGAGACCTGCCACCTCTCCACGGCAATTTTCGCCATTCCAGGTCGTTTTTCGGGACCTCCGCGCCAGGCCTCTCTCATACGCGGGGCCGCGATCCAGGAAAGTCCGCGGCTTCACCTGCGGCCTAACACCGCGCCGCAATTTCACACACAGAATCCCCTCCAAGCCACCAGAAACCTCCCAGGAGTTCGCCCCCAGCCCCCTGCAGGACTCATCCACCCCTCAACAACCAGTCCCCCCCCCCCACCCCAGTCCATCCAGCTGACTATACATCAGCCTGGGTCCCTGGTCCTGCTCCCGGTCGGCGGCCATCTTGGTACACCCCAGCAGCAGTGACAGCTCTCACCCCCCTGTTTCATAATTTAATAATACTTGATCCAGGGGCTTCGCCCGATCGCCATTCAGGGATCAGGAAGGAATTTTTTTCCCCTACCAAAGCAAATTGGCACAGCACGGCTAGGGGTTTTTTGCCTTCCTCTGGATCAAGCTGGGAGGATTCACTGAATCCTCCCCCCATCGTCACCAAAAAATAACTACTTTGCCCCAGTGATTGGCTACCATGGCTGATCTGCGGTACTCTGCAGAAACCATTTGGGATCTGAGGAGTTGCGCCGCAATACTGCCAGCCATCACCAAAAAGACCCTAAGAATGGAGCAACTTTTGAGGATCGATCGACGATCGACCATCAAAAATTTTAGCCGTTTACCCCAGCCCAAGCACATTTTATGTGCTTTGATCAACACAAGATCGGCAGTCAAACATAGACTTGAAATGCATGACTTCATTCTACAACACGATTTAGACTGCCTCTTTATTACAGAGAGCTGGCTTACAGCCGACTGTAACACCATTCTAGGAGAACTGGTGCCAGAAAACTACCGTATTATCACGGAAAACAGAATAGGGCAAAGAGGGGGAGGCCTGGCGGTGATCCACAAGACTCATCTTGCAATCACAAAACCAGCCCTTCAAAACCCTCTTCCATTCATGGAAACCCTTACTCTACAACTGCAAGCAAATTCAAAGGAGACCGTCCACATTCTGCTCTGCTATAGGCCACCGGGCCCAAAATCGCAGCTGCTATCACCATGGACGGATTTCTTCTCCACTTATACCCTCAACAGCAAACACCTGTTGCTGTTAGGGGATTTCAATCTCTGGGCCAACTCCTCACAAGACATCGTTGCGGATGCCTGTATTGACCACCTGGAAGATTTAGGGTTACAGCAACTAGTATGTGGGCCCACACATGCTTCAGGCCACACACTTGATCTTATTTTCAGACAAGATCTGGAAATAAAAATTTTGGAAAATGAAAAGTTGCCATGGACAGACCACCATGCAATTAAATTCATTTCCACAATCCCCCCCACAACAAAAACATCAAATCCAGTGACAACACACTGGACTAGATGTCAGAAGAAGCTCCACTCGGAACTCTTCAGAACGACTTTAAGGAAAAAAATAGAAACAACTCAGCCGCATCAAACGGCCGTTGAAACATTGGAAGCCATAAACTCGGCCATGCTACAGTCAGCCGATTTGGTAGCGCCGAAACGAAGAACCCGCATTCGGAAAAACAACCGCAGCTGGTTTAACAACCAGCTGTCGCTACTGAAGCAAGAACGCAGAAGGGCAGAATCTGCCTGGAAAAGATGTTCTTCAGAGCTAAACCTATCCATCTACAAGGCAGCGACAAGAAAATACCACAAAGGAATTTTCCAAGCCAAGAAGAATTATTTCTCGGAGGCAATCAACGGGGCCCTAAACCGCCCCCGCGAACTCTTCAAGATGGTCACCCAGACCATGAAACCAGGATGTATTGAAGCCCCCAGTTCTGACACACAAGAATTTTGCAATGAGCTATCGGATTATTTCGTTGATAAAATCGAGGCAATCCGTGAAAGCATTCAGCAAAACTATTCTCCCCTCAGCCCCCCCTGTAGCCTCTCACACAGCACCCATAGTAATTCTTCGATATCAGGTAAGTTCACCCTAGAATCCATCTCCGTTGAGTCCACTAAAAATGTCATTTGTACTCTGCGCAATGGCGCAGCGCCAAATGACATTATCCCCACAAAACTGCTGAAGGAATGCGCCGACATCCTGGCTCCTCCCATTACGCAGCTTATCAACCAGTCTTTCTTGGAGGGCATAGTGCCCTCACAGTTGAAAGAGGGTATAATCCAACCCATCCTGAAGAAACCCTCCCTGGACCCCAAGGACCCACTCCACCGCCGTCCCATAACAAGCCTCAACGTATTCTCTAAGATAATGGAAAAAGTAGTGGTACAACAGCTGCAACAGCATCTAGATACCCACAAGCTACTTGATCCATTGCAATCAGGCTTCCGTCCCGGACATGGGACGGAAACAGCATTGCTGAAAGTATGGGACGATGTTCTCAAGGCCGCAGACGAAGGAGAATCTTGTCTCCTGGTTCTGTTGGACCTAAGTGCAGCTTTTGACACTGTAGACCACAATCTGTTACTGACTCGGCTTACTGAAGTAGCCAGGGTCGCAGAAGGCGATTTATCTTGGTTCTCCTCTTTTTTGGAAAACCGATCGCAAACAGTGAAGTTAGGACCGTTTACGTCTGAAAAACGCACAGTAACATGCGGAGTCCCTCAAGGATCGCCTCTGTCACCAGTGCTATTTAACATCTACCTTCGTCCTCTTTTTGAGATTATTAGCAGCCAAAAACTGCTTTATCACTCTTATGCAGATGACACACAACTGTATTTCCGCATCTGCAACAGACAGGATCACCACCTCAATCTAGAGACATGTCTCTCTTTGATAGAGGATTGGATGACAAAGAGTTATCTTAAACTCAATGGAGCGAAAACAGAACTTCTTCTGTTTCACGCCAAGCGTAGGAATCAACTTTCAACAGCGTGGACCCCCCCGCCTATTTTGGGCAAACTCATCACCCCTAGCGCCAGAGTCAAAAGCCTAGGGGTCATTTTTGACTCCTTTATGACAATGGACGCACAAATAGGGTCAGTGGTCAGCGGATCTCACCATCTACTGCGCCTACTACGCAGACTCACTCCGTTCATCCCTAAAGAAGACCTAGCGGTCGTGGTGGGAGCTATTGTAAACTCCAGGCTGGATTATGCAAATGCCCTTTACCTCGGCCTCCCCAAGTACCAAATCGCTCGTCTGCAAGTCGTTCAGAATACGGCCGCCAGACTTGTGACTGGGAAAAAACCCTGGGAATCCATCTCACCTTCACTGAGAGCCCTTCATTGGCTGCCAGTTAAAGACAGAATTGCTTTTAAAGCTCTCTGTCTTACGCATAGATGTGTCCATGAGAGTGCCCCCCTTTACTTATGCGAATTAATAAAAGCGCATAATCCAAATCGCGTTTTGCGATCCACGAATCAGAACCTGCTCCAGGTTCCGAAAGCCAACTTCAAGTCCAAAGGAGAAAGAAGATTTGCGATCCAGGGTCCCAGACTATGGAACGCTTTACCAACCAGCATTCGGTTGGAGGAGAACCACCTAGCATTCAGGAAAAAGGTCAAGACTTTTCTCTTTTGATATTAAAGGAGACAGGAACAACAAGCGCCCAGAGGCGATTCAGTTCGCATGTGCCGCGCTATATAAGTTTTCATTCATTCATTCAGAGACGATTCGCGCTTTTCAGCCTCGTGCTTTTCAGTCCGTTACAGCTTGAAGAATGTGCTATCTCCATTACGAACGCTAGTTTTACCAGACCGAGCGCTTCCGTCTCGTACTTGATTCAGAGCATGCGTGAAATTTTGTGCGTCGGAATTGTCCCCACAAGATCCCATGGAACATTTGTTATCGGAAATTCCGACAGTGTGTAAGCGGAAAAAATGTCCTGTCTTATGCCGCGTACACACGATCACTTTTTGTGATGAAAAAAAAAGACGTTTCATGTGATGAAACAAAACGACGTTTTTCAAACTTCATTTTCCAAAACGACGTTGCATACACACCATCGTTTTTCCAAAATGCTCTAGCAAAGCGTGGTGACGTACACCACGTTCGACGGCACTCTGTTCCATTGAAGCTCCGTCTCATAACTTGCCTCTGAGCATGCGTGGGTTTAAAAACTTCGTTTTCAACATCGTTTTGCCCACACACCATCACTTTTTATGACACAAAAAACAACGTTTTTAAGAAAGACACAAAAAATTTAAGCATGTTCGAATTTTTTTTTTGGTCGTTTTTTTGAAGACCTAAAACTACGTTTTGCCCACACACTGTGATTTTTAAATGACGTTTTTGAAAACGTCGTTTTTTTTTTCATCACAAAAAGTGATCGTGTGTACGCGGCATTAAAGATGCTGCTAGACATCCACCATTGGAAATCATGGAAACCTCACTTGTGCCCCCCATTGATTTAGTTTTACTTTTTCTTACTGGGTTCTGGCTTGAAGGCTAAACACCACCAAATGCCATTCCTTTGTCAAGTAAAAGACCATTGCCAATCACTAAGGTAGTTTAATTGGACTGGATGGCAGTTGGCTTGGCTTGGCCTAGAAGTCCCAGAAAGTCAGGCCCCCAAAAACAAGTACAACTAAATCAAAAGGGCACTGAAGAAGCTCTTCCAGTTGATAAAGGATCTTTTGGTGCCTGCTGTTAACAGATTTCCAATTAAATGTACAACAGTTGTCAAAATGTCAACTCCAAACTTGAGAGCTAAGCTCTTTTTTGATGTAAGCTCTGCTCCAACCTCGGAGGTTAGCTAAAAAATATTGAAAAGCTCCAGTCCAGCTTAAAGTCATGGGGCCAGCTCAAAGTTTTTGAGATAAAGCCTTCCTGACTCTACTGCACACTGTGCTTTCAGGAGATTATGATGGCAAGGGTAAGGGGTGGGATTACACTAGGTTGGTCCTGAGGAAAGACTGATGGGTGGAGTTTAGAATTTCTCGCCTCCAGCCTAGCCTAGCCAGCTCAGAAATGGGTGTTCCTAGTGTACCAGGTTGGAAGAGACTAAAGCATGTTTGTCTGGTGTTCCTAAGCCTGGCCAGGATGAAAAGTAAGCAACCCTGGCCTGTACTCATACTTCAGATCCGCGCTATAGCCGAAAAGACGGCTACAGGGTGGATTTAATTTGCCGGGAGGGCGTCCGTGGACGTCCTCCCGTTCTCGAGCGGCCTGCGTGCCCCCTGCAGGGCACGCGTGGCACGCTCTGTGATCAGCGAGTCAATGAGACTCGGCTGATCACAGATCGGAGTAAGGGGTTGATCCCGAACCCTTTCTACGTGATCAGCTGTCAGCCAATGACAGCTGATCATGTGATGTAAACAGAGCCGGTAATCTGCAATTTTTTCTCCTTGCGCTGATGGTGTGAGGAGAAAAAAAATTGCCCATCAACGGGACATGTCAGAGGGACATCAGTCCAGATGATGGAGAGCAGCCGCCTACTCATCTCTGCCACCAAATAACAGTGCTGCCTACCAGTCACCACCAGTGTCCACAGTGCCACCCATCAGTGCCCACACTGCCACCTATCAATGTCACCTACCAGTGCTCCCCATCGGTGGCGCCTTATGTCCCCATCGGTGGCGCCTTATGTCCCCATCGGTGGCGCCTTATGTCCCCATCGGTGGCGCCTTATGTCCCCATCGGTGGCGCCTTATGTCCCCATCGGTGGCGCCTTATGTCCCCATCGGTGGCGCCTTATCTGTGCCCACCAGTGCCCAGTAAGGAAGTGGTTAATGCTGATGGCAGAGGAACAAAGCAGACAGAAGTGACACTTAGAGCTCTTAGTTGAGACAAGCACACACTATAGAGGGATATGCTTTGTTCATATTTCATGCATGAGGTTTATAACCACTTCTAATCGGTCAGGCATCGTCGCCTCTCTGCAATTCCAGGCTAATACTTTGGCTGCGATTGGAGTGCACCTTTAATTTTCATTCCTGGAAGCACTCCCATCTTTACATTTCTGAGTTTTTTTATTTATTTTTTTGCTTTCTATATCCCCTCTCATCCCAATACATTTATGATGCCTCGTTGTACCTTGCCTGCAGGGATTGTCCTGTTACAGGGATGTTGGGACAATTGTCCTCTAATTAAATAAGCTCCAAGGAAACTGGTTTAATGTCCTAAGCTGATTTTCAGGTCTATGAGACATTCTCTGAATTAACGAGATTACGGCTCACTTCAACCCCTCCGGTACCAAGGAGACCCATTCATTGAGATTCAGTGACGCAAGTGGGTTTAACTCTTTCCAGAATTATTACTGACAGGCTTTCAAAGCGGATCTGTCGCCTGGAAATACCTTATCCGTCAATGTTTAATGAGTTACAAAATGTTCTAATATATGTTATTGGCTAAGGTGTGTTTTTATTAGTAGCGACTTTCTATCTTTAGATTTTAGCTACTTGCGCTCCTTCAGGCAATGCAGTAAAGAAGTGATGTCACGTTGGGGAGGAGTGTAGAGACGAAGCGCAAAGAGGAGAACCTTTGCTAGGAAGGCTGGGGGCATGGATTTGTGGATGGGGGGGGACTGACATAGAGGTACGCAGAAGAAATGTCCTACAGTGGAGGTCATAGCTTAGACCCCTGGTGCCAACCCGAGACCCTTTGGGACAGTTGGGGGGGGGGGGGGGCTGTAGACAGTCTGTGTTTTTTCTTTATCTAGGTGCTTTCTGTAGACTGCCTTCTAGTAGTTAAAAGCATGCTATTTTGCTTTTTTTTATTTTTTTCCATACTATCTGGGGAGGGTGTAGAAGCACAAATGTGGAAACATTGATCTGTAAATGGGCTGTGATAGCAGTAATATGTGTCCAGTCTATGACTGTCTCCTGAAACATGTCTCCAGTCTCCCAACGACTCCTCTAGCGCGTCTCCAGTCTCCCAACGACTCCTCTAGCGCGTCTCCAGTCTCCCAACGACTCCTCTAGCGTGTTTTTACCTCTGATCGCCCCCCCTGTAGCATTACATCCAATAAATATTGTATGCTGCCTTTGGTGATGTCAGAAGCAGTGGCGTTACTAGGGGAGTGCGGGGGGTGCGGCCCGCACCCGGGTGACACTCGTCAGAGGGTGACACCAGACTCGGACTGGTCTGACTAGCACAGTCACTATGGCTCCCTCCTTCCCTTCCGGGATCTCCTTAGCTGCACGTGCACTGGCTGCACCCACAGCCTCCATTACCACCCCACTGGCTGCACCCACAGCCTCCATTACCACCCCACTGGCTGCACCCACAGCCTCCATTACCACCCCACTGGCTGCACCCACAGCCTTCATTACCACCCCACTGGCTGCACCAGCCTCCTCCATTACCACCCCGATCCCATCCAAGATCCATCCACCACCCTATCCCTCCGGGCTCCATCCACCACCCGATCCCATCCTGGCTCCATCTATCCCCCCGATCCCATTCTGTCACATCCATTCCCCGATCCCATTCTGGCTCTATCCACCACCCTCATTCCATCCCAGCTTCAACCCCCCATCCCATCCTGGCTCCATCCAATTGTGGTAGGTTGAGGGAGTAGAGCCACACAGATACACTAGCCTACTTAGTCCGGGGGGGGGGGGTTACACCATGTTTTGCCACACCAGGTGACCCCAACCCTAGTGACGCCACTGGTCAGAAGCTTCACTTGAGGCATCTTTTTATTAAGGATGGGTGAACACCCCCCCCGGTATGGCTCGCACCAGAACTTGCCAAACAGGCAAAAAATTTGTTTGAACACCGTTGGTCTATGGGACGCCAACATGAAAAATCAAAAGTGCTCATTTTAAAGACTTATATGCAAGTTATTGTCATAAAAAGTGAAAACTGAGCATGTGCAAAGCTGCCAACACTGCTTTGCAAAAATTCCTAACCAAATTGGGGACATGGACACTAGGGGGAGATAGAGAGCAGCAGGCTCAATCAGATTTTTGTAGAATACAGAAAACGGATCTTCTAGTGACTTACTGAGTATGAACAGCTTGTAATGCACCATTTATTGGTAGTTTCTTTTTTATGATGTGGGTTTAGTGACACTTTAAACAGATCAAAGAGGACTAACTAAGAGAAGTTAACGGTTAGCTTTTTTTTTTTTCTTTAGCAAATTGCATCACAGACGTTACATTCAATGCTCAAACACATGGTAAAATGCGTGTTTTTCCACGCATGATCACAACGCAGAAGCGTGAAGCCAGACGCTTTTCTAATTCGCCTAATCCCTGTGTAATTGAACATTACATCTGTCAATGACTTGTCTAAAGAAAATGAGCCCCGATTATTGCTCTGTGACGGCATATGACAGGCGCGTCATGCTATTGACATCTCGTGATTCGAATGTTAAAATCTGCGCTTTTCCAACTTTCTACCCGTTTGCTGAACTCTGGCTGATGGATACCGGCCCCCCCCCTTTTCCCCGCCTCACCGTCCAATAAAACGGAATTAGATTTCCTCTAATGAGTCGTTTTTTGCTGCTGGCTGATTTAACAGCTCTTTATGTAATCTATAGGGCTATTAACCCTTCGAGGAGAGCGGTATGTTATGGTGCAAGCCGTACATAGAGGAGGGATTCGCTTCGCTCTTATACAAGGATCGTTTTTTTCTGTGCCTGTATCTAGGCACTTGGTAATGAGCGCAATCTGTCTGCGAGTAAAAAGCATTTAGAGCCAACATCCACCTGCTGCATATATTTAGTAACCAGAGATGGCCGGGGGAAGGAGGGGGGGACTTGACGGAACATGAAAAGCAAATTCAACCTTTTATAGAAGCCGTCTGAGGTTTATTTTCTGTAATTAGAAGTTCCTTCCAATGTTTCCTTACATCAGTAAAATAGTTAGAAGTTGGTCTTTGTAAAAAAAAAATTCAATGAGGCACACTTTTTAATAAAAAAAAGTATATATTGTGACAGGAAGTCAGGTAAATCTGTGTGTGTTGTCACAGACGGGAGATATATTTCTATCTTGTTTAGACAATACACCAATTACTATTCGGCGTCGGCTGCAGAGATGGCCAGAGAGGTTTGGGGCATTAGAAGCTTTCAGCTGTTCAAAATGAAGCAAATAAAGCCCCTATAAAGATAGCCTAAGGATGACGACTATTTGCTGCATCCTGAGGCTTTGTGAGTGAAGGAGCAGTCACAAACTCTACTGAAGAGGTGAGGTGCTGATGGATATTTCTGTGTGAGAAATATCAGAGACTTTTTTGTTGTTTTCTGCTATAGGACCAGCAGTGTCTGCCCAGCAGTAGACTGTGCCAGACTCCATAGGTAGGTTCCTGTGTTGGGAAGGTAGACGCCCCAAGTGGCAAGGGTTTATTTTGTGTTTTGTTTTGTTTATGCTGTTTTGATGCTTGCATGTGTATCCAGCAATATGGAAAAATAAACCATATCATTTGTTTTTAACCATCCTCTACTGCATTTTTGTACAGTTCAGCGTGTAGTGAACCCATCCAGGGGGTCACACACACCTGCTACCGAGTTAATCCCTCACTATATATATATATATATATATATATATATATATATATAATTATTAAATATATTATTATTAATAATAATAAATATATTAATATTAATAATAATAAATATATTAATAATAATAATAAATATATTAATATTAATAATAATAAATATATTAATATTAATAATAATAAATATATTAATATTAATAATAATATTATTATTAAATATATTATTATTAATAATAATAAATATATTATTAAATATATTATTATTAATAATAATACATATATATTTATTAATAATAAATATATATTTATTATTATTATTAATATTATTAATAATACATATATATTTATTATTAATAATAAATATATATTATAATATTTTTTTTATAATAAATATATTTATTATTATTATTATATCGTGCCTCATTGATTTTGTTTTACAAAGACCGACTTCTAACTATTTTATTGATGTAAGGAAACATTGGAAGGAACTGAATAAAATGCAAACACAACGGGGGTTATTTACGAAAGGCAAATCCAAATGCTCTTGAAAGTGCACTTGGAAGGGCAGTCGCTGTAAATCTGAGGGGTAGATCTGAAATGAGGGGAAGCTCTGCTGATTTTATTATCCAATCATGTGCAAGCTAAATTGCTGTTTTTTTATGTTCCTTGCATGTCCCCCTCGGATCTACAGTGACTGCACTTCTTCCAAGTGCAAATGCGACCTAAAACTGGACTGCAAACCGTTACCGCCGCCTACAGATATTTCAACAAGTCAGCTTATTTACTGATAAAAATCAGCCGCTTGTGATACAGAGCAAAGATTCTATGAAAAAATAAGTCTGTAATGCGACATGTACACATTTTTTTTATTATTACATTTATAACTATTTAAAGTGGATCCTGCATCACAATCAGCAAAATGGACATGGAGGCCCCCCAACGTCCTTCTTACTCCCCCCTCTCCCTGTGTGCTTCTTACCACCCCCCTCTTGTCCTTCTCACCCCCCCATTTCCTTCTTACTCTCCTCCCCCCTCCCTCCCCATGTGTTTTTTTTTTTTTACACCCCCCTCCCCCTCCGTGTGTCCTTTTTACTCCCCCCCCCCCCATGTTTTTTTTTTTTAGTCGCCCCCCCCTGTGTGCTTCTTACTCCCCCCCCGTGTCCTTCTTACTCCCCCCTCTCCCTGTGTGCTTATTACTCCCCTCCCTCTGTCCTTCTTACTCTCCTCCCCCCTCCCTCTGTCCTTCTTACTCTCCTCCCCCCTCCCTCTGTCCTTCTTACTCTCCTCCCCCCTCCCTCTGTCCTTCTTACTCTCCTCCCCCCTCCCTCTGTCCTTCTTACTCTCCTCCCCCCTCCCTCTGTCCTTCTTCTTACTCTCCTCCCCCCTCCCCTCTGTCCTTCTTCTTACTCTCCTCCCCCTCCCTCTGTCCTTCTTCTTACTCACCTCCCCCCTCCCTGTGTCCTTCTTACTGTCCTCCCCCCCTCCCTCCCCATGTTTTTTTTTTACTCCCCCCCCCCCCTCTGTGTGTCCTTTTTTACTCCCCCCTCCCGATGTGTCTTTTTTTACTCCCTCTCTGTTCTTTTTTTTACCCCCCCCCCCTTCCCTACCATACTGCACGCTAGGAGATTCAGTTCCCTGTTCCCGGGTAGACTGAAAGGAAGTGAGCACTCAGTGTGCACTTCCTGTCAGTCCGGCCGGGAAAAGAAAATGTAATCTCCTGTACCGGGCGGTACCCAGCCGGACTGACAAGGTCTGATTATTCCTTATGCTGGCCATACACTATACGAAAATTCGGCCGAGATTCGGTCGTTCAGACAGTTCTTTTGTTTTTCGGGCCAGTTAATGGGCACAAAATCGACCTTCTTACTCCCCCCTCTCCCTGTGTGCTTCTTACCACCCCCCTCTTGTCCTTCTCACCCCCCCATTTCCTTCTTACTCTCCTCCCCCCTCCCTCCCCATGTGTTTTTTTTTTTTTACTCCCCCCTCCCCCTCCGTGTGTCCTTTTTACCCCCCCCCCCCATGTTTTTTTTTTAGTCCCCCCCCCCTGTGTGCTTCTTACTCCCCCCCCCCCCCCGTGTCCTTCTTACTCCCCCCTCTCCCTGTGTGCTTATTACTCCCCTCCCTCTGTCCTTCTTGCTCCCCTCCCCCTCCCTCTGTCCTTCTTACTCTCCTCCCCCCTCCCTCTGTCCTTCTTACTCTCCTCCCCCCTCCCTCTGTCCTTCTTACTCTCCTCCCCCCTCCCTCTGTCCTTCTTACTCTCCCCCCCCCTCCCTCTGTCCTTCTTACTCTCCTCCCCCCCTCCCTCTGTCCTTCTTACTCTCCTCCCCCCTCCCTCTGTCCTTCTTACTCACCTCCCCCCTCCCTGTGTCCTTCTTACTGTCCTCCCCCCTCCCTCCCCATGTTTTTTTTTACTCCCCCCCCCCTCTGTGTGTCCTTTTTTACTCCCCCCTCCGGATGTGTCTTTTTTTACTCCCTCTCTGTTCTTTTTTTTACCCCCCCCCCCCTCCCTACCATACTGCACGGCAGGAGATTCAGTTCCCTGTTCCCGGATAGACTGAAAGGAAGTGAGCACTCAGTGTGCACTTCCTGTCAGTCCGGCCGGGAAAAGAAAATGTAATCTCCTGTACCTGCGGTACCCAGCCGGACTGACAAGGTCTGATTATTCCTTATGCTGGCCATACACTATACGAAAATTCGGCCGAGATTCGGTCGTTCAGACAGTTCTTTTGTTTTTCGGGCCAGTTAATGGGCACAAAATCGATAATCGTTGGGATGTTTTTGAGCCGAAAAAACGAAGGACACATTTGGAAATTTTCTGCCGACCGAACGATAAATCGAAAGGTTAATGTGTTTCCCGTCTGGACTTTCTGCACTAGGTATATGTAAAAAAAAACTAACCCAATTTTTTTATTTATATCCACTGAATGATTTATTGGTCCTTACATGATGGCACTATCGTTTGCTTTTACGACCGAACATTAGTTTTTTCGAAAGTTCGTTCACCCTCCATGAAAAAAAAAATGTTAAAGTGAATCCTATTGGTGGGCCCTAAAATTTCCTATTCTAGGATTTCCCGTTCTGCCCTTTTTTACCAAAGCTTTTCCAAGAACTTTTAGCCAAAACTTCCGAAAAGCGCTTCCTGTGGGACTCAGCAGTTGGATTTTGGAGCTCTAAAGTTATGATGTCTCGCTAATCTTTATATATACTGGTTTATCTCTTGCGGTCGTTGCTTGGCTTATATGTCAAACTGGCGGCGAGTGGGAAGGATAGCAGGACGCTGGATACATATCTGTGCGATCGAAGCAAAGCCTTCTACAGTATTCAAGGTTCATAGAGAGCGTACAAAGACCTTGTTGCGTGCTGTAGATGTCTTCCCTCCGCCAGCAGCTCCGCTCTGCGCTAATGGGCTTAGAGGGTAGCGGGGACATGAGATATAGTGATATTTTTGGAAATCCAAGAGACATGCTGAGTGTTAATCGGTGACAGGAAATATTTAATGTATTGGGCCTCTCGAGATTCCTATGTTGATGTATCTACTGGTCTACAGGCATGAGTGTTGAAGCTTATTACTATATATGAACTTTGCACCTCACTGAAACTCTAGTTGGCTTTGTCCGTATTTATTAAGCATCTGTTGCTGTTGCATGGTAACTAATCAGATTCTCCATTTCATTTTCCCAGGCCGCACTGGGAGGATAAAAGTGGGCTTCTGACTGGTTGTCGTGGGAGGAAAACTGTTACGAAAGTTTGCTAAATTGGTCCCTAGGAGGGATTTGTGTGGGAGGCCCCAGCAACCAATCAGATCTAATCTTTCACTGGCAAAATGAAAATGGGAACCTTTTTGCTATGGACAACGGAGAGAGGAACAAAAAATATATATATTTTTTCTTGCTGGGCCTTCAGAGCGCATGCGCCGGCTGTGTTTTGTGTGAATGTCTCTTAACCCGTGATATTCACTGTATCTACAGGTATGCCTTAAAGGGTCACTAAAGGAAACATTTCTTTTTTGGCTGAAATGACTGGTTACAGGGTATAGAGACATAAAAGTTAACTGATTCATTTTAAAAATAGATAAAAATCAATTATATAATGTACCTGCAGTTTCAGTTTCACTTTTAAACTGGTTTCATGTTTCTGTGAAGTAGAGAGACGCACAGAACAAAAACAAACAAATCCAGGGCAGTGTTTTGTTTTTAAAATGAATCTGATTGGTTCTGAGGAGTTTTAGACACACAGTAATGACAGCTTGGACCACAGTGAAAAGCTGCCATGAGATTTTTCATAAGGAGCCAGACAAGCAGGAAGTGTGGAGATCAGAGCAGAATTACAGCAACTTCAAAGCAAAAACGAACAATGAGGACATGAAACCAGGACTGCAGTATGGTAAAGGAAGCTATTTAGCTAAAGAAAAAAAAATCCTTTAGTGATCCTTTTATATAGGTTTACCTGTAGGTCCAAAAGTGGTAAATGTAACTCAGGGACCCGTGGAACCCAGAAGCTCTTAGGAAGCATGAGCCAGAAAATAATGGACATTCAGAATATATCTTGGATCGCTTTAACATGGGTCTGTAATTCACAATATATTCCAGGATATCTGTAAGGAACTATTGCTGGTTGTTGATTCTGAACTTAACAGTTTAATTGAAAGATGTCATCACCTCCAGCTACCTGGCTGCCTGTGTAATGTAAATTGAATTCAGACTATCTTCTAAGGATCTTTCATTGTGGCTTGTGCTAATTGACCCTGTATTGTGTGAAGGTCTATTGATGGTAATGTGTATTGTAAGTTAACAGACAGCTTAAAGGTCATGTGTATCATCAGCTGTAGTTCATTAGCTCATGTAAATTAGGTCAGGAGCGGGAGTCAGGATGTCTGTTAAAAGATGTATTGAGGAGGATGTGTATTGGGGCTCATTAGGTAAACATTGTGTGATGTTGTGAGTGGAGTTTGGTCATTGTTCATTTGATGACTGTAGTATCCTAGAGTGTTATAAGAGCTGTATTTCTCAATGTTGAACCTCAAACAGAGCTGTGTCTCCTTAATGGGGGAATTCGTATGAGACGTGCTCGCCGGATTGTGGAGTGTCGGTAGCTGCCTTTTTGTTCGGGAATGGAATATCATAAAATGGTTTTAACCCCTGTCCCATTTGAGGTGCCATTACAGTAAGCGAGTTGGGTTTTCAAGCTATTCACAGGGGGGACCGTTAGAAGGGGAACCCACTGCTGCAAAGCAGTGCCACCTACCAGTGCATATTGGCAGTGCCCACCAGTGCCACCTATCAATGCCCTTCAGTGGCGCCTATCAGTGCCCTTCAGTGCAGCCTCATTGATGCTGCCCACTGCCCATCAATGCCACCTATCCGTGCTGCCTAATCAGTGCCCATCAGTGAAGCCTCATCAGCGCAATGAAGAAGAAAAATTACCTAAAGTTGTAAAAAAAAAATGTAAAACCCCAGTGGTAATTTAAATACCACCAAAAGAAATCTTTATTTGTGGAAAAATAATTTTTCACTGGGTACAGTGTTGCATGACCGTGGAATTGTTATTCAAAGTGTAACAGTGCTGAAAGCTGAAAATTGGCCTGAGCAGGAAGGGGGTGAAATGTTTAGTGGGGTCAAACAGATGATTGTTTTCATGGTAATGACAAAGCACGTCTTAAAGTGGAAGTAAACCCTCCTATCAGTTTCAGCCCAGGAAGTTGCCATCTTGTCCTCTGTTTAATCTTCAACTGCCGTGGTGCTGCACATGTGATCAGTTATGACACCAGCCATTGGATGGTTTGACAGTTTGGTTGAGGACACAACCAATGTGACCGTTACATTCCCAGCATGCCTCTGCCTGTAAATGGGGGGGGGGAAAGAAAATTTGGACAGCCGCACTCCAAAAAACCTTGATGGTTGTCTTTTTATCTAAAACAAGAAAAATGCAGCTATGATTAAGCACTAATATATAATGCGAAACGCGTCAGTGTTTTACTTCTGTGTAGTTTGCTGTGACTTGTAGTGCATTTTTCCTTTTTTAAATAAAGACAACCATCAAGGTTTTTTTGGAGTGCGGCTGTCCATATTTTCTTTTTCCATTTGTTGCCTTGTGCATTGCCAGCACCCTTGATTTCCTGAGACCAGACCATACTAATCATCCTAACTAGGGTTGTCCCGATACCACTTTTTTAGGACCGAGTACAAGTACCAATACTTTTTTCCCAAGTACTTGCCGATACTGAATACCGATACTTTTTTCCCAAGTACTTGCCGATACCGAATACTGATACTTTTTTTCCCAAGTACTTGCCGATACCGAATACCGATACTTTTTTTAAATGTCATGTGACAGTATTGTATAATTTTTTTTTTTTTTTTTTTTTACAGTGATCCTTTTGGTGTGTTTTTTTTTGGAGGGGGGGGGGGTCGATTGTCAGTGTGTTTTTAATTTTTTATTATTTACATTTTTTTTTTTTATATTTATTGCAAAAAAAAAATTAATCAGCCCTGTTGGGTCTTTGGAGAGATATCAGGGGTCTTAACAGACCTCTGACATCTCCCCTTTAAGGCAGAATAAGGGGCTAAGGACACAGATTCCCCAGACCCTTTATCAGCAGAGAGGAGAGAGAGAGGACAGTGCAGAACACGGGGGGAAGAGAGGACAGCGCGGAACACGGGGGGGGGGGAAGAGAGGACAGCGCGAACACGGGGGGGGGGGGAGAGGAGTGCGGAACACGGGGGGGGGGGGGAGAGGACAGTGCGGAACACGGGGGGGAGAGAGAGGACAGCGCGGAACACGGGGGGGGGGGAGAGAGAGGACAGCGCGGAACACGGGGGGGGGGAGAGAGGACAGCACGGAACACGGGGGGGGGGAGAGAGGACAGCACGGAACACGGGGGGGGGAGAGAGGACAGCACGGAACACGGGGGGGGGGGAGAGAGGACAGCACGGAACACGGGGGGAGAAAGAGAAAGGACAGCACGGAACACGGGGGGGGAGAGGACAGCACGGAACACGGGGGGGGAGAGAGGACAGCACGGAACACGGGGGGAGAAAGGACAGCACGGAACACGGGGGGGGAGAGAGAACAGCACGAAACACGGGGGGGGACAGCACGAAACACGGGGGGGAGAGAGGACAGCACCGTACCCGGGGGGGGGTGGGGGGGGAGAGAGAGGACAACACGGAACACAGGGGGGGGGGAGAGGACAGCACGCAACACGGGGGGGGGAACGAGGACAGCATGGAACACGGGGGGGGGGGGGGAGCGAGGACAGCACGGAACACGGGGGGGGGGGGAGAGAGGACAGCAAGAAACACGGGGGGGGTGAGAGGACAGCAAGAAACACGGGGGGGAAGAGGACAGCACGAAACATGGGGGAGAGAGGACAGCACGGTACACGGGGGGGGGGGAGAGAGGACAGCACGGAACACAGGGGGGGGGGAGAGAGAGGGCAGCACGAAACACTAGTATCGGTCAGGGCCGCCATCAGGAATTATGGGGCCCCTTACACAGCTTCAGGCATGAGCCCCCTGGAGAACCGGGGGGGGGGGGCTGCCGTCTGAAATTGATAAGCGGGGGGGGGGGGCCTTTGCAAAAAAAGAAGAATTAAAGTAAAATAAATATAAAAAAAAGGGAGTTGTCATCCGCGGCCCTGGGGACCTCTGGGCCCTTTAATAAAAAGAAAAAAGAGAGAAAAAAGGACCTCTGGCCCTTTAAAAAATAAAATAAAAATATATAAAAAAAATTTTTTTTTATCAAAAATAAATTTAAAAAAGAGGGGGTTGCCATCTGGGGCCCTGGGGGCCTCCGGACCCCTAAAAAATAATAAAAGAAAAAAAATTGGCCCCTGGGGACCCCCGGGCCCCTTACAGGTGTAATGCCTGTACCCCCCTGATGGCGGCCCTGGTATCGGTATCGGGACAACCCTAATCCTAACACAATCCACCTGGAGTGGAAACTTTCTTTCAATGTCTCTGCCTGTGGGAGTCGTGCTTGTAACTGTCAATCTTGCAATGCCTCATGGGACTTGTAGTTTCCCAACAGCTGGAGGGCCGCCAGTTTGAGACTCCTGCATTAAATCGATGGGTTTACTTCCGCTTTAAGGGCTTCAAACGAAATTTAGATGAATCGATGGCAAATTCAAATGTTCTGATGATATTTTCAAAATTTTAATGCTGACGTTCAAACAACATTCTACTGGTGTCCAGCCAGTTTTAAAGTGTTCACCAAACTGCTCGTGTGCACAGGCAATACACTTATAAATACAATTTGCTAGGAGGAGGAGTCTTTTTGTGGGTTTCCGTGCGAAGGGATTTGGAATAGCTGTCAGCCACTTCTCGCTGTATAATGTAGAATATTACACTGCTATCATTTTTCACAAGATGAGTCGTCTCAGTGTTATAAATACTTGTCTTTGTAAAAAATGATGTTTTAAGATCGAAGCGATAGAACCTCTCCAGTGGGCTGGATGCCAAAGAGGTCGGGCTCGTTACTAGCAAAGGACTCTCTTTCCCTATATGTGATGTCACTTTTATTCCCATTCAGTCTTATTCTGTATGAATTTGTCTTATCCCTATGGATTCATACTTTCCACCGTTATAGTGGACCTGTAGCTGACGCTTGGCTAAGAATGGAGTGAGAGAAACATTGGCTGCAGCTGCTCTCCGTAGCTGCTACACAGCAGTGCTGAATTAAGCCATATCAGCAAGAGGAGGGAGCTGCTGAGACAGAAGCGTTCAATAGACTGAGTCAGGCAGCACTGCACTGTGGGAACTGTAGTCCAGAGGAGAGAGAGAGACTTTTTTGAACTGCAGGAGGAGGGGAAAGACCTGCATTTTCTAAGGCTATAGATGTCACCAGGGTCGGATTCCAGACAATGCCACAGAGGCCAGGCCTTGGTGAGTGCAGGGGCGGCGGCACGGCACCTTTTTGCCTGGCTGCTTTCTGCCTCCCCAGCACCCGATTTTGTGTCCCCCGAACAGTCACACCCCCTTCCATCCCATCCACCCTGCCCACAGCTCCGCTCCGCTGCTTTCCTCTGTTTCTACCAGGAAGATGGAGAGCGTTAAGTCACCAGTGGATGGGACATGGGCATCTGGCTGCTGGGCTGTGTGAGGTCCTATCCAGAAGAAAGAGGGCAGTACAGGGTTGGGGTTGCATCATAAGTATCCCAGTGGGCCCCACTTTGTATTTTTTTTACCTTAATGCATCCTATGGGGGGCATTCTGTGCAAAACAAACTGCACAGTGGATGACATGTATGACATGTTTGTTATGTTTATTTGAACCTTTAACCTATATTGTCACTTTAACAATTAGGTGTTGTAACGACACCCCAAGTATGAAAGGGGTTAAAGTCGTTTAGGAAATTCCATTCCCGAACACAAAGGCAGCTACCAGACACTTCAACCAGCCGAATAAGACCCTATACGAATAATTCTCCCCCAAATACGAGACGAGGCTCTGTGTGAGGTTCAAGCAGGAATCGCAATCTTTATTGAAAGACTACAGGCTTATATACAGTAAAAGAGGAGGCGCATACATATTCTGCTCATATTACTCTGAAAATACACCTGTGACCAGACCTAATTAACTAATCCCTTTAAGAAGCCAAGATGACTCAGAGACATGACCTTTAGGCTAGACTTACCGTCTTGTAGCTCAGAAGACACAATCAACATTATCACTAATCAACACAGAACTCCTTCACACAATTACAGGGTCAATTAGCACAAGCCACAATAAAAGACCCTTAGAAGTTATCCTAGACTTATTTACATTATTACAGACAACAGACAGGTGGCTGGAGGTGATGACATTGGCATCTCCTTATAGTATATGTCCCAACAGTATGACTGAGTCACTCTTTCTAATACAGCATATATCCTGGGAGATAATGTGGATAAATATTACTGTCCCAGATATATTCTTCTTCTTTTTTTTTTTTTAAGTAACAATTTTTTTTTTATTTGTGAAAAACAGTTTACAGGTCAGAATGCCAAACATACAGCAAAAATATCAGTGCAAAACACGTTCCCGTGCCAGGGAGCAAGCATACCATCCCCTCCTTACGTGGGGTCAAGGAGGGATCAGGCCATGGGCCAGCGCACTGTGAATGCAAGGGGGACGGAAAGGGCAGCTTGCATGGCAGTTACTAGGTAAAAAGTAGGGCAGTGCAATAAGGAACTGAACCCTCCACTAACTGTCCTAGATATATTCTTAATGTCCATTTATTTTCTTGCTCACCCTGTGCCCCTAATAGACACAGGCAGGGGCGTTGCTAGATGGCAAGAAGACCAGGGGCCTCTGCCCGAGGCCGGCACCAGGGGGGGCGATAGGACGGTTTTGGATCCGGGATGGTAATGACGCTGTTTTTTTTTTTTTTGGCTGGGCGGTGGGGGGGTAAGCGCTCACTTGCTGGTTGCTGCCTGGCTTACCATTGCCCATAAATTTTGAACACTAAACTCACCTACCTAACACACTGACCATTTTACGTGCACCCATTCGGGGCTCCAGCCCCCTAAGCCCGGGCCTAACGACGCCCCTGGACATAGGGTGATTTAGACATAAGAAGTGCATTGGGAGCTGAAGCAAGGGTATCCCATACTTTCCAAGGGATTCTGGGTTCCATGGGCCCTCCCATTACAGTTGTTTTTTTTTTTTTTTTTAACTGCTTGTGGACCCTGCACTGTATATACGGTATACGTTCTAACTTTAAAGATGGATATCTCGGTATCCATCTTTAGTGTGCAGGGTCCTTTAAACGATAACGGCGGTCTCTGTGGCAGATTCGCCGCAAGATCGCCGTTATCGGTGGCGGGAGAGGGCCCCCCTCCCGCCGCTCTCCCGCGCCCTCCGCCGCTTACTGTTGCTGTCGGTAGCGGCGGAGGCGATCGGGTCCATTCGGCAGCTGACTGGGGGTGCGAGTGAGGGAAAAATGTCCTTCACCCGTCCCCACAGCTCTGCTGGGTGGAAATGACGTCAAAACGTCAGTCCCGCCCAGCGTCTTAAAGAAACATTTTTTTTGTTTTACCCTTTTTTCAAATGACATTTTTTTTTGCTTTTAAGTCTAAATATGAGATGTGACGTCTTTTTGACCCCAGATCTCATATTTAAGAGGACCTGTCATACTTTTTTCTATTACAAGGGATGTTTACATTCCTTGTAATAGGAATAAAAGTGATCAAATTTTTTTATTTTTTTTCAGTGTAAAGAATAATAAAATAAATAAATAAGAAAAGAAACATTTTTTTTTTTAAAGTGCCCTGTCCCGACAAGCTCGCGCGCAGAAGCGAACGCATACGCGAGTAGCGCCTGCATATGAAAACGGTGTTCAAACCATACAAGTGAGGTATCGCCACGATCGTTAGAGCGAGAGCAATAATTCTAGCCCTAGACCTCCTCTGTAACTGAAAACATGCAACCTGTACAATTTTTTAAATGTCGCCCATCGAGATTTTTAAGGGTAAAAGTTTGACGCCATGCCACGAGTGGGCGCAATTTTTAAGCGTGAAATGTTGGGTATCATTTTACTCGGCGTAACATTATCTTTCACAATATATAAAAAAAATTGTGCCAAATTTATTGTTGTCTTGTTTTTTTAATTAAAAAAGTGATTTTTTTCCCCAAAAAAAGTGCACTTGTAAGACTGCTGCGCAAATACGGTGTGACAAAAAGTATTGCAATGACCACTATTTTATTCTCTAGGGTGTTAGAAAAAATATATATAATGTTTGGGGGTTTTAAAGCGGATGGTTCACCCAAAAAAATATTAAAAGCCAGCAGCAACAAATACTGCAGCTGCTGACTTTTAATATTAGGACACTTACCTGTCCTGGAGTCCAGCGGCGTCCGCAGCAGAGGACGAGCGATCGCTCGTCTCCCTGCTGCTCCCCCCTCCATCCACGGCGAGGGAACCAGGAAGTGAAGCGCTCCGGCTTCACTGCCCGGTTCCCTACGGCGCATGCGCGAGTCGCGCTGTGCGCGGCGATTGGCTCCCGCTGTGTGCTGGGAGCCGAGAGTTCCCAGCACACAACGGGAAAAGCCCGTCTTTTGCCCGAGACTGCGGGCCGGAAGTGGGTGCAGATACCTGTCTTTAGACAGGTATCTGCACCCCCCTCCCCCCTGAAAGGTGTCAAATGTGACTCCGGAGGGGGGGAGGGTTCCGATCTGCGGATCTTCACTTTAGGGTGGAGATCCGCTTTAAGTAATTTTCTAGCAGAAAAAACTGTTTTAGTCTCGTAAACGCCAAATCTGAAAAATAAAAAAAAAGTGGTTAAATGATCCACTGTGTGGCTAAGGATCTATAGTTATTAGGAATGGACTTGTATTATCAAAGATACCCCTTGTATTGGTCCACAGTTCCCCCTAGGGCACCGGTATCAGTGGTTAAGACATAAAAGCTACCCATGACAAAAAATTGGTTTCATTCACCGGACTGCAAACACGATTGCACAGCTTATTATGAATAATTCGAACACATTTTCAGGCATTGTTGGTCACGTTGCCCAGTCTTTGCGCGGTGAGGTCAATTGCGCGCTGCATTCAGCCGCTGTATTCTCTGACTGACTGTACTCATTTACAATCTATTATTCAGAGGATTGGGAGGTGCGGCAATCCATTCCTGGGCCCTTCCTCTCATTAGGAGCCTAGGTCCACAATCTGTACTAGACGTTTACTAATTGCTGTGCGAGACAGCAGATAAAAGGCCTGCTTCAATTTTCTTTTGTGTCAGAATTTGCTTAGATAATGGGAGCCGTGCCAGAATACCAAATACCGTAAGGCCTCAGACCCCAAAATGCACAAATACAGGGATACCAGGAGGCCACTGCGTTCCTTTTGGTGTTTTCTATTCATACATCACTGAATTCTGAAGCTTGATTAAAGGGAACGTTGTGTCTTTTCAAGACTAACTACTAAGCCGATGTTCTGAACAAAATCGGCATCATCATAACCCTTAAATTAGCCATACATGGGGCCAATTGTTGGTATTTGCTTGTGAACCAGCCAAAACTTGAGCCATTGGTGGCCCTGCTGGTTCCTCTAATTTGTAGATTGAAGAGTGTCAGGCGAAGTGACCGACACCCAGTCTACAAATTAGAGGAGCCAGGTGGAATATTGTTGGCCAAACATTGACTGCAGCCAATGAGATGCAGCTACTCTTGGGGTATCCTGGCAGCCATGAGTGCCAGCTGTCAGGATACAATACCCCACATAGACAGGTTTGCCCATCAATAGATTTTTTTTAATTTAGCCCCACTGGGCTGAATGAGAGAAATCTAAGTGTATCCTATCCTTTACTATCCAATCAATCTACTGTGTTGGGTAATAGTGACTATGTTACTATATAAGCGCCTCGAGACCCGATGAGCTACAGCTTCGGCTGTGGCTTGGGAAGCTTGCCTGGCAAGTTAGGGTAAGACAGCGCTATATAAGACTTGCATTATTATTATTACACTAGATTGTCAAAAGTATTGGGACACCTGCCTTTACACGCATATGAACATTTATTGGCATCCCGGTGCATACTAGCTCATTATGCCTTTTGCCTTACAGGGGTAAAAAAAAAAAATATTCCAAGGGTATACAACCGCTTTAAGGTGTCGGCATACCAAGACATGTTGGACAATTTCTTGCTCACAACTTTGTGGGAACAGTTTGGGGACGGCCCCTTCCTGTTCCAACATGATGCACAAAGCAAGGTCCATAAAGACATTGATAAGCAAGTGTGGGGTTGGGGAACTTGACTGGCCTGCACTGAGTTCTGACCTCAACCCGATGGAACACCTTTGGGATGAATTGGAGCGGAGACTGCGAGCCAGGACTTCTCATCCAACATCAGTGCCTGACCTCACAAATGCGCTTTCCATAGACACTCCTAAACCTTGTGGACGGCCTTCCCAGAAGAGTTGAAGCTGTTATAGCTGCAAAGGGCGGGGCCAACTCAATATTGAACTCTACGGACTAAGACTGGGAGGCCATTAAAGTTCATATGTGCGTGTAAAGGCAGGTGTCCCAATACTTTTGTCAATATGGTTTATTATAAACCCATAGTTTTATAGCCCTATGAAAGGGGGATTCCCTGAAACGCGTTGCCTATTTTATCCCATGTCAGATAATAAAAAACAGCTTGTACTGTAATGGCTTTTAGTATGGTGCTTTTTATTGCTTGTTTCATATTTGCATTCAACCCAAGGTGCTCCTCTTTGGTGTGTGTTTTGCTTGATGAGAACAACCTATTCAGTACCAGAGAGCTGTAGAAACTGAACTTATCTTGAAAAGAAGGGGCTTAAAGCTCTAGAATCTCCCCACTTCTAAAATATTAGAGATGTGATAGCATAGGCGTGCGCAGGGCCGCCATCAGGAATTTTGGGGCCCCTTACACAGCTGCATGGGCCCCCTGGAGCAGAGAAGCGGGGGGGTGCTGCCGCATGAAATTGAGAAGCGGGGGAGGGGGCTGCTGCCGCAAATTGAGAAGCGGGGGGGGGCCCTTTACAAAAAGAAGAAAAATATATATAAATAAGGGGGGTAGCCATCCGGGGCCCTGGGGACCTATGTGCCCTTTAATAGAAAGGAAAAAAAGAGAGAAAAAATATATATATATTTTTTTTATTAAAAAAAAGGGGGGGTTGTCATCTGGGGCCCTGTGGACCTCCGGACCTCTAAAAAAATAAAAGAAAACAAATTGTCCCTTTTTAATAAAAATATATAAAAAAAAAATGTATTTATTTATAAAAAAAACATATATTTTTTTATAAAAAAAATAAAATAAAAAAAGGGGGGTTGTCATCTCGGGCCCTGGAGATCTCCGGGCCCCTGGGGACCTCCAGACCCCTAAAAAAATGGCCCTTTAATAAAAAAACAATAAAAAAAATATATTCAAAAAATATATTTTTTTATAAAAAATAAATAAAAAAAGGGGGGTTGCCATCCGGGTCCCTGTGGACCTCCGGACCTCTAAAAAAATAAAAGAAAAAAATTGGCCCTTTAATAAAAAATCACCCTAATCGCCCTGTGCAGCACAGATTCCCCCTATTGCCCTGGCTTCCATATTTCCCCCTGCAGCTTCCCTCCTCTCCTATAGGCTGTTGCTGCTGGGATGTTTTAGGAGTGGGGAAGGGGCCATTAAATATGTAAATTACCGACCCCTTTCCTTTCTAAATGAACACTGTGAGCGATCGGTAGTGTGTGCTTGGGCTTTGGGGTGCACACTCTAATGCAATAGGCTGTGCACACCTATGTGTGATGGCATTGTTGGCTGGGAAACACAACGGGATGTGATGTATGAGGGAGTCGGCTGAACTAGGAAATAGATTTTTTCCTGGAGAGTCAAATTCCTTAGCAAAAAAAAAATGCAAATATGCATGTTTAATACTTGATTTTTTTTTCTTCTTTTTTTTATTTTTTTACCTTCAACTTTGTTGTATATTTACGTTGGCAGAATGGAACGGCTGCGCAAAAAAAACGAACCTGTACGTCCCTTTGAATTTGCCGCGAGCTCCGCAACCGTGCCCACGGGACCCACGGAATCTGTCAGAAATGTCTGCCTGTGTCCCGCGATCGTGTCACCGAGCTGCAGAACGGGGATTTCCCTGTTCTGCCTAGTGACGGAACAGTGATCTACTGCTCCCTGTGATTGGGAGCCAGTGATCAATGTCGTGTCACTGGTAGCCCAGCCCCCTCACAGTTAGAATCACTCCCTAGGACACATTTAAAGCAGAGTTCCACCCTAACGATGAACTTTCTATTAACAGCTTGCCTTTAATGTAAAAAAAAAAAAAAACATTTTTTACTCACTTCTATCTGCCCATTACTAGGCAGATTTTGCCATCTGCCTAGTTCCTGGTCCTAGGTGGTTCAACTTCCTGTCCTAAGACCCCATTGCCTCCTGGGAAATTATGACACTTCCTCTCCCAGGAGTCTCTGGGCATTGCTGTGCCTAAAAATTGCCCAGCATGCACCTCTCCCTGAAAACCAGGAAGAAAAAGGAAGAAGACCAGGTTCGGGGCCACTCTGTGCAAAACGAGCTGCACAGTGGAGGTAAGTATAACATGTTTGTTATTTAAAGAAAAAAATACCAAATAATTTTAACTTTATCTTTAACTGAGAGAGAATTTTTTATTTTTTTATATATATAATTATTGGGGGATATTTATTATAGCAGAAAGTAAAACATTTTCAAAATTGTCGCTCTTTTTTTGTTTATAGCGCAAAAAAAAAAAAACACACAGGTGATCAGATACCACCAAAAGAAAGCTCTATTTGTGGGGAAAAAAATGACGTCAATTTTGTTTGGTAGCCACGTCGCACGACCACGCAATTGTCAGTTAACGCGACGCAGTGCCGAATCGCAAAAAGTGGCCTGGTCTTTGGCCAGCCAAATGGTTCGGGGCTTAAGTGGTTAATACTTGATTTAAAAAATGTAATAAATCGTTTTTACCTTCAACTTTGTTGGTGACAGGGACTCTTTAATTCTATTTTTTGAGGTCTAGCTTAACGTCGCTCGCTGTTCTCAAAATCCAACAACAGCAGTTATTTCTCTACCAGAGTGAACGCTGAAGAACTCTTTTACAGACATGATGGTCACTTAAACCTTCTCCAGATTCCCCGACTTGCTTCTCAGACGCTCTTCGAGGAAACAAATGTATTAATGCAAGTCGCTCGAGTGCGAGCCTCCGAGTAAATCCGAGGGCAGGAGCTTCCTTTGTGGCAGTAAGGCGGATGAATTGGCTCATTAGCAGTCCTATTAATTGTCTCGATTTGTGAAACGGGAACATTATGACTGTCCTCAGGACCCCAAATCACACAGCATGCCGTGTCTACTGAGTAGAAGAAATCTCTGCATAAGCAAAATGAAATGATTGCAAAACCTTATAGGAATTGACAAAGTAATTTATTTAATCAGAAAAACGGACACAAATCTAGACACCAGAGACAGGCTTTCATTATAACTGAAAAGTATATTAATTCCATAGTATTATTGGGTTTATTCTGTAGATCCACCATTCTTTACCCTAGAGCAGTGGTCACCAAAGTAAGGCCCAGGGGGCCAAAAGCGGCCCCCGGCCCTTTGCTTGCTTTTATCTGAGCCTTGGAGAATTATTCTCCCCACTGCAATGATGGAGCACTATTCCTCCTGCTGACACCAGGGTCACTATTCCTCCTACTGACACCAGGGTCACTATTCCTCCTGCTGACACCAGGGTCACTATTCCTCCTGCTGACACCAGGGTCACTATTCCTCCTGCTGACACCAGGGTCACTATTCCTCCTACGGACACCAGGGTCACTATTCCTCCTACTGACACCAATGAAGGGTCACTATTCCTCCTACTGGCACCAATGAAGGGTCACTATTCCTCCTACTGGCACCAGGGTCACTATTCCTCCTACTGACACCAGGGTCACTATTCCTCCTACTGACACCAGGGTCACTATTCCTCCTACTGACACCAATGAAGGGTCACTATTCCTCCTACTGACACCAATGAAGGGTCACTATTCCTCCTACTGGCACCAATGAAGGGTCACTATTCCTCCTACTGGCACCAATGAAGGGTCACTATTCCTCCTACTGGCACCAATGAAGGGTCACTATTCCTCCTACTGGCACCAATGAAGGGTCACTATTCCTCCTACTGGCACCAATGAAGGGTCACTATTCCTCCTACTGACACCAATGAAGGGGCACTATTCCTTACATTGATTCCAATGATGAAGCACTATTCCTACCTTTGATTCCACTAAAGTGGGACGATTATTTCCCCCCCTATACCAATGATGGGACACTATTTTTCCCACTGACACCAAAGATGTGGGAACTATACCTTCTACTGACACCAATGATGGAGCACTATTCCTCCTACTGGAGCACTATTCCTTCCAGTGACTCCAATGAGGGGCACTATTATTCCCACTCCCCCCAATACCAATGACTGGGCACTATTCTTCCCACTGACACCAATGATGAGGCACTATTCCTCCCACTGACGCCAATGATGAGGAACTAGTCCTTCCATTTACTCCAATGAAGGGGGCAGTTTTCACCCCCCCCCCAATACAAATGATGGGGCACTATTCCTTCCATCGATTCCAATGGAGGGGCACTATTATTTCCCCTTAATACCAATGATGGAGCACTATTCCTCCCACTGACACCAATGATGGGGCGCTATTTCTCCCACTGACACCAATGATAAAGCACTATTCCACCAATTGATACCAACGAACGGGCACTATTACTCCTCCCCCCCAAAAAAACAATAATGGGGCACTGTTTATTCCCACTGGCCACATTCCTGCCCTCCCTAAAGTTTGAAGGACAGTAAACTGGTCCTTTTATTTAGAAAGCTTGGAGACCACTGCCCTAGAGTAACCCTTGAAATATTTTTTGGGTATCAGAGAACCCCTGCTAAAACCAGTTTGTTGGGGTTAATGAGAAAAAAATTTCCTTTTTTACATTGGTGGCCAATTGGAAGAATGCCCCTTATTAATGGCTAATGGAAAGCATGCCCCTTACTTTGGCAGTCAGTAGGAAGAATGCCCCTTATATGCAATTTATTGCACGGATCCTGGGTCCCAGTCCCATTCTCACGGGTACCTGGAGGAACCTCAGTTGAGAAACACTGATTTAAGAGATGAAGAAATGGGTATCTTGTGAAAACATCTTACAGGGTAGAAAGTTACAATTATGGGCCGGATCCCTCTGGTGAAATCTCCCACATCGCATGTGATTTGCACCGCACTGTAGGTGTGCACCATAGGTGTGCGCACAGGATGTTGTGGTGTGCCAGAGCACACCCTAAGCACCCCCCATGTGGTATTGATTCCATCCGATTCAGCTGCGGACCAAAAAAGGGTCCTGTGTGATTTTGGTCCGAATGTGATGCGAATTCAGCCATACTATCTGTATGGCTGAAATCGCATCGCACAGACCTTGCATGTTTTTTGCAGTGCGGTGCGAATCGCGTCCGATGTCGCACCAGTGGGAACCGGCCCTTAAAAAGAATTTATTTTTGCATTCGTTTCTCTTTTAAAAGCAACTCTTATTGAAGTGTAATTCTATTGGAAGAGATATTGGAACCGCAAAACAAGAAAATGGAGGGCTGGAGCATCACTGAAAAGCCATAATTGCAGCCTCAGGAACAGAACATTGCCAGCCCTACAAATCTAATGTGTAGGCCGGAGTGTTTTGTTTTTCCTCTCCTCCTTTTCAGGAAAATTATCTAATTTTATGTAATTATTAATTATCCAGATTTTCAGGTTTTTGCACTAATGTACTCTAAAAGGTCATTTTCATTCATTAGAAGCCTTTAGTTGGAAGAACATAAAATGTTAGAGGCGAGCAAAATAAGGTAAAGGATCCTAAGCCACACATATAAATACACTCATGTTTAGGAAGGGTTGCTATCAAATTTAGTTGCCAGACGATGGTTGCCTTGGCCAATTGTTAGGAAATCAATTGATTCCTCTCTAGGTCTGGACTTGTTGAACCCTGTCTCTTCTGTCACTAGGTGGCACTATGCTAGTGACATTAGCTGAGACAGGGGCTTTGCAAGTTTGGACATAAATGGGTGGGGTGCCTCAGCCAATGGGCAGGTATTTTCTTTGGTCCCTTGACCTGCTGGGAGAACCTATTTTTTTGGGTGGAGTCGGGTGATTGGGGTTCTGTGCCACCCAGATGGCTATCTGGGTTGGACGTGTGTTGTGCTGCTAGGCCAGAAACCTTGAGGCCTATCCCATTTGTCTGAGGGCCTTTCCAGGAGCGGGAGAGCTGCGTAGGGTTGGGACTGCTGGCTTGTAGTCCAACCAGAAGTGGCGGCTCAGCCAGACAGGGAACCAGCTGTGATCGAAGGTAGAAGAGGAAGCTGTCGCCACTAAGGGACCAACCACCTCATTACCGGAGACCACTGTGAGTAAGCCAAAGCCAGTACCAGAGCAGACTTCTCACCAGCTGGGGACGGTGAAAAAGTGGGAAACTTCAGCCAGTGCCAAGCCAGAGACCCAGCAGGACAAGAACTTTTCTTGTCGGGAAATTTGAGAACCAGCTCGGTCGGAATTTCCAACCAAAAGGTCACATCGAACTTTTCTTGTCGGAAATTATGACCGTGTGTTTGCGGCATAAGGACTGGTAAGCTGCTGTATGTTAAATGTTTGTTTTTGGATTTAGATACGTAGAGAAGTAAGGTTTTTGTAGAAAACAAACATTATACTCGCCTAGGTGGATGCAGCATCGATCCGATGCTACATCTATCGCTCAGCAGTGAGAACTGAGCGATCAAACCTTGCTCATCGCTCAGTTCTCCCCCTCCACTCTGGGCAGACTGTCAGTCTTCGACTTTCTGCTCTCCCCCCTCCAGCGCTCACTGGAGTTTCCTATTCCAGATGGCTGTGTTCCTTTTTATTAGAGACTAGCTAGTACATTGGTATTTCTATGAACTCGTGTAATAACCTCATGTCTAGTTGTAAGAGGGCTAACATAAATTGTGTACGGCAGCACCTCCTTTCAAGTGCATACTCTGCTACTGGGAACCTATGAATGCGCTTGGCAAATACATATCGCAGCAATTATTCCCCGTCTACAGTTAAATGATCTCACTAATTGTTATTCTGAAACAAAGGTGTTTGTGGCTTCGGGCGTTATCTTGTGCACTAATTACCGCGCCAATCTGCTCCCAGATGTTATTAGGTCTGTCTGGGTATCATCCATCTCTGTGGAGACAGAGCTTCAAGCTTTTGCAAGTAGAAAAACAAAGTGTGTAAATCTGGGTACTAGATGCAAACTGCTTGAACGACCTTGTGAGGGCAAAACAAGGATGGAAGCTGTCATTGCTGTCTTGTTTTGAAGTTGCAAGCTCCAGGGGCTGATGTTCAGGTCCTGGCTTCATACATGGCAACCCACCTACCTAAAACAAGCTTCCAGTTGGTAATGTCAGTCTTGAAGAGTATGTAATGTCCCAGCAACAAACTTGTTTTATTTGGTTCCCATTGGTCTGTTTAAATATACAATTGGAACTAAAGGGATAACTACCTTTCCAGCAGTCCCTCACCAGCACTAGCATCTTCTCCTGTGTGCCAGTTTTCAGCCATCTTCAATGGACGGCACGGGACGGCATCAGGAGTTGGCAGCACTAGCATCTCCTCCTGTGTGCCGGTTTTCTGCCATCATCATTGGGCAGTGTGGGATGACGTCACTCATGCACTGATGCTAGTTATTCCGGCACACAGAGAGCGGTGCAGCTCCGTTTACAGTCCAGGAATCATTGTTTAGTGGGCTGAACAAAAATTAACAGGTTCCTCTAACCAAACAGAATAATAGGTTGGAGGAATTCCTTCAGCCTGCTGGAAGATGTTTGGTCTGTTTAAATACACAATTGAAACTAAAGGGATAAGTACCTTTCCAGCAGTCCCTCACCAGCACTACAATTGAAACTAAAGGGATAAATATCAGAATATCCGTTTTAAATATTCATTTGAAACTAAAAGGATAAATACCTGTCCAGCAGTCCCTCATCAGCACTACAATTGAAACTCAAGGGATAAATATTAGAATATCTGTTTAAATATACAATAGAAACTAAAGGGATAAATACCTTTCCAGTAGTCCCTCACCAGCACTAGCATCTTCTCCCGTGTGCCAGTTTTCAGCCATCTTCAATGGCCATCACGGGATGGCATCAGGAGTTAGTCAGTCCGGCACACAGGGAACTAAAGGGATAAATACTCTTCTCTAATGGCTCAGCGCCGGCATCTCCTGTGGGCTGGTTTTCTACCATCATCATCATTGGGCATCGTGGGATGACATCACTCATTCGCAGATGCTAGTTATTCTGGCACACAGAGATCTGTGCAGCTCAATTTACAGTCCAGGGATCATTGTTCAGTGTGTTAAACAAAAAATACAGTAACAGGTTCCTCGATCCACACAAATGAATTGGATGGAGGAATCCCTCCAGCCTGCTGGGGCATTATATTCTGACAGCGGGACACTCTGCTGTCAGAGTACACCAATCGGTGGCTGCCAATGATCCACAAAAGTTTTCCAGACTTGTTTCCTAGGGACTGCCACACACTGATCAAAATTTGGCTGGTCCCCGATGAACTTGCTGAATTTTATCCAGTCTATGGCCAACTTAACTACTTCCCATACGTAGGCCGTTATATGACTTCTGGGACTTTGAGTGGAGATATCAGGCATCATTCACATATCTTTTTTTTTTTTTCAGTAGGTAAGTCCCTGCAAAGTAAAAGCCATCATAACGGCTGTTTAGCCGCTTGGTTTGCTTTTTTACAGGCAGGAGGAATCTGTGTTGGCCCGTTTCAGGGCACCGGGTGCATGAATTGCATCTTTTATTTTTTTTTATTTTTAAGCACCTGATTATAGCCAGAGACTTTAATAGGCTTTAAAATCAGGTGGGCTCGGGGAAGCATAGGATGTGATCCGATCCCACCCAGGTGTGTTACAACAGTGAATGAATATTCACTGTTAAAACACTGATCCTCAATCAGAAGCGGGTGTAAGACCAGTTTTCCGATTGGCCGAAAAGAGAAGACTCCTGATTAGCTGCCGAGGAGAGAGGAAACGGAAGCAGCATTATCGGTCTGGCCAAACCAATCAGTCAAGGTATGTTTTCAACTTGTCTCAGCTGCCTGGCAATAACCCCATACCCACTGTCTCCATGCAAGGCTTTGCGTAGCGTCTGTGGATGCGCCCAGGGCTGTCTTAACCACTTAAGACCCGGACACTTACGCTGCTAAATGACCCAAGGTGTTTTTACAATTCGGCGCTGCGTCGCTTTAACAGACAATTGCGCGGTCGTGCGACGTGGCTCCCAAACAAAATTTGCGTCCTTTTCTTCCCACAAATAGAGCTTTCTTTCGGTGGTATTTGATCGCCTCTGCGATTTTTATTTTTTGCGCTATAAACTAAAATAGAGCGACAATTTTGAAAAAAATCACTATTTTTTTACTATTTGTTATAAAAAAAATCAAATAAACTAAATTTTAATAAAACATTTAGGCCAAAATTTATTTAGCCACATGTCTTTAGTAAAAAAAAAAAAATCGTAATAAAAAAAATAGCTACCTAGCGGGAACAGCGACACTAATACAGCGATCAGAAAAATGATCGCTTAGTGACGCTGGCAATAGGGAGTGAAAGGGTTAACTAGGGTGGTGATCAGGGGGTTAAAACTTTATTAGGGGGGTGGGGGGGCTATCCTGAACCTAACACTAACTGTTTTTTACACTGCCTGTCACACTGACACTAAATGCAGTGATTAAATCACTGCATTCAGTAACACTGTGACAGGGGGGTGGGGGGGGCGATCACAAGGGGTTAATATGCCTATGTGAGTGTGTGTCAGTGTTGTGTTGGTGCACACTTACTTGGCATGTCTTCTCTCATCAGCAGCGCTGGGAAACAGCGCTGCGATGAGAGAAATGATCATTTCCTCCTTCCTGTGTAAACACAGGAGGAGGAAGTGACAGGCTGGGAGCGCGCTCCCATTGGCTGGGAGCGATCGCGGGGGGGGGCGGAAAACACGGACATCCGCCCGCTCGTCGGCGATCGCTCCCAGAGCCAGGGGGACCGCCGCACGCCGCGGAGGGGGTCCCGATGGGACCCCCGAACCGCACTAAGGCGAGGACGTAAATTTACGCCCTTGTGCCTGTACGAGCCATGTTGTGGACGTACATAGGCGTGCGGGGGTCCTTAACTGGTTAATGAGGGCACACCTGGGCACTGCCCAGGGACCCCAACTGCATGGGGGCCCCTTCACTTTCGCCAAGGCAGCTGGTCCTTGAGCCCACACTGCCCGAAATTGGGGGCCCCATGATGGCACTGAGAGTGATAACTACAAAGTGGAGGCAGTCTGCCGCCAACCTACTTGATGTCTGTTTACCTGCACTGTCATCATTTGTAGGGGCCCCAGAGCATTACCTTGCCCAGGGGCCCATGATGCTATTAAGACAGCCCTGGACGCGCCCCATAGAAGTGAATAGTGCTGAGTCAAAAAAAGTGAGGCTTATGGGAGGGCGGACTTCCGTCCCCTGAGCACCTGCTAATCATGTGCCAGGTGCTGCTGTAAAAGAAGTGATCCACGGCCAATCAAAATTCGATGTGAAATGGGCCTTTGCGAATGTTGTGGTTGCTGGCCATAGCGGGCATTCATGGCCGGGAGAACTTGCTGTATGCGTGCGTATTTGCAGATTGCAACGTTTTGACAGTCTGCAATCTTTGCTGACAGCCTTGAACTTTGCTGAGTTCACCTGTTTTCTCTATAAACTTTCTGGAGTCATTTAGGAATTTACAAGACTTCATTTGGCCGCGGATAACTGTGTACGGTGATAAAATTCCGTATTGCCGTGTGGAATGTAAAAGCAATCTTCATCAGCAATAAATCTGCTCTCTATTCTGGCCTTCATGCACACTTCTGACTGTTACTCCCACAAACCTGATCAGGCTGAATACTTATTTTTAACCCTGAAGTTTTTGCCATGATGCTGGCAGATATTCTCAAAAAGGCTGAACTGAGCCACAATGTACTATTCCGTATGTATAACGTATTATTTTGTAGTGTTTAAAGGGGAACTGGGTGTTTATAAAAAAAAAAAAAGAAAGAAGACTTACCTGGAAGTAAAGTAATTTTTTTTTTTTTTTTTTTTTTTTACTTAAATCTCATCTTTACCTGCAGCACCATATGTGCACTGTTTTATATCATATACAGTATAAAGGTACATATGGTGGGAATGCCCGAGAATTCAGGAATATTGGAAGGAGATTGTCAAATTGACCGAAGAAATCTCCGGAGAAAAGATCCCTCTAGACCCCCTGTCTTGCCTATTCCACAGACAGGGCATAATAAAAGGGACAAAAAAATATGCCTCAACATTGGCCCCTGTGCTGTTAAATGCAGCAAAAGGGCTGATCCCGAAATTCTGGCTCTGCCCACATAAACCACCTCTAAAAGAATTTATACACAGGATCGACCATATTGCAGAGATGAAGTATCTAAGAAGGGCCGATCTAGGAGAGGAGGAGGGAGACAGGGGTGGAAGGCTTTGGGAACAGTGGCGAACCTATAAAACATCCGAATTTTTTTCCCTAACACTAACAGAAATAAATCAGTAAAAGTTCTCGACCCGATCCAATAAGGTAGAGATGGGAAGAAGCAGGGGGAGGGACACAATTAGGGGGGGGGACAAATAAATATGTATGAGAGGAGTGGGAGGATATAGAGACCCAGGGTGGTAGGTGTTGTGGGGAGCAACGGGAGTTTATAAGAGCCATCATTTAGACTATGTGATGTTAGTGGCAAAATACACTTTTGTTTTTAAAATAAAGAATACATAAAAAAAAAAAAAAAAAAAAAATATAAAAAAATAAATAAATAAAAAAAAAAAAAAAAAAGAGAAATAAAGAGATCAAATAATAAAAATATACAGAAACAACCACAAATGATGCAAATCTGAGGTGGAAATATGAAGGGCGGATTAACGATGAACCCCTCCAACACCTCAAAACCTTGGGTAATGCCTGATGTGGAAAAAAAAAAAAAAAATATACAGTATAAAGGTATGTAGGTTTTGCCTTTGATGGCTGTTTGTCATTTGCCTCTTTGAGTTTAAACCAGCCATTCTCAACTTTGGTTTCTCAAAAGGTTGCTAGCAGATCCTTAAGCGGTGGCTGATTGACCTCCCATCTGATGCATAGTCTCAGGCAGGCCCGGACTGGGACAAAAAATAGGCCCAGGCATTTTAGACTGAGCAGCCCAAGGGGGGGGGGCGACGGGGGTTAATGGTGGGATGTTGGGTGAGATAAAGAAATATAGATAGACAGAGAAAGAAAAAAAAAAGAAAGATAGATACAAAGAAAGATGGATATAGATAGAAAGATAAAGATAGAAAGAAAGGAAGATAAATAGATAGATAAAGAAAAACGATAGATAAAGATAGAAAGAAGGGAAGAAAGGAAGATAGATAAAGAAAAAAGATAGATAAAGATAGAAAGAAAGAAAGAAAGAAAGAAGGGAAGGAAGATATATAGTAGATATAGATAGATAGATAGAAAGGAAGATAGATAAAGAAAGATAGATAAAGAAAGAAATAAAGAAGGGAAGTAAGGAAGATAGATAGATAGAGATAGATAGAAAGGAAGGAAGATAGATAAAGAGAGAATGAAAGAAGGGAATGAAGGAAGAGAGATAGATCGAGAAAGAAAGAAATTGGCGGTGCGTCTATAGAGGGCGCCGGAGCACCGCCCCCTCTGGCTCAGCTGCGACAATGGGCACAGTGGCAACAATGTGGGCACATTGGCATCAATGGGCACAGTGGCGACAATGGGCACAGTGGCGACAATTGATGGCACATTGGCTGTGTTTGATGGCATGGCACAGTGGCTGCGTTTGATGGCATGGCACAGTGGCTGCGTTTGATGGCATGGCACAGGTGACAATTGATGGCACAGTGCCTGCGTTTGATGGCATGGCACAGTGGTGACAAGTGATGGCATAGTGGCTGTGTTTGATGACATGGCACAGTGGTGACAATTGATGGCACAGTGGCTGCATTTGATGGCATGGCACAGTGGCTGCGTTTGATGGCATGGCACAGTGGCTGCGTTTGATGGCATGGCACAGTGGTGACAATTGATGGCACAGTGGCTGCGTTTGATGGCATGGCACAGTGGTGACAATTGATGGCACAGTGGCTGTGTTTGATGGCATGGCACATTGGCTGTGTTTGATGACATGGCACAGTGGTGACAATTAATGGCACAGTGGCACAATGGCTGCATTTGATGGCATGACACAGTGGCTGTGTTTGATGGCATGGCACAGTGGCTGCATTTGATGGCATGGCACAGTGGTGACAATTGATGGCACAGTAGCTGCATTTGAAGGCATGGCACAGTGGCTGCGTTTGATGGCATGGCACAGTGGTGACAATTGATGGCACAGTGGCTGCGTTTGTTGGCATGGCACAGTGGTGACAATTGATGGCACAGTGGCTGTGTTTGATGGCATGGCACAGTGGCTGTGTTTGATGGCATGGCACAGTGACTGCATTTGATGGCATGGCACAGTGGTGACAGCAGAACAGTGTCTGTCAGGGAGAGTGGGCGGGGCAGACAGAGGAGGAGAGGAAGAGAGGAGGGGGAGGAGTAGAAGCAGATCCTCTCCTCTAACTGGTCATGCGGGCAGCAAGGGGAGGGTAGAAGTGTCATAGCTGGCTTTGATACACCCAGCTCATCTCTCTGTATCTGGCGCTGTGTTGGTGGTGCACACCCCTGGGGAGACCTGACATGCGGACCGTTAGCGGGCATTTGCCCGGTATGCCCTATGGCCAGTCCGGGCCTGGTCTCAGGTTCAACACCACTTGACAGGCTTTTTATCTGTATGTAAGAGTGACATTCTGATCACTGACAGGGTGGTATTTTTCCTATTGACCACTAGTGTAAGGGGCATTCTTCTCACTGGCCTCCAATGTAAAGGGCATTCTTCTCACTGGCCTCCAATGTAAGGGGCATTCTTCTCACTGGCCTCCAATGTAAGGAACATTCTTCTCACTGATCACCAATGTAAGGGACATTCTTCTCACTGGCCTCCAATGTAAGGGGCATTCTTCTCACTGGCCTCCAATGTAAAGGGCATTCTTCTCACTGGCCTCCAATGTAAGGGGCATTCTTCTCACTGGCCTCCAATGTAAGGGGCATTCTTCTCACTGGCCTCCAATGTAAGGGGCATTCTTCTCACTGGCCTCCAATGTAAAGGGCATTCTTCTCACTGGCCTCCAATGTAAAGGGCATTCTTCTCACTGGCCTCCAATGTAAAGGGCATTCTTCTCACTGGCCTCCAATGTAAGGGGCATTCTTCTCACTGGCCTCCAATGTAAGGGGCATTCTTCTCACTGGCCTCCAATGTAAGGGGCATTCTTCTCACTGGCCTCCAATGTAAGGGACATTCTTCTCACTGGCCTCCAATGTAACAGGCATTCTTCTCACTGGCCTCCAATGTAAGGGGCATTCTTCTCACTGGCCTCCAATGTAAGGGACATTCTTCTCACTGGCCTCCAATGTAAGGGACATTCTTCTCACTGGCCTCCAATGTAAAGGGCATTCTTCTCACTGGCCTCCAATGTAAGGGACATTCTTCTCACTGGCCTCCAATGTAAGGGACATTCTTCTCACTGGCCTCCAATGTAAGGGACATTCTTCTCACTGGCCTCCAATGTAAGGGGCATTCTTCTCACTGGCCTCCAATGTAAGGGGCATTCTTCTCATTGGCCTCCATTGCAAAGAGCATTATTCTCACTGACTAACAATTTATGTTTCAATATTTTTATTAAAGTTTCACATAAGAAATACAACAGGAATATCTCTTTTTTTTTTATCGTACAAAATATAACCAACCAAATGCAGGGAATAGCATGGTGAAATATCGGTAAAGTTAGAGAGTCACTTCTGTATCGCTGGTATCACCTGACAAGCCTCAGCCGACTGTATCTGGTGCTTCATGTTCATGCTATTTTCCAGCCTTAACGGGTCCATTACTTGCTGGGAAAAGACAGCCCCCCCCCCCCTATCCAGAGGGGGAGCCCGACTTGCCCACTCAAGTGGGCATTGACCCCCTGCTTCCCTATTGCATATTAGTCTAAGATGAATAAACAATTCAGTAAACTCAAACATTAGATTCCGTATCAATACCTCAAAGTATTGAAGCATTGGAAATGAGAGGTAGAGAAGAAAGGAGAAACTAGGAGAGAGATCAAAGAAGGAAAGGTGGGGAGGATAGGAGCCACGGTCCCATGTCCAAGGAGCACACTCGCGAGACGAGACCTAGAGAGCTAGAGTCCGGGGGTCATGTGTTAAATTACTAATCCACAGGACCCTTTGTGTAATGACCTTATTTTATCCTGCACCAAGGTCGTCAACCTCTCATTTAGCATAAGCCACGATAGTTTTCCCATGAGCTGATCAAAGGGTAGGGCAGCGGATTTCCAATTCCCGGCTATAGTAATTTTTGCAGAGGTAAATATGAAGCCTTTGTTGGGATTTGGAGGCTTCCGTCACCCTATCCCCCAGAAGAGCACGTCTTGCTGATTTTGAAGCACTCACTACCAATTTAAGGATCATTCTTTAAAATGATCATCAATATAAGGGTCTCTCTTCCCACTGACTATCAATGTAAGGGGAAATTGTCTCACCGGCCACAATGGTAAGGGTCATTCTTTCTACTGGCCACCAATGTAAGGAACATTTTTCTCAATGACCAATAACATAAGAGGTGTTCTCACTGATCCCCCTGGTAAGGGGCATTTTTCCCAGTGGCCACCAATGTAAAGGAATGTTCTTCCCACTAACCTCCAATGTAAAGGGACCTTCATCCCACTGACCACCAACATAAGAAGCATTCTACCCACTGACCACCAAGGTAAGGGGCATTCTTCCCACTGATCACCAATGTAAGGATCATTCTTCCCACTAACCACCAACATAAGAAGGATTCTACCCACTGACCACCAAGGTAAGGGGCATTCTACCCACTGACCACCAAGATAAGGGGCATTCTTCCCACTGATCACCAATGTAAGGGATGTTCTTCCCACTAACCTCCAATGTAAAGGGACCTTCATCCCACTGACCACCAACATAAGAAGCATTCTACCCACTGACCACCAATGTAAGGGACATTCTTCCCACTGACCACCAATGTAAGGGACATTCTTCCCACTGATCACCAATGTAAGGGACATTCTTCCCACTGGAAGTAATGAATGTGTGTTAGCATACACTGACATGTGGTGTGGATGGAATACATATAAAAACAATTGTTTTCTATGTGTCCTTGTGTTACGTCTGCGATGATTGATGCTGATTAACGCAGCTCTATGCACGTGGTGCGTGTAAGCCCTAAAACACCTTTAATACATTTGGTTACACTCATGTATCTACTGTCTCTTATCTCTCCTGTATTGTATATTTACTGTATTGTATATCTACTACACATCGGTGTGTGCAGCCTATTGCATTAGGGTGTGCACCCCAAAGCTCCAACCATAGGTGTGCACAGCTGAACGCATTGGGTGTGCACCCCAAAGTTCAAACACACACTACTGATCACTCACGCTGTTAATTCAGAATAGGAAGGGGCCAGTAAATTACATATTTATTGGCCCCTTCCCTTACTCACCCGGAAACATCCCTGCAGCAACAGCAGGCAAGAGATTAGAGGAGAGAAATTGGAAGTGCTGCGGGGGGGGGGGGGGGGGGCTAGGGCAGTAGGGGGAATCTGTGCTGCACAGGGCACAACCTGGCACACCCTGTGCGCACGCCTATGCTACTACATCTATTGCATCTCTCCTGTACCATTGTTATCTATCCATCTACTGTCTCTATTGTATCGTATACTCTGTAGCTACTATATCTATTGTGTATCTATATACTGTATATAACTATTATATCTCTATGCGCTGTAACTTTCCATCTACTGTGTCTATTATATCGATTTATCCTTGCATATCCCCTACTCGGGTCCATAGTGAGGAGCCGAGACAGCCCTGATAGGTGTCCCTCCTTCCTATCTCAAAAATGTGTAAATTATAAGTGAATATAAAGGAATAGTAGTGGTAAAAAAAAAAGCCCTTGTGGATTTAATAAAACATTTTTTTTTGTATTCTCCTATAAGGGGGTGTGGCAAGGGGTGTGTCCTATGTCTACATACTTTTGCTGATGGGTGTCCCTCATTCCCATCTCAAAAAGTTGAGAGGTATGCTTTTGTAAATTCCAAAAGCCAATATAAAGATAAAAAAAAAGCACTTGTGGGTTTAAAGTTGTAAACCCACATTGACTTTTTTTTTTTTTTTTTTTCACTCCTGCAAGGGAAAAGGCATAATGAGCTAATATGCAACGCATACTAGCTCATTATGAAATACTTACCTCGGAACGAGGTGAGAGAAACTTACCTGGTCCATGCCGAGCGAGATGTCACCTTGCCTCGGCGTGTCTTTCTGGTATTGCCGCTCCAGCGCTGTGATTGGCTGGAGCGGCGATGACGTCGCACACGTGCGCGGGAGATTTAAAATCGGCAAGGTCCAGCGGCTGCCGGTCCTTTAGCCGAGAATCCCCCCCTGCGCATGCGCCGCTGCAATCAGCGGCGCATTGCGAGGGGAATATCTCCTAAACCGTACAGGTTTAGGAGATATTCTCCTTACCTACAGGTAAGCCTTATTATAGGGTTTATAACCACTTTAACTAATCTTGTTTTTTTGTAAAATTCTCCTTTTTAAGGGGCGTGGCAAGGGGGTGTGTCCTATGCCTGCATACTTTTGCTGATAGATGTCCCTCATTTCCATCTCAAAAAGTTGGGAGGTGTGGTTAATGGCTCCCCATCCCTGCAGACCAGGGCCGTCTTAATAGCATCATGGGCCCCTGGGCAAAGTAATGCTCTGGGGCCCCTACAATGCATACAGTGCAGGTAAACATAAATCAAGTAGGTAGGAGGTAGGGGATATCTAGTGTGTAGAGGGGTCAAAATGCTGGGGGGATATGATATCTAGGGTGTAGAGGGGTCAGGGTGCTGGTGGGATATCTGGGGTGTAGAGGGGTCAGAATGCTGGGGGGATATCTAGGGTGTAGAGAGGTCAGAATGCTGGGGGGATATCTAGGGTGTAGAGGGGTCAGAGTGATGGGGGGATATCTAGGGTTTAGAGAGGTCAGAATGCTGGGGGGATATGATATCTGGGGTGTAGAGGGGTCAGGGTGCTGGTGGGATATCTAGGGTGTAGAGGGGTCAGAATGCTGGGGGGATATCTAGGGTGTAGAGGGGTCAGAATGCTGGGGGGATATCTAGGGTGTAGAGGGGTCAGAATGCTGGGGGGATATCTAGGGTGTAGAGAGGTCAGAATGCTGGGGGGATATCTAGGGTGTAGAGGGGTTAGAGTGCTGGGGGGATATCTAGGGTGTAGAGGGGTTAGAGTGATGGGGGGATATCTAGGGTGTAGAGAGGTCAGAATGCTGGGGGGATATCTAGGGTGTAGAGGGGTCAGAATGCTGGGGGGATATCTAGGGTGTAGAGGGGTTAGAGTGCTGGGGGATATCTAGGGTGTAGAGAGGTCAGAATGCTGGGGGGATATCTAGGGTGTAGAGGGGTCAGAATGCTGGGGGGATATCTAGGGTGTAGAGGGGTTAGAGTGCTGGGGGATATCTAGGGTGTAGAGGGGTCAGAGTGCTGGGGGGAAATCTGGGATGTAGAGGGGCTGCCCAAATTTTCTGCTGCAGCTGCTTTGGGGAAAAGGGCAAGGGGCCCCCATGTAGTTGGGGCCCCCTGGACAGTGCCCAGGTGTGCCCTCTCATTAAGACAGCCCTGCTGCAGACCACAAGGGGCTACTGGCAATTTTTTTAAAAACGTGTTAAGAAGGTCACCTCAACCCTACGGAAATTGTCCTAATTGAACATAACACAATCCGAAGAGGAGACTTGGGTAGAAAAGTGGAATTTGGGCTGTTTAAGTGTCGGTGTTATCGCGTTCTGTTGCCAAGGAAGGGGTTAATCATGTACCAGAGCGTGGCTTTAAAGCCAAAAAAAAAACAAGCTAACAAGGGTCAAGGTCGCAGGGGGAGGTTCTGCGGTGGGGATTGGACCGGATTCAAAAGATGTCTACACAGAAGCTGGTGTAGTGGTGACAGAATTAAAATTTAGTAGACTGAAAAGAGTAAAAAGGGGGGGGGGGGGGGGTGAGAGAAGCCAGTGGCTGGGAGTCTGATGGAAAAAGCAGAGTTTTATCTCAGACAACATGAGTGGGCTGTGTGGAGAGGAAGAGCAGAAAGGCGGCTTGGGGTACGTGCAGGGTAGCAGCGCACATGCAGAAAACAAGGCCCACAAGCCAGTGCAAAGGGCAATGATGATATTTAATATACGGCATCCCATAGTAAATGACTTCTATTTTAGCTCCCATTGACGCCAAGGCCTGATTCCTGAACGTGCATGTGTATTTTTAATAGTGTTTACATTTTACAAGCCCCAGATACACTGCCAAATATACAATTGAAATACATGGGTAGAATTTTTTTTTTTTTTACTTTGACAGAGAGCAGCAGGGATGGGCAGGAGGGGGCAGCTGCCCTGGGCACTGTGGCACCACAAAGAGTTTGGGGAAGGGGGGATTTGTGTTGGAAGGGTAAATTTGGGGAGATGTGTTAGGAGTGGTGATTTGAGGTGAGTTGTGATGGGGGGGGGGGGGGTTCTGGGGAGGGGGATGGATTTGTGCTGGGAGCATTTGGGAAGTGTAAGGATTTGAGCTGTGCGGGGGGGGGGGGGGGGGATTCGAGGTGGGAAGGGGATTTCATACCTCCCAACATTGAGCTGCGGGACATTCAAGTTGTTGAGCGGGGGGGGGTGGGGTGTGGGGGCAGTTTGACGTGGGATGCATTAAAGTTGTTGAGAGCGGGGGGGGGGGGGGGGAATTCGACTCGGGATGCTGAAACTATTCCACTGCATTTGAGTTGTTGGGGGGGGGGGGGGGGGGGGGAGTGCGATAATGTGGCGTGGTGCCGAAATTTTACTTCGCTGGATTAGAGATGTTGAGTGGGGGGTGGGTGGTTTTGCAGTGGGATGCATTTTTTTTCATGCATTTAAGTTGTTGAGGGTTTTTTTATCCAATAACAGCCGTGCCCATTTACCTCCTGTATTTGGTCATGGAACATGCTCTACTTCAGGGGTCTCCAAACTTTCTAAACAAAGGGCCAGTCTACTGTCCCTCAGACTTTAGGAGGGTCGGACTGTGGCCACTGGATGCAGAAAAGGTCCTGGTGTCTGTGGGGAAAAAACAATGCCCCATCATTGGTGTTCGTGGGAGGAATTTTACCCCTTCCCATTGGAAGGAATTGTGTTCCATCACTGATGTCATTGGAAGAAATTATGTCGAATCAATGGTGTAATGGGGCCCCATTGTTGGTGTCATTGGTAGAAATTGTGCAGCATCAGTGGGAGGAATTATGCCCCATTATTTGTATCAGTGGTTGAAATAGTACTTCAAGGGCCAGATAAAAGCAAGCAAAGGGCCACATCTGCCCCCCCCCCCCCGGGCTGCAGTTTGGAGACCACTGCTCTACTGTATAGTTGTATAACTCTCCACATCATGGAAAGTATTCCTCTGGAAGAGTTAAGAGTATTCCAGCAAAACCATGGTCCTGTCCTTTTCCAGCTGCCCTATTATTTTTATGTTTAGGTCATTCCATAATGATTCAAGGGTTTGTTGTTTCCACGAGATCGGAAAAGGTTTCCACCCGACTGTCCTGGAGGCACGTGTCCTACTTGGTGTATATCACCATCAATGTTGTTACATTGCCCATGGGGCATAAATTCACTTTTCAACTTGGATTGTCCCATCTGATTAGAAGTAGTCACAGCTTCCTTCTTGACAGTAAAGCACTGTTTAATTTTCAATGTCGAATTCAATTTAAACAATTCGACCTCAAATTGGAAGGCATTAACCTTGCGTAGAACAAAACTAATGTCCCTTGCTCAAATTTAAATTTTTTCAGTTAAAATTAATCTAGAGAACAGGTTCCTGATTGGGGCTTTTTGTGTCCTCTACATTTTGTATGTGGTACTCCAGAAACGGTTTCTTTCTTTTTTGGGATGAACCAGTGGCGGCTGGTGCTCAAAATGATTGGGGGGCGCAAACAAACGAAAAAACAAAACAATTGCAGCCTCACTGTGGCCATCAAATGCAGCCACTGTGCCATCAATTGTGGCCACTGTGCCAATTGTCGCCGATGTGCCCTTTACTTGTGGCCACTGTGCCAATTGTCGCCGATGTGCCCTTTACTTGTCGCCACTGTGCCAATTATTGCCACTGTGCCCTTGTCGCCACTGTGCACTGTAAAATGCTGCCCCCCCCCCGCCCGGCACTTACCTTTCTGGGGTTGGCCACCCTCCTTCCATGGCCCCTCGATTTCTTCTTCTGCCCTCAATGACGCTTCAGCCAAGCAGGTTACCGGTGAACCTAATTGGCTGAGACGCCTGTCAGTCTTCTCCAAGGAACGCACCCCCCGTGCGTCCCTTGATAGGCACTTCCACAGCCAACCAGCTGCCGTTATCCAGGGGGCCGGCCATCTAAATAGTCGGCGGGAATATATAGATTAATGCAATGCATAAATCTATGTATTGTATCAGTGGCGGTGCGGGAGCGAGAGGGGGGCGTCACTCCGGCGCCCTCTATGGATGTACCGCCACTGGAAATGAGTCATTGTGTTGTGTCTAGAGGGGGGGGGGGGGAAGGAAGTCCTCTTTTGTGTTGCTCTGTGAATTGAACAGAGACTCGCTTGTTTGACGGATTTTCCATTGATCCATAGGTGTGTGCACCCCAAAGCAATAGGGCAGTAGGGCAGTGTCAGTAGAGCAGTGAACAATGTCAAAAGGGCAGAGACTCAGTTTATTTTTTATATTTTATTATAATTACTTTTAGAATTTTTTTCTTTTTTTTTCTTTTAGGAGCCCCATGGGGGCCTAGGTAAAATATCAGGGGTCTAAACAGACCCCTTGGGCCAGATTCAGATACAATTACATTGGTGCAGAGTATCAGAGATACACTACGCCGCCGTATTTTACCAGGCTATACGCCGAATTCTGGTGGATTTTGTCCCTTACGGTACGGCGGCGTAGTGTATTTCTCGCCGCGTAATCGAAATACGCGATTAGAGGGCGTGAAGCATTTAAATTAGGCGCGTCCCAGCAGCGATCGTACTGCGCCTGCTCCGTTCAGAAATTTTGTGTATTTTCTCAATCTCCTCTGCAGCGTAGACACATCTAGTTGGTCTCTGTTCCTCATGGTGACTCATTTTGTCAAGATTAGATTAGTCACACAATACTGAATGCACTGTACAGTAAAGCCTTGTTTTGCGAGCATAATTCGTTCCAGAAACATGCTTGTAATCCAAAGCATTTTTTTTACAGGGTATAAAAGAGCAGAGAGGCACCTCTAAGTGTAGCAATAAGTTACTAAATGTTGTACCTTCATTAAATGTAACCATATTGCTACACTTAGAGGCTCCTCTCTTCTTTTTTTATACTAAGTTGTGACATGACGCTACTCTTATATAAAGACATCGCTTGTATATCAAGGCAAAATGTATTAAAAGATTTTGCTTGTCTTGCAAAACGCTCTCAAACCAAGTTACTCTCAAACCAAGGTTTTACTGTATTGGCCAATGTACTCTGAATGGACGTGAAGCAAAAAAAAAATACCAATCGGAATTTCTGATCGTCTGTAGCCATTCCGACACGCGAAATTCCGGCGCATGCTCGGAAGCATTGAAGTTCATTTTCTCAGCTCGTCATAGTGTTGTACGTCACTGCGTTCTTGATGGTCGAAAGTTCAGATAAGTTTTGTGTGACCGTGTGTATGCAAGCCATCCAAGGTTTTTCCGACGGAAAATCAGATTGTGTGTTCATTCTGGGATAAAAATGAACCATCCGCCAGAATGTCAACATAAATATAGGAATATTGCATTCAAACCTTTTTACTTATGGAGTACTATAATGATATATTGTTATATCCAGGGGCGGACTGACCATTCGGGGCACTGCCCGAGGGCTCCATCTGGCTTGCCAGCCTCAGTAAAACCAGGGACAGTATGTTTTTTACATCTGTCCCTGAAATAACATGTGTCTGTTTGTCTGCATGTGTATTCTTTGTGTATTTATATTGTGTATGTATACTATGTGTGTGTGTGTGTTGTGTGTATACTGTATGTCTGTGTGTATGTATACTGTATGTGTATATTGTGTGTCTGTATACTGTATGTATATTATGTGTGTATATTGTGTATGTATACTGTATGTGTGAATATTGTGTGTCTGTATACTGTATGTACGTATGTATGTGTGTATATACTGTGTGTATGTGTATACTGTATGATTGTGTGTGTCTGTATACTGTATGCATGTGTGTGTATATTGTGAGTATACTGTGTCTCTATATTGTGTGTATACTGTATGTCTGTGTGTGTACGTATTCTGTATGTGTGTGTAAATACTGTGTGTGTGTGTGTGTATACTGTGTGGCCACATAATCTCCTATTGCCCGGGGGGCCCCATAATCTCCTATTGCCCGGAGGCCCCATAATCTCCTATTGCCCGGAGGCCCCATAATCTCCTATTGCCCGGGGGGCCCCATAATCTCCTATTGCCCGGGAGGCCCCATAATCTCCTATTGCCCAGAGGCCCCATAATCTCCTATTGCCCGGGGGGGCCCCATAATCTCCTATTGCCCGGGGGGGCCCCATAATCTCCTATTGCCCGGGGGGCCCCATAATCTCCTATTGCCCGGAGGCCCCATAATCTCCTATTGCCCGGAGGCCCCATAATCTCCTATTGCCCGGGGGGCCCCATAATCTCCTATTGCCCGGGGGGCCCCATAATCTCCTATTGCCCGGGGGGCCCCATAATCTCCTATTGCCCGGGGGGGCCCCATAATCTCCTATTGCCCGGGGGGGCCCCATAATCTCCTATTGCCCGGGGGGGCCCCATAATCTCCTATTGCCCGGGGGGCCCCATAATCTCCTATTGCCCGGGAGGCCCCATAATCTCCTATTGCCCAGAGGCCCCATAATCTCCTATTGCCCGGGGGGGCCCCATAATCTCCTATTGCCCGGGGGGGCCCCATAATCTCCTATTGCCCGGGGGGGCCCCATAATCTCCTATTGCCCGGGGGGGCCCCATAATCTCCTATTGCCCGGAGGCCCCATAATCTCCTATTGCCCGGGGGGCCCCATAATCTCCTATTGCCCGGGGGGCCCCATAATCTCCTATTGCCCGGGGGCCCCATAATCTCCTATTGCTCGGGGGGCCCCATAATCTCCTATTGCCCGGGGTGCCCCATAATCTCCTATTGCCCGGAGGCCCTATAATCTCCTATTGCCCGGAGGCCCCATAATCTCCTATTGCCCGGAGGCCCCATAATCTCCTATTGCCCGGGGGGCCCCATGGGTTGTCAGTCTGCCCCTGGTTATATTGTATATGTCATGACCAAGTCATAGAAAGTAACGCGTTTTCACCAGCACATCATACGCTCCTATTCAAATTCTCTTTATTTGTCACAGAAATACAGCAACATTTTGGAGCCATACACCGGCTCCATCATCGTACAACAGTGATTAAAACCAATGCTCCGTAAACAATCCAAATGGGCAATCAAATACAAACCCAACCCTCTAAATAAAGTTACCATCTTTGGGGGGGGGGGGGGGGGGGTAGTGAAGTGAGGTAAGGAAGTCAGATTGTTTCCATGACCAGACAAAGGATCCAACCCTTTACAATTTTGCAGTATGTGACCTTCTATCACATTCTTTATGGACAATGGGAGAGCAGAAATTTCCCCACCGGGGTCACAGGATTGCCGGATTTGGCCATAAATTTGTGTTTCTCCAAGGAAAAACCATTGCAAGTGCTATTCATGTATATCATGGGCATAATGCTAACCGTATTTGCACATTGCATTCTTCCATTGTCCCGTTCATTAGAGCTGAGGAAGACAGTTGGATGGGTAGCAAGAAGTCTTCAACATTACAGAACAGGTCCAGTTGCGTGTAGCCTTACTAATTATCGTCATTTTAGGTTATTACTCTACTTTTGAGTATATTCTCTAGTAAGAGCCGGTTCACATTTGGGCAAAACGATTTTGTGCGTGACTTTGCAAGGCGTCCTCAGCGCGACTTGAGCGTGAACCACATCGCGACTTGAAATAGTCTCCAGGACAGGGGACAATCAAAGAGTAATCAGCTCAGTGGGAGGGGAGGGTTTTGGCGAGAGAACGATTTTTGCTTCCTGGAAAGTTGCTTCAGTTAAAGTGGAGTTCCACCCATTTTTTTATGTTTGTCTGTGCTGCATGCCCTAATCTCATAGTGTTCAGAATGGACAATTTTTATTTATTTTGTTGCTTGTAAATACCTTTATTTTGTAGTCCTTTATTACTTCCTCCTCCGTATTAGCCTAGGCTATTAAGTCACATGGCTATTTGCAAGGGATTCTGGGATAGGCATCATGTTTCCCAGTAGTTCTTGCAAACCTGACTGAAACCTATTACATTGCTTGTGCAGCACTGAGCATGTGCGAGATATGCAAAGCTGAAATCCAGGAAGTCATACAGTCTGGCTTCATGATGCCCACACTTAAGATGGCCACTGTCTATTTCTAGATTATGAATCTAAATGCTGTAACAACCTAACAAAACGGACCTTAGTTTACAGACTAACGTTACTAGAATACATTAAGCTTGTGTATTACAGGGGTATTTATATTTAAAAAGTGAAATTGTGGGTGGAACTCCCCTTTAAGACAGGGGAGCCGACTTGAAATCTATGGGTACAAGTCGGCTAGAAGTCGGATTGAAGTAGTACAGGAACATTTTCTGAAGTCGGAGCGACATCAGTAGTGTACATTAAGACGACTCCCATTCACTTCAAAGTAATTTGACATGTCGGGCGACTTGAAGTAAGATCCCAAGTCGCCCCTGTGTGAACCGGCTCTAAGGGGTCTTTGGCGATTATGTGCTTTGTACACTATTTTGGATAGAACTTGGAAAGATTTATAACCTATGATTTTGATTGATATCCTGTCTGGACAGATTTACTGTCTCTATTGGTCCTGGCGTCCATTGTTTCCAGTACAGAGAGGGAAGAGGAAATCCAAAATTGTAATTGTCACCAGAACAAGAGTTGTGGGGAGAATGTCCAATAGCCAAACCTGTTCTGGTGACAAATGTGGACATCCCCGTAATTTGGAGGGAATTCTACTTATTTTGTCCTGTGCCTCTGGGATATGAAGTGATGGGGAATTTTCTGGAATGGACATAGACAGAAAAAAGATAAGATATTCCCTATGCTAGCCAAGACTATAATGACGCTTCAGCTTTATAGTGACCGCGCCGGTCCTACGTTTTTATTCGAGGCCACGGCATCGGCCTAGTCCGCCGCGATCCTGAAAAAAAAGGCCGCGGACTAGGCCAAAGCCGCGCCTAAAAAATCCTGCCTGCAGCTCCCGTGATCCTGGGAAAAGGCCGCAAGCGACGTCCGGCCTCGCGGCCCTTTTCCCAGGATCGTGGCGAGCAGGATTTTTTTTTTAGACGAGGCTGCGGCTTAGTCCGCAGGGCGCTGCTCCTATGGGGGGAAAAAAAAGATTTGGTCAAAATCTGAATCTATTTGCCCTCGCAACTCTAAGATTCAAATCGATTTTTTTCCCCAGCTCTAGGGATGGAAGGGGGCGTGACCCCCGCGGGAGTCTATGCCCGGAAGTAGGTGCAAATACCTGTATTATACAGGTATCTGCACCCCTTCCCCCTGAAAGGTGTCAAATGTAACACCGGAGGGGGGGAGGGTTCTGAAAAGCGGAGGTTCCATTTGTGTGTGGACAAGTCTCATCATGCCTATGCCTGTGGGAGTCATGAATGTAACTGTCAGCCTTGCAATGCCTCCTAGGACTTGTAGTTTCCCAACAGCTGGAGGGCGGCCAGTTTATGACTCCTACTTTAAAGCCTAATACCCCGTACACACGATCGAAAATCTCAACAGCAAAAGTCTGGAATCTCAACAGGCGAAACATTTTTTTTCTATGGCAACATACATTTTGGCAAACTCATTCCATACATCCCTAGCGGTCAGGTACAAGGCATATTTTCACATTTTTCCACATGTTCCTGTTAGAAGCATTCAGACTCCATAGGGAATGTCCTTTATTCTACATGAAGGGTTATTTTTCGGAAATGGCACTGGGGTTATGTTATGTGATCCGGTAACGGCAGTTCTCGCTATCTGCTCATTAAAAGTACATTACAGGTCCTCGAAGTCTATGCAATATTGTGTACTTATGTGGCTCAGAATATGATATGTGGGCATTAGAATACGGATGGAGCGGGGGTTAAATTGGATTTGGATTTCGGAGCACAGTAAACAAAGTAGATCGGCCAGTGTCAGTAATTCATTAAACATTGACGTTGGCTAATGACCGTGAGTGCAATTCCCTCAGTCATTCTATATATGTATCACACAGCCAAGCCTTATAAGAGAAGTAGAGATAACGGGGTAGAAAATACTACCATCACTGCCTTTATACCGTCTCAAGAAATACATTTCGGTGGGCTTCTTCACTAAGGCAGACCAAGAAAGTTTTGTCTCCACCCTCTCCTGCAAGGCCATAACAAGTACCACAGCTACCGATTTGCGTGTTGAAGGCTGCACTGGGGTGGGGAATGCATAGCGCCGACGTTTAGTGTGGTCTGTTGAACAGAATGATGATATCTAATTTTTACACTGATTACTGTATAAGCGTCACTGCTAGGGAAGGGGTTAACCCCCTCGATCACCCCCCTACTGTTAAGTGTTCCCTAGGGAGGTGTTTCTAACTTTGGGGGAAGGGGACTGAGTGAAGGAAGAGAGAGATTGCTGTTCCTGATTACTAGGTACAGCAGATCTCTCTCTACTCTCCTGTCAGAACGGGGTTCTGTTTGTTTACATTGAACGTTCCCCGTTCCGGCTCTCTGTGGAGCAATCGCGGCTCCGGTGGCATGCGTTCTTAAAGCAGCGGACATATACCTACGGCGATTCGTGCACGGGAGCCACTGTATTATTACGGCGGCTGCTCGGCAAGCGGTTAATGAATGATCTGTACTGATCATTGACTCTGTTCATTCAGAACTAAGGGCCCTTCACACAGGATGGATCTGTGATGATCCGCCCCGTGAACCTCCGCTTGCTCTGCTGATCCCCGCTGAGCCGGCAGATGACAGGTCGGTCACTGTACACTGTGCAGGGACGCCCTGTCAGATCTCTGCTCTCCCCTATGGGGGGGTGGGGGGGATCGGATGAACATGGACCGTCTGTCCATGTTCACCTGATCCGATGGCGGATGGAAAAATAGTGTTTATATCGTCTGCAGAATCGGAGGATTGCGGACCTCGGGTGAGATCGGCTGTCAGCGGATGTTCACCCGCTGACACCCGCAATCTCATAGGGATCAATATATGTTCCTTTTTCATCCTTAAACGGATGGATGAAAAAGCTGTCATACATTCCGCATGTGTGAAAGGGGCCTAAGGCATTGCAAACTATGTTTACTATACTTCAGTCTATGAATGAAGGGGAAGCTATTTTCCTGTCCATTCATTCTGTGCTGCTGAGGCTGCAGAGAAGGAGATGGCAGGCTGTGTCCCAAACCTCCTTTCTCCATCTCAAAGTTGAAACATCAGGGGGTCTGTTTAGACCAGGAATGGGCAACCTCGGCCCTCCAGCTGTGATGAAACTACAAATCCCATCATGCCTCTGCTTTTAGGAGTCATGTCTGTGATTGTCAGGGTCCTGCAATGTCTCATGGGACTTGTAGTTTCACCACAGCTGGAGGGCCGAAGTTGCCCACCCCTGGTTTAGACCCTTGATAATTCACCAAAACCCCCATGGGGCTCATAAAAAAAACCTAAACCAATAGAGGTAAAAAAACTTAAAACTGACACCAGTGGCAAAACTACCAGGGTCGCAAAGGTTGCACTTGCGAACAGGCCCTGGCGTTCTGCCACCATTGGGTGGGGGGAGGGGCCAGACAGTGGTCAGAGGGGGGCCCTTTATGGTTTCTGGCATTGGGGCCCTGAAAGGTTCTAGTTGCACCTCTGGTTCTAATGAAGAGATCTTACTGTTGAAGTATCCAACATGTGCACCATAGCGGAAATATCAGACTGACCCTTTAACGCTGTCGGAAATGGAATGATATCTGCATCATGTAGTCAGATTTTAACTCTCACTTATTAGCTGTAAGCAATACAAATAATTTTTTATTTTCAACATTTTTTTTTAGGGCTGCCTTACACTTTGACAAGTTATTAGCGACTGCCGTTTGCACAGAAATAATAGAGTAAAAACTAATATTTGTTGTCCTTTGTGTTTATTAGTGGTAATTGTTCCCGGGTGGTTAAAACCTTAAAATGGTAAAGAGTCATATATATATATTGGAGTAAAAGCTTTTTCAGCAAAATTTATTTTGTGCTGAAAATGCCCCCCTCGGCTTATACTCGAGTTACCTTTTTGCGCCTGATCTCCCGGATTTTGGGGACCCAATACCGGCCGGCCGTAGGTCCCCTGGACACATGTAGCCCCACTCTTCCTCTACAAGTGTGCAAAGTTTGTTGTCCGGGGGACCTACAGCCGGGAAGCACCCTTTTTTTTTTTTTTTTTCAAAGTCGGGCACCCCTTCCATAGACTCCCATGTTAAACGGTCTTTTCTCTGGTAAATTTGGGGACCCGGTACTGGCTGGTCGTAGGTCACCTCGACCTGGAACTTGGCACACATGTAGCCCAATTTTTTTCTCTACAAGTGTGCAAAGTTTGTTGTCTGGGGGACCTACGGCTCCCATGTTTAAAAGTCAGTCTAGGCATGGCCACAGTGAGGCATGCACATGGACACAGTGAGGCATGCAGGTGGACACCCTAGGTTTCTACTTGAGTCAATTCGTTTTTCCCAGTTTTTTTGTGGTAAAATTGGGTGCCTCGGCCTATATTTAGGTCGGCTTATACGCAGGGGTGGACTGACCATTGGGGTTTTCGGGCACTGCCCGAAGGGTCCCATGCCACTAGGGGGCCCCCATCAGGCTTGCCAGGCTCAATAAAACCAGGGACAGTATGTAAAAATCGGTGTTTTGCATCTGTCCCTAATATGTCCAAAACTGACATGTTTTTGATGTGAAAACCTGAGATTTTAGCTGCCCTGCCTGGTGTGGTGGCCATCTGCAAGCCCCATATTCTTCTATTGCCCGGGGCCCCATGAGTTGTCAGTCTGCCCGCCCCTGCTTATACGCGAGTATATACAATACACGATACAAAAAAAATGTGGCTGACGGAGCTGACCTGCTTTTGAAAATGCTTGTTGACTGGCTTTTTCTGGCTTCAGTACGTCTGAATCCTTCATCTGGAAAGAGCATGCTGCAAATGCATATAAAAATTTCTAGCACTTTATCAGTCAGTCATATTGAAACCAGAGGGTCAGCATAGCCAGAAAGCGACCATTTTCCATTGAAGAGGTCAGCCTTTGCAGCTCATACATTTTTCTCTTATGGCATGTCTATCTCCGGAAAAAATTGAATATGTCCCACAGTTTTTACCAGATCAAGAGAACATTTTATGTTGATGAGTACCAAAAGACATTGTTGGGAGTTGGTGATTTGCCGGGTGGAAAAACCTGACATGCCAATGCTGGAGGTGGTCTGCATGTGCCTCTTCTGCCCTTTTCTTGGTGTCTATGTGCATGTTCTCTTTTAGAGGGGGTAGTCCTGTGTGTCAAATTGCCCTCTTGAAATTATGGCCGTCTTTCAATGGTAAACCCAAGGCAATCGGTTTTTCCAAAGCAAGCCAACCACTGTGTATTGGTTTCAGGGTTGGTGTTAGACTATTTTGCGCCTTAGGCAAGACTAGCTACTTGCACCCAATAAAGACTGCCTGTAAAAGGATGCTTTCTCATCTCCTTGGCTGACCGGAGAGCTGGGAGGAAGTGATCTTGTGCAAGGCACCTCATTGGCTGGATACCTCTTCTTCACGGATTGGCTGAAGTTTACAGGAGATGGTTTCATCTTCAGCCAACATCATCCAATCCTGCAGCCCTTACATAAAGAGTTTTCATTAGGGTCCCAACTCCTTAAATCAAGAACCCCAGAGTTCCAACCTTACATTAGAGACCCCCCCCCCATATTTTTATTGGGATCCCCCTTACATCAGGGTCCCTAGAGCCTATTCCCTTTCAGTAGGGCCCCCAAAGTTGAAAAGGAAGAGCAGAGAAGGGTAAGGATTGTGGCGCGGTTTAAGAGAATAGTTGGGGTAGGGGAAGGAGAGGGGGGAGTATTGTGAAGACCCCATCACTTACATCAGGATCTGTTCCTTTTCATTGGAGCAGTTGGCTACAGGACAGGTGGAAGCTGGAAGGCTGGGTACTGGCACCATATAGGTTTTGAGGAGGAACTTCTTCCTCCTCTCCCTCTGAATGCCAGGGTCTATGGGTGGTCCTAGCAACCAGACCCTGGCGCTGAGAACAGCGGACAATGGCAGTAGTGGATGTTGTCAGTTGCCATACATTCAGGGACAGTTCTGATTGCTGCACAGCCTGTGCTGTTAAAGTAGGGACGCTGGGTATTTGGGCAGGACAGCCCATGGCGGGGGGGTTGGGCCCCCCTGCAACTGGCCGCGGCTACGCCCTAGGCAGCAGTGCACCCTAGGCGGCTGCTTGGTTTGCCTAGTGGTAGAACCCCGGCCCTGATTGGTTTTACGATGCATTGGTGCTATCACTTTCCATGTCTCTTGACTACCTGGCCCATAAGCCTTCACTCGTCTAACCGGAGGGGACAATCCATAATTCCTGGTTCCTCTTATTACTGTAGAAAGAGTACTCCTTCCAAAAGTAACAACTTCTACTTGCCCCATGGTTGTTCAGTTTGGTGCATGTTTATTTTCCATAGGCAGGCCAATTTCCTCTTGGGGTCTTTGGCTACCTATAAAGCAACTTCGTATTTTAATGGGTTGTTTTTAGAGCAGGAAAGGTAAGTGCACATACTGTTTGCCTACTGAAGCTAAGGGAAGATCCAGTATTGCGATACACAAGTTTCTGCGTTTTGTCTTCCCACAGTACAGCACTTATTGCATGAATAGCCAATTGTCAGACCTGAGCTCCGTGTTGGGTCAGAGCTTACACTGTCGATTGCAGATGGCCCCAGAAAGCAAGGGGAGGACATGAAAGACACGTACGCGCTCCTTACTCTTAAGGCTACACTGTTAAATTGCCTGCTGGAATGTGCAAAGTACAGTTATGCTTTAAAGGCATTACCAACCATATAACCTTGGACAATGGTGTACCCTGTGTATCTATCTGCATGGGGGGGGGGGGGGGGATCCATCAACATAAGACCTACTACAAGGGTTTCCTAATCATTGGTTTACCCATTTAATACTGCTGATCAGTCAATTCTGGAATATCCAATACTTTGTAGAGGTTTCAAAACGCCACAACTTAAGTCCAAAGATAAAGGAAATGTCACCATGGCATTGCTGTTGACTGGGAAGCTCTTCTCTTATGTCAACTCGTAGAGCATCTCAGAATCCATGTTTTTTGTGTTGCACTAGCCCGTTTTGGTGACGGTTCCAGGGTATAAACAGCGCTTATTTTACGATGTGAAGGCCCTGGTTTAATGAAGGATGCTGGCTTCTCTTTTATCTATATGGTCCAACCTTCCCAGCTTGGGCAACCAATACCTTTCATACGATCGTAAGTCAGTGCAGAGTGAAGCTCCGGATGCAGAATGTGCTTAATAGCAGTGATCTTTGCTGTCCAGCTCACCCCAATCATACCAGTCCTTCTGGCACAGACCAGAATTGCCAAATGGCCAGTCCAAGATTGTTCATAAATGCCTCGCCTCCTGGGTGGCTTGCATGCTTTGGCTTAGAAGATGTGTTCTGAGCTGCTGTCTGGATACTCTAAGCTGTTCTGTCGTTCGCTCAGCATGATCTGTTCGGTGGCGCTGCTGCCCATCTTCTCGTTGTACCAGGTGTCGTCGCTGTGCCGCGACTTGCTGGCCCCGTTGTTGCACCCGTCGACCAGGTTGTGCTTTTCGCAGATGCTGCCGGGCCCAGCTCGGGGAGGTTGGCTGTTCGTGTTTTTGTATTCATCTTCAATGTCTTTCCCGAGTTTCCAACGCTTCCATTTTTTTAAGAGCTCGGATTGAACCTGGGGGAGGACACAAATGACAGACTGTTAAAGCAGGCGTGCGGAATGAGGATGGCTGCTCTGTTTTGGGGATGTTATCGTCTCCTCGCAAATCAGTCAAACTCAACATATTGGACCTAATCCAATGAATGTTTTCCTCATCTGCTAAATATTTACCCTCATCACCGTCTGACCGGTTTTTCCCATCTTGCATAAATTCTGTCTCTTTCCTTTAAGATGTATGATGGCTTGTCTGCTGTGTTTCCATTTTCTATCCCCTCTCCTTTCACTAACTGTCATTCCATCTAGTCCGTATAATATATCAAAGGCAGGGGGGTCACTAAGGGTATTCTGTTTTTTTCATATGCTAGAGGGGAACTTCGGTCAAAAATCATAATTAAATCCCAACTGAACTTTTAGTTTATATCAGCTAAACACAGCCCCAGTGCCTCAACAAAAAAAGATAGATATCTAATTTTAGCATCCTACAGAAATGGACTGTTAGACCCAGGCTGAGCTGGCCATAGGGCATACTGGGCATATGCCCAGTGGGCCGCGACAGCCAGCAGGTCATGTCTCTGTAATGTAGGGGGGTCGGTATGGGCTGTATTGTAAAGGGGGGTCTGTAACATGGAGGGGGTCTGCACTGTAGGGAGGTCTGTGTAACATACAGGGGGTCCAGAACTGTTAGGGGGGTGTCTGTGTAACAAACTGTGGGGGCTCTGTAATGTAAAGGGGTCCAGGGTGCTGTGTAATGTAAAGGGGTCCAGAGGTACAAGGTGCTGGAACCCCACATTCCATCATTAACCACCGCTACGGCGACAATTGATGGGCACAGTAAGGACGCAATTGATGTTTTATTTATTTTAATTTTTTTTTCTCGTTTTGTTTGCGCCCCCCAAAAATGTTGTTGATCTAGTCAGTGCCTACACAGAGCTAAGGGCTCTCCTCACCCCCATGTGACAGGGCTATTGGCTGCTCAGGCACCCAGCATTGCATCATGGCAGGAAGAGGAGGCGGTCACATACTTCCACATACTCCGAAGTATAGGGTATTTATCTTGGCTCCCTATGGGCAAATGGAACAGCAATGGAGTAAAAGGTAAGGTACTTGGTTGTTAGACATGTGCAATTCGTTTGAGTTCCATATTCCTTTTTTAACAAATTTTAGACAAATTAGTTAATTGGGAAATATCTGAATTTCCGAACTTTCAAATTTTTCCGAAATTTGAAAATTTCGAAACCTTTAGAAATTGGGAAATCCAAAAGAACGAAAATTAGAACGGAAACCTGAAAATTCAAAAACCCAAAAATCTGAAATAACTAATAATAACCAACTATTACATTATAGGTATTGGGATTTCCTTTCAAATTTGGCAGTTAGTGAATGTAACTACCGTATTTATCGGCGTATATCGCGCACTTTTTTGCCCTGAAAATCAGGGCAAAATCGTGGGTGCGCAATATACGCCGATACCCGCGCCGAATTTTGAATACTGCGCCGACATATACCGAGCACAGTACACTCGGGTATATTCGGCCAGTCTCGGCTTCTTCCGCGGTCACGTCCTGGACGTACAGGACGTGAGCGCGAAAGTTGCCGAGCCTGCCCGAGTGTACTGCGCTCAGTATATGCTGGCGCAGTATTCAAAACTCGGCGCGGGAAACGAGCGGGGAGGACGCCGGACCCGCCGAAGAGGACGCCGGACCCGCCGAAGAGGACGCCGGACCCGCCGAAGAGGACGCCGGACCCGCCGAAGAGGACGCCGGACCCGCCGAAGAGGACACCGGACCCGCCGCAGAAGGACACCCGAAGCCGCAGAAGGACGCCGAACCCGACGAGGCCGCCGATGGACGCCGCGCAAGACACCAAAACTGTAAGTACAAAATAACTTTTTTTCCACAGGATTGAGGGGCACTTTGGGGGGGCGCGGTATACGCGGGAGCGCGTTATACCGCGATAAATACGGTAATACATTTATCGGAAGTTACAAATTATCCGTAATAACAAATGCTGCATCTAAACAAATGGAACGTAATAAATAAAAATAATAATGTATTATTATTTAGTTTCCTTCCATTTGTTTAGATATTGGGTATTCTTTATTTTGGATAATTCGTAACTTCAGATAAATTCGTATTCGTTGTGTTCGCCAATAGCTAAATTTGAAAGGAAATTCCAATACCTATAATTTAATAGTTGGTTCTTATGAGTTGGTTATTTAGAATTTACGCATTTTTTACAAATTTTTCAAATTTAAAACTTTCGAATTTACGAATTCACAAATTTCTTGCATTTCTGAAAAAAACTAATGAAACAAATTTAAACAAACACATTTTTTGGCAGTGCACATGTCTACTAGGTGTGGTAGCATGCGGCTTGCCTTCCTTTTTCCCACGTGACAATACTGGTACCCAGTGGCGTGGTCTCGGGCATACATAATTCGGTTATTAGCCCAGAGCGCCACCCGATCTGATCCCGAGCACGGCCGAGTGACATAGCAGGTCCAGACTTCTGGAGCCTGCAGCGCCTATGATGGACGTCCCACTTGTCCAAGGCCGGGATGTGTGACGTCCATCATAGGCGCTGCAGAAGGCTGGAATTACAATGCGGCCGCCACGCTGCGTCACTGAGAGGAGAACCCGCATGGGCAGGCGGCTCTCCTGTAACAGCTCTCCTGTCCTGTCCTCTCCTGCCATGGCTCCGGCTGCCTGAAGTGAACTGTAGACATGTGCAATTCGTTTAGTTCCGAATTCGTTTAACAAATTTTGACAAATTCGTTAATTCCGAAAATTTACGATTTTTTTAATTTTCAAATTTATTAGGCATTTTGGAAATTTGAAAATTGGAAATTTCGAGATTTGAAATTGCAAAATTCAAAAATCGGAAATTTGAAAATGGGAAATTTTGAAAACTGGATTTTCGAATTTAAAAAAAAAAAAAAAAAAAGAATAAAACGAAAAAAAAAATCAGCAGTGCACATGTCTAGTGAGCTGCAGGAGGAGGTCACATCACGTCACATGAAATTTGGTCAGGTAGGTCGGGGTGGATCAGGTAGGCAATACCCCCCCCCGGTGCCAGATTCGGACTTTGGGCTGAAGCCCCTGGTCTTTTTGCTACCTAGCAACGCCCCTGCTGGTACCTGAGTGACCTATTACCATTGCATCCAATGGAGCAGTCCTCGGCCCTGTGTAAGCTCTGATTTAGGATCAACGTGGAGCCCCGTGTTTTCACTCTCAATGGTATGGGAGTAAAGCAAGGCAAAATAAACTGCTCCAGAGGTCTGCTTTAAAGGGAATCTTTTATTGTCCTTTGAAGCCTCACTTCAAAATGAGTGCGAAAAAGAGAATTTGATTGGGTGTCTCTTATGAATTACCTTGCTCTACACTTCTCCCAGTTCCGCCACATCCTTCTAATGAACCAGCGCTCAATACTAAACTGCAAATTCAAGAGTGGGGCTTACTAATGCTTTGTCCCGGGGCAATCCCTCTCTCAAAACACTTTGAAATTTTAATCCCCATGAATGTCCCCTTTTATTCTTTCTCAATGTCTTCCAATGTGGCCGGCCCAGTGACTCCCGACCTCGTATTTTTGATTTTCTCACATAATTCTGCACATTATTTGCCCTTTAACCCCCCAGCCTTCAGAAAGCTTCCATTACTGTTTGGCAACGGAGCTTTGTTTACAAACCGACATTGATTTACAAGTTTCACTATAAATAACGGGAAGCAGATGTTCGGAGCAGGAAGCAGAATAGGAGGAAAGAGCGATCGTAGAATGGAGAATGTCACAAGTGACAGTTATTGTAGGGAAAGCAACACTTGCCAAAGTGTATGTGTATATACATATACAGTATCTCACAAAAGTAAGTACACCCTCACATTTCTGTAACATTGTATTCCATCTTTTTATGTGACAACACTGAAGAAATTACACTTTGCTGCAATGTAGAAAATGTAAATTTTTCTACAAGCTGTACACTCACTACACAACATTGTAGCAAAGTGTAATTTCTTAAGTGTTCAGATAAAATATTTACAAAAATGTGAGGGGTGTACTTACTTTTCAGAGACAGTATATATTTGCATACTTTATATCCACTTCCAGAATCACCCACTGCCTTTTTAGTGCTGCAGGGCGGCCCCGGTGCACCGGATCCCGTACGTGCGCCGCCCCATCTGTGCCGTCATTCACTACAGCACAAGTCTGTTAGCAGGTCCCTGCCAATGATTTATAGCTGGGACCTGCTGATTGGCTTAGCGAATCACAGTACAGAGCTCTGTGTTTGCAGGGAGAAAAACACAGCCACATCTATTATCGAAAGCAGCACATATTATACAGTGTTGGGTACACAGTTAACCCCTTGATTGCCCCTAGATGTTAACCCCTTCCCAGCCAGTGTCATTATTACAGTTGACAATGTATAGTATTAGCACTGATCACTGTATTGATGTCACTGGAGATGTCCGTTGCTCAGTTCCTACCCAGTGTTCGTTAGTGTCAGATTGTCCACCGCACAACTAACTAAAAGTCGCTGATCACTGCCAATACTAGCATACATATAAACTTATTGGGATTTTTATTTCATTTTTACCAAGGACATGTAGCAGAATATATTTTGGCCTACATTTAAAGCGGTGGTTCAGCCTAAATCTACTATGTCCCATCCGATCCAGCACACTGGCGTCTTTTTAATTGCTCTACTTACTGTTTATTCATTAATTTTCATGTCTATCCCCCGTGGTGGATGGCGCCGCTATAGCACGTCAGGGCTTCCGAAAATAGACGATTTAGGACTCGGGTATTTCCGGTGCTATACGGCGCCTGCGCACAGACCTAGGAGCTGACTGCGCAGGCGCCGTATATCTCCAAGTCCTATGGCTATGGCGCATCACGCCCTCCGAAATAGGACTCGGAGATATACGGCGCCTGCGCAGTCAGCTCCTAGGTCTGTGCGCAGGCGCCGTATAGCGCCGGAAATACCCGAGGCCTAAATCGGCTATTTTCGGAAGCCGTGACGCGATATAGCGGCGCCATCCACCGCGGGGGATAGAAATGAAAATTAATGATTAAACAGTAAGTAGAGCAATTAAAAAAAACAAAAAAACAGCATACTGGCGCTGACGCCAGTATGCTGGATCGTATGGGACAGAGTAGATTTAGGCAGGACCACCGCTTTAAAAAGCTTTTTTTTTTCATTGGATGCGTTTTTATAGAAAGTTAAAAATATATATATATATTTTTCCCCCAAAATTATCGGCACTTTTTCATTTCTATAATAATAAAAAATATAAAAAAAAGCAGTGGTGATCAAATACCACCAAAAGAAAGTGCTATTTGTATGACAAAAAAAAAAAATATATAAAAATTTAATTTGGGTACAGTGTTGTATGACCACCCAGTTGCCAGTAGTGCAGTGCCAAATAGCAAAAAATGCTCTGGTCATGAACGGGTAAAACCTTCCGGCGTATCAGGGGATTTATATATCACATACCTACATAAAGATCTATGGATATGTATAGATATAAGCAAGATTTATTTTCTAGCCTTTAGATGACCACTGGCAGGGGTGTATGACAGATCCTACTACACCTATAGAGCCCAGCAGAAGTGGGTGCCCAGTATAGCCTGACTGCATAATGGTTTAAGGCCTGTTCACAGTACAGGAGAGGTCTTCAAACTATCTAAACAAAAGGCCAGTTTGCTATCCTTCAGGCTTTGTGGGGGGGGGGGGGGGGGGGGTAGGCTGTAAGCCAATCTAAGTGGAAAATGCAGCGGTGTCAGTGGGAGTTAGCGATGCCCCGTTGGGTGCAATTGTGCCCCATCGTTGGTGTCATTGGGGGGGAATTGTGCCTCTTCCTTGGTGTCATTGGGAGGAATTGTGCCCCATTGTTGATGTCTCAGGGGCTAGATAAAAGCAAATAAAGGGCCCATTCAGCCCCCGAACTGCAGTTTGAACACCGCTGGTCTAGGGCAGTGTTTCTCAACTCCAGTCCTCAAGGAGCCCCAACAGGTCATATTTTCAGGATTTCCCCCAGATGAAATGGCTGTGGTAATTACGAAGGTAACTACTGATCTGATCACCTGTGCAAAATAGTGAAAAGCCTGAAAAACATGACCTGTTGGGGGCGTCTTGAGGACTGGAGTTGAGAAACACTGGTCTAGGGTACCGTTACAAAGCAGTTTTAATTAGCCTCATCTCGTGCTCCCCCAGCAACCGGCACTTTCTTCTTCTCTCCGATGTGCCAGGCCCTCTGTGCTCCTCCTTTACAATGCAGGACTGCTGGTCCTACATTGTGAGTGATGACATCACAGCTGCAACAATCGGCAGGAGCTTCGAAGAGAAGAGGCTGCAGAGGACCGGTTGCATGGAAGGAGAAGCCTGTGGGAGATAAAGAGAAGGTAAGTAAATGTGCTTTTTGCTGGTATTCTGGACCAAAATGGGCATTTATCCCCTGCAGTGCAGAAGCACCAATGCTAGGGATTTTATTTCCAATTTTCCCTGGAATTCAGATTTTATGGTTCCTATGGTAAACTGCTTGGTGCTGTTGACAAAACAAGCATGCTGCACTTTTAAGTTCATTGTTTGGTCTTCTATTTAAATAAAATTAGAAAATGAAATCTTGCACAGGTGACAAGGAAGAATCCATCACTTACCTCTTTGTTGACAAAACAGTAGAGCACAGCTACCAGCATTCCCTGCAGAAACGAGAGAGAAACAAGAGTCTCAACAACTGACAGATACCATCCGGGGAAAGGGGCGGGGGATCCGCATTTCCTAAATATCATGTGGAACTTGCAGGGCTTTTTTTTCTAGGGGGGGGGGCGCAGTTTCGGTGTTCCAATGAGCCAGTGACTTGTCTGTATTGTTCCCTTAACGAACTGGTTCCTTTGACTGCGCAGGCGCAATCCAATGCCGGCGGAAATCTCCGAACCTCAGCCGGCATCCAGGCTCATTCTTTAACATCCCCGTGGATTGGAGGATGTTAAAAAAAAGATCCAGGAGGCCGAGCAACTGGCCACTTTCCTCAAATTCCACGTCGCCCTGGATGCCGGCCGAGGTTCGGAGATTTCTGTCGGCAAGGATTGCGCCTGCGCAGAACCAGCTCGTTAGCCGGAACCAGACCATCAGATCAGATTGCGCAGTCCTTAATGGAACCAGCTCGTTAGCCGGAACCAGACAGGCAGATCACTGGTTCCTACCATCGATATGGTACCGAACTGACGGAAAACTGTAGACGCACTTGCTCCCGATGGCTGATTATACACTATAGTACACGCCGCTCTACACAGCAAGGGCGGATGTGGTATTGACCAGTGTTTTTTTGATTGGTTATCCACGCCGCTCTTTACAGCAAGGGGCGGATGTTATACAGCCCCTTGCTGTATAGAGCGGCGTGGATAACCAATCAAAAAAGTACTGCTCAATATCACATCCGCCCCTTGCTGGGTAGAGCGGCGTGTACTAGTGTATAAGCAGGCTTCAGGGAGCGAGCTCGTCTAAGCTGATGATCAGCTGTTGGACTGCGCCTGTGCAGTCCAAGGCAGGAACCATATTGATGGAGGAACCTGCCTGACAAGACACCGGCACCTCCAACAATGAATGTATGCTGGAGGGTTTATTGAGGCTGGCTGCTGGGGAATCTATTTTTGATTGAAGGTCTATTGTTGCTTGGTAGGTTTATTGTTGCTGATTGGGGTGTTATTTTTCTGGGGGGGGGGGGGTATTGTGGTTGGGAGGGATCTACTGTTGAGGGAGAGGTCTATTGTTGCTGGATCCTGGAGGGTCTACTGATGCTGGGGGTCTATATTTGCTGGGGTGGTATTTTGTTGCGGGGGGTATATTGTTGCTGGGGGATCTACTATTGCTGGGGTGGGGTCTACTGTTGCTTTCTGCAGGGGATCTATTTTACTGTCTTCCTTGTTATACTTAGTAGTATACTTAGTAGCACAAGATGATACTTGGTTCTGTATTCTCTAAAAGGGTTGGTACTGGGAGGTGGAACCAAGGGACAATACTCAGAGGTGGGTAGGGAGCAGAAAAAAAGGCCAACTCAGAAGGAGGGAGTTCCTGCACCTATTTTTTGAGAAAAAAAACACCCTGTGTGGAAGGGAGGGTCAGGTTGGAACAGGCCTTTTGGCCATATGATGTATAATTCTAAACCATGGGTCTTCAAACTACAGCTCTCCAGTTGTTCAGGGACTACAATTCCCATCATGTCTGTGAATGTCAGTGTGTTAAATGCCTCATGGGATGTGTAGTTCCGCAACATCTGGAGGGCCGTTTGAGGATCCCTGTTCTAAACAGAGCTGGGCAAGGGGGTAAAGCAGAAAAGGTGATTGCAGCAGAAGGCGAGTCCAAAAAGGTCAGGATCTGCAACTTATGGTGCTCATGGAAGTTAGGGGGCGCACTTTGGCTTTTTTTTTTATCTTGGGTGCTAAAGGGCCTCATCCTGGTTTTAATCCAAAAGCCCTGCTTCCTGGAGCTCTGTGAGTAGTACTCGGCACCTTGGAGAGTTTCAGTTGCATCTGGAAGCGGCCAGCATGGGAGTTTTGTACGCAATCTGACATTTAGGCTGGGTTCGCACATGCTGTGGCCGCGGTTCACGATTTTTATTTTTAATTGGCTTTATTTTTTTGATTTATTTAATGCTTAGATATTTTTTATTGTTGTAATAAATGTAGATCAGTCAACCAGAGGCAGGGTAGATTAAATATTGGCCATGCAGGGAGAATATATTTTTTTTTTCAATGAGTTGGCCGATTTTAGGCTTGCGTTGTGAGATGCAGCATTCAAGCACAAGCACTGTGCAGCACTGGAAAGCAGGAAGCAAAGCCTGAGTATGTAATGAGCACATATGGCTACTTCTGGGTGTCGTCATCTTAGATGTGATGTTATCGGCCTTATCTTAAGGGTTTAGTGGGAAGAATGTTCCTTACCTTGGGATGGTCATTAGGAAGAATGTCCCCGATGTTGGGGTTCAGTGGGAAGAATGGCCATTGCAATGGTCATTAGGAAGCATGTCTCCGATGTTGGGGATCAGTGGGACAAATGTCCCTTACATTGGGATGGTCATTAGGAGGGACATACCTTTAGGTTGAGGTACAATGGGAAGAATGGCTATTACTTTGGAATGGTCATTAGGAAGAGTGTTTAGTGGAAAGAATGTCTTTTATCTTGGGGTAGTCATTAGAAACAATGTCCCTTAGGTTGGGGATCAGTGGAAAGCATGTCCCTTACCTTGGGATGGTCATTAGGAAGAATGCCCCCTATCTTGGGATGGTCATTCAGAAGAATGTCCCTTAGTTTGGGGTTCAGTGGGAACAATGTCCCTTACCTTGGGATGGTCATTAGGAAGAATATCCCTTAGGTTGGGGGTTAGTGGGAAGAATGTCCTGTACCTCGGAATGGTCATTAGGAACAATGTCCTTTACCTTCATAGGAAGCGTGTCCCCTATGTTGGGGTTCAGTGGGAAGAATGCCCCTTACCTTGGGATGGTAATTAGGAAGAATGTCTGTTAGGTTGGGGGTTAATGGGAATAATTTCCTTTACCTTGGGATGGTCATTAGGAAGAGTGTCCCCGATGTTGGAGTTCAGTGGCAAGAATGTCCCTTACCTCAGTAATATTCTGTGGGGAAGACTTACCTTTGGTGATAGTCAGCCCCTTACACTGGTGGTCAGAATGCCACCCATACAGACAGCTTTAAAAAAAAAAAAAAACATTGGTGCCATGCAGTTGGCTCTGCCGAGTAGCACTGGACCCAGAACTATGCAGGCACCATAAACTAAAGAGTCAATAAACCACACCTCAAGGAACCCTCAGAAACCTCTGGAGGAACCTTAGGGTTCCAAAGACACTTAGTTGAGAATCAATGCACTATAGTATTGTGTTTCACTCCTTCCCCAGCGGCTACACAAATGTTTTCATGTAAAGAGGGGAGGGGTAGAGGAGCTGGAACAGCACAGACTGTACTTGGATCCTCCCAGAAGAGGAGGTGGCTACATCGTGCCAGAAGGGAGGGGGGGGGGCTGTGCTAGGGAATTGTCTCTTCCTGGAGTTTCAAGCAAGTTTATTGGCAGATTGCAAGTCGATAAAAAAAATTTCTTTGAAAAGAAACAAATGCTGGAAGTAAGCATGTGGCTTTACATCCATTTTTTAGGTTGGTAACAAGATCTCAATCATATGCTCATAAAGCCCACTTTTTTGGGCTTTTTTTTAACTTGCCTGAAATGAGCCGATGAAGAGGTCAAAGAAAAGTTTCACTAGTCTCAGGGTTCCCATTGCCGTCTCATCGGTGACCAGCGCAAACACCACTTCATGTATGCCCAGCAGAGGGATAAGTGTGAGCGTGGATCTTGCCAGCCTGGTAGAAGGACATAGGAACATAGAGGTGATACAGCTTTTATACCATTTCCACTCATGTGACCACCCCTGCTTGCCCATGTAGGTTTGGAGAAAAGTTGTCATAGCGGCAGCAAGGAATATAGTATTTTTTATTTTGCCCTATGAAGGTTTTCGAGATATTTAAAGGGTAATATTAAACTTTATCCCCCATTCCAATATTAATAGAAAAGTCACATGATCTGTTTATTTTTTTATTTTTTTATGACCACCCTTGGGTCCTTTAGGCAAGGTGTAGGAATAGGCAAGTATAGACATCTTTCTTCTACAGGCTAGGTAATATAGGACTTAGAATGGGGATGGAAGCAGGTTTAAGAATAGATAGGTTTAGTCCGAACTTCCATTGTAAAGCGGTGTTAAATCCAAAACCAAACATTTATTTGTATTACAGCTTATCAATCATTAGATGTGGTGGCTGCATTCGTTTTCTTTGGCTTTTTTCCCTTTGTTTTCACCTGGTGATCCGGCCAGTAACACACCTCCTATGTTGGAGTGCCTCTGTTTCATCAGATTTGGCGACCCGTCGGAATTGGTAACGGAAGTGACGTTCCGTCGTCGCCATCTTGACTGGTTAGATATTGAATTTTAAGTATAAGTGTAAAATGCAAAACTCCAGTGGGTGTAATGAGATGTACACTTTCCCTTTCACAGATTATCCTTACAATGGAGGAGTGCGGGGTGTACCAAGATGGCGGCAATGGAACGTCACTTACGTTACCCATTCTGACAGGTCACACATATTTTATATACATAAATAAATACATTTTAGGAGCTTTTTATACAATAAAGTGTATTCTGCCTGAAAGTTCCAAGGGGGCTCTTCTTTTCAACCAATGTTATTTGGGGACAAGCAGTTAATTACTCTTATTACTTGTATTTTCTAATTTTTTTCTTTTGCGATAAAGGTTTTACAAGAATAAATATAAGCGCACAGTGGTGGCTGGTACTTAAAGTTCTTGGGGTGGCAGCCCCCAACCAGCCAGCCACCACCAATCCCCCCTCTCACCCTCCCAGTCACTCACTCAATCAACGCTACCCACCCCATCGATCGCCGCGTCACTTGCTCATCCGTCGTCCACCAGCCCCATCCGTTGCCTTAATCCCCTGAATATCCCCCCCTCCCCCTGCCAAGTCCCGGCGGTCTCCTTCCAGCCAATGGGGTCGCAGAACCCCCTTCCTAACTGGCTGGGAGGAGAAACAGGAAGACATTAGCGAATATTAACTTGCTAATGTTACAGAATTGGGTGGGCTTTGGGTGCAGTGCTCTGCGCCCCAAGCCCACCCTTTTTTTTTTAAACCAATTGGAGCCTGAGGCTCGAATCATGTGCTTCCAAAAAAAACAAAAAGTTTAAATACATGCGTCCCACATGTAGATTAGGGGAGTGGTGCCTGTGTGCCCTTTAAAGTGCTCCTGTACAGTAGTGATTAAAATGATACTGTACTATAGTGATTAAATTGCCCTTGTACTATAGTGATTAATTATTGCAATACAGGAGGACTTTAATCACTGCAGTACAGGAGCTCTTTAAAGTGCCCTTGTACTGCAGTGATTAAAGCGCTCCTGTATTATAGGGATTAATTACTGCAGTACAGGAGCACTTTAATCAATATAGTACAAGAGCACTTTAATCACTATAGTACAGTATCATATTAATCCCTATAATACAGAAGCACTTTAATTACTCAAATATAGTACAAGGGAACTTTAAAATGATTTCCTGTACTTATAATAATAATAATCCTGTACTTGAGTAATTAAAGTGCTCCTGTACCGTAGTGATTAATCACTATAGTACAGTATCATTTTAATCACTACAGTATAGGATTATTTTAATCAATATAGTACAAGGGAGCTTTAATCACTATAGTACAAGAGCACTTTACTGATTAAAATAATCCTGTACTTGAATAATTATAGTAAAAGGGAACTTTAATCACTAAAGTACAGGATTATTTTAATCAGTATAGTACAAGGGAACTTTAATCACTATAGTACAGGAGCACTTTAAATCATTTTAAAGTTCCCTTGTACTATATTTGAGTAATTAAAGTGCTCCTGTATTATAGGGATTAAAATGATACTGTACTATAATGATTAAAGTGCTCCTGTACTGCAGTAATTAATCCCTATAATACAGGAGCGCTTTAATCACTGCAGTACAAGGGCACTTTAATTACTCAAGTACAGGATTATTTTAATCAGTAAAGTGCTCTTGTACTATAGTGATTAAAGTTCCCTTGTACTATACTGATTAAAATAATCCTGTACTTGAGTAATTAAAGTGCTCCTGTACCGTAGTGATTAATCACTATAGTACAGTATCATTTTAATCACTACAGTATAGGATTATTTTAATCAATATAGTACAAGGGAACTTTAATCACTATAGTACAAGAGCACTTTACTGATTAAAATAATCCTGTACTTGAATAATTATAGTAAAAGGGAACTTTACTGATTAAAATAATCCTGTACTTGAGTAATTAAAGTGCCCTTGCACTGCAGTGATTAAAGCGCTCCTGTATTATAGGGATTAATTACTGCAGTACAGGAGCACTTTAATAATTATAGTACAAGAGCACTTTAATCACTATAGTACAGTATCATTTTAATCCCTATAATACAGGAGCACTTTAATTACTCAAATATAGTACAAGGGAACTTTAAAATGATTTAAAGTGCTCCTGTACTATAGTGATTAAAGTTCCCTTGTACTATACTGATTAAAATAGTCCTGTACTTTAGTGATTATAGTACAAGGGAACTTTAATCACTATAGTACAGGAGCACTTTAAATCATTTTAAAGTTCCCTTGTACCATATTTGAGTAATTAAAGTGTTCCTGTATTATAGGGATTAAAATGATACTGTACTATAGTGATTAAAGTGCTCTTGTACTATAATGATTAAAGTGCTCCTGTACTGCAGTAATTAATCCCTATAATACAGGAGCGCTTTAATCACTGCAGTGCAAGGGCACTTTAATTACTCAAGTACAGGATTATTTTAATCAGTAAAGTGCTCTTGTACTATAGTGATTAAAGTTCCCTTGTACTATATTGATTAAAAAAATCCTATACTGTAGTGATTAAAATGATACTGTAGTGATTAATCACTACGGTACAGGAGCACTTTAATCACTACAGTACAGGAGCACTTTAATCACTACAGTACAGGAGCACTTTAATCACTACAGTACAGGAGCACTTTAACTGGCAACCCACAGTCTGCCCTATGCAGCATCTGTGCCATCCATGCAACTTGTGCCGCCATTTTGCGGGTGTCACACGTCTCTCACCTGAGTTTATAGTCTGTGTACCTCATCTGATGAGCTCGCATCTTCGACAACAGAATCTGAATTATCCTCATGAATATTAAAAAGTTGATCTACAAAAGCACAAGAAAAAGAAAAGCTCCATTGTCATGGAAATCCAAACATTTGGCGTTCTTCTACTTTTACAAGGGATTGTCTCATGGAAAAAACAATCCGGAGTGTTAGAACGCAGCTGCTGCTTCCCCACGGATCTCCTTGCAAAAAAAAAAACAGAATCTTATTTTCCAACTATTAAAGTATAAAGCTAAAGGCAAACCATTGTCATTGTGACCGTGAGTATGAGGAAATCTCACTAACATAGACCTGGATAGCAATTATTCTCCTTGTGCAGGGTGACTGGTCTCGTCTTCGCCCCCTCCTGCTGTTTTCTGCAGGCAGCCTATAGGGGGTGGAGCCTGCTCGGTCCCTCCCACATCTCTGTTCTCTGCACAGACTATGTATGATTATGTCACTGCTACTTGGGGTGATATCTGGGTTTGCAAAGGCATTTGATGCACACAAAGTAGATTTTATATCCCTTTTGGCTATTTAGTAATATATTAAATAAAATAAAAATTGTGCTTGGAGTTCAAAAAGAATGGGCTGAAACTGCACCAAACAGAAATGCATGCGAATTGCACATAAAACGCACAGTGCATTCCCTGTGCGATGCTCCGTGTGAACCGGCCCTAAGAGGGGGGGGGGGGAGGATTTAGAGCCCCTATCAGGATTTTGTTGCTGTTGAGTTCTTCACTGGGAAGATTTTTCTCACTTCCTGCACTGCCTGACAACCATTCACAGGGGCAGGGAGTGCGGGGTAATACCCAGAGACCTGTTTCACACAGGTTTCACCTTGTAGAACTGTGTACAGCAAGCTTTGTTGAATCTTTTAAAATACCATTCAACTCCAGTTTGTAAAGATCCTAATGGGAGTCCTGATTGCCACTTAAAGGGGTGTTCCAGACAATTTTTTTGTTTAAAGTCAGCAGCTACAAAAAGTGTAGCTGCTGGCTTTTAATAAACATACACTTACCTGCTCCAGCGTTCCAGCGACGCACCGGCCGGGGCTCCGCTTTTCTCCCCCCCTCCCCGGCCGGCATCCTTATTGATACTGTGGGCACCCGGGCCGTGACAGCCTTCGGCTTCATGACCGGGCACCTACTGCGCATGCACGAGCGGTGCTGTGCCGTCCTATTGGACAGGCGATCGCCTAGGACCTGTCAGTGTCCTAGGTCATCGCCTACAGGGAGGGGCTGCAATAAGGCGATTAAGCTTAATCGCCTTACCAGCCCCTCGGCGGAAGGAGGAAGTGAGACAGGAAGTCCCACTCCTCCTGAAGCCCCCACTCCCCCTCAAAAAAAATGACATGCCAAATGTGGCATGTAAGGGGGTGAGGAGTGGGATAAGCGGAAGTTCCATTTTTGGGTGGAACTCCGCTTTAAGGCAAGATGCTAGAAGGCTTCAGAATTTCTTCTGAAGCCTGCTAGCGGCTTGCTTAAAGAGGGGGTTCACCCTTAAAACCACTTTCTCCCATCCCATCCAGCATACTAGTGTCAGCACCAGTATGCTGTCTTTTTTTTTTTTTTTTTATCGATGTACTTACCTCTTAATAGATAATTTAATTTTCGTCCTAACGCGGGGTATGGCGCCGCTATATCGCGTCACGCCTTCCGAAAACTGCCGACTAGCACTCGGCTGTTCTCGGCGCTATACGGCACCTGAGCACAGACCTAGGAGCTGACTGCGCAGGCGCCGTATATAGCCGCGTCACGCCCTCCGAAAAAAGCCGAAATAGGACTCGGCTGTATACGGTGCCTGCGCAGTCAGCTCCTGGGTCTGTGCGCAGGCGCCGAGAACAGCCGAGTGCTAGTCGGCTATTTTCGGAAGGCGTGACGCGATATAGCGGCGCCATACCCCGCGGTAGGACGAAAATTCAATTATCTATTAAGAGGTAAGTACATCGATAAAAAAAAAAAAAAAAAAGACAGCATACTGGCGCTGACGCCAGTATGCTGGATGGGATGGGAGAAAGTGGTTTTAAGGGTGAACCCCCTCTTTAAAGTGGCAATCAACACTCATTAGGGTTTTTCAACATTTACAAACTGGAGCTGAATGGTGATTTAAAAGCTTCAAAGCTTGCAGAACTCTCTGCAAATGCTTTATCAATGCTTCCTATTCACACAGCTCTTATACAAGCTGAAGCCCATGTGTCAAAATGGCATTTAACCACTTGCCGACCAGCGCACAATGATGTACGTTGGCACAATGGCACGGCTGGGAAAAAGGGCGTACAGGTACTTCCCCTTTAAGATGCGGCATTGTGGGTGTGTGTGCGCCGCCAGCTCCACGAGTCTGAACGTAGGTCCCGCGCACTTGATGTCTGTGAGGATACCCGCGATCGTCTCACGGAAAGGAAGAACGGGGAAATTCTGATGTAAACAAGCATTTCCCCAATGTCATACGTAGCCACCCCCCCCCCACAGTTAGAACACATCCCTAGGACACACTTAACCCCTACTGGTTAACCCCTTTACTGTCAGTGTAATTTTTACAGTAACAGTGCATTTTTATAGCACTGATCGCTGTATCAATGACCATGGTCCCAAAATGGCGTCAAAAGTGGCCGATGTGTCCGCCATAATGTTGCAGTCACGATAAAAAAAAAAAAAAACGCTGATCGCCGCTAGCACTAGTAAAAAATAAAAAGAAAATATATTAATAAAAATGCCATAAAACTATCCCCTATTTTGTAGACGCTATAACTTTTGCGCAAACCTATCAATAAACACTTTTTTTTTTACCAAACAGATGTAGAAGAATACGTATCGGCCTAAACTGAGGGAAAAAAATATTTTTTTTATATATATATATATATTTTTGGGGGATATTTATTATAGAAAAAGTAAAAAATGTTTTCAAAATTGTCGCTCTATTTTTGTTTATAGCGCAAAAAATAAAAACCGCAGAGGTGATCAAATACCACCAAAGGAAAGCTCTATTTGTGGGAAAAAAAGGACGCCAACTTTGTTTGGGAGCCACGTCGCACGACCGCGCAATTGTCTGTTAAAGCGACGCAGTGCCGAATCGCAAAAAGTGCTCTGCTCTTTGGCCAGCCGAATGGTCAGGGGGCTTAAGTGGTCAAGGGTACTCAGACAAGAACAAAATATTAGAGGTTCTAATTCATCCCCATTGTATTAAAAAAAAAAAAAAAAAGGGGGGGGGGGGGGGGAGGAGTGGTGTATCCTAAAAGAAAAAAAAAAAAAAAAATATATATATATATATATATATATATATATATATATTTTTTTTTATTTATTTAAGAGTGCATTGTGCTTAAAGCTGATCTTGCGTCCTAGCGACCGCATCCCCCATATTCAAGCTAGCACCAAAAATGCTGGATAAAAGTGCAAAAACATAATTACCGTTATTGCAAGAAGCACCGGTGAACGCAGGATCCACCAGTATCCCATATTGATGTTTATGGTCCAGCACCTGGGTGAGAAAAGAAAAAAATGGGGAGAAAAAAATGAAACGCTGTCTGGGCAAAGTCTGAATAAATTATTTAAAGAAATGTATTCTTCTAAATCTCGTTTGCTTGCTGAATCTGATGATTCTCTGCCTGTTTACAAACTCAGATTTTAAGTGCGCCTCCAGCATAAACTTCATTTGTTCTGAATGGAGTGTAGAAGGGTTAGAACCGCTGTTGGGTTCCTATTGTTATCTGTAGCCATTGTTACCAGGACAGAAAGTGATGGGAAATACACTATCTTGCCAAAAGTATTGGGACGTCTGCCTTTACATGCACATGAACTTTAATGTCATCCCAGTCTTAGTCCGTAGGATTCAATATGGAGCTGGCCCACCCTTTGCAGCTATAACAGCTTCAACTCTTCTGGGAAGGCTGTCTGCGAGGTTTAGGAGGGTGTCTATGGGAATGTTTGACTATTCTTCCAGAAGTGCATTTGTGAGGTCAGGCACTGATGTTGGATTGAGAAGGCCTGGCTCACAGTCTCCGCTCTAATTCATCTCAAATTGGATTAAGCAATCGCATTCAAACTCATGTCAAATAGGAGTACACACCGGACATCATTTATGTGCCTCTGATTAACCCTAAATAGAGTTCAGCTGTTCTAGTAGGTCTTTCCTGACATTTTCTTAGGTCGCATCCAACAGCAAAAGCCATGATCCGCAGAGAGCTTCCAAAGCATCAGAGGGATCTCATTGTTAGAAAGGTAGCAGTCAGGAGAAGGGTACAAAAGAATTTCCAAGGCATTAGATACACCATGGAACACAGTGAAGACCGTCATCAAGTGGAAAAAATATGGCACAACAACAGTGACATCACAAAGAACTGGACGTCCCTCCAAAATTGATGAAAAGACGGGAAGAAAACTGGTCAGAGAAGCGGCCGAGAGGCCTACAGCACCATTAAAGGAGCTGCAGGAATATCTGGCAAGTACTGGCTGTGGGGTACCGTTGACAACAATCGCCTGTATTCTTCATATGTCTGGTAGAGTGGCAAGACGGACCTTTTCTTACCAAGAAAAACATCCAAGCCAGGCTAAATTTTTCAAAAACACATCTAAAGTCTCTCAAAAGCATAAGGTTGAACTTTATGGACACAATTCCAAAGGTTTGGTGCAAAAACGGCACTGCACATCACCAACAGAACACCATACCCACTGTGAAGCATGGCGGTGGCAGCATTGTGCTTTGGGGCTGTTTTTCCTTCAGCTGGAACAGGGGCCTTAGACAAGTTAGAGGGAATTATGAACAGTTCTAAATACCAGTCAATATTGGCACAAAACCTTCAGGCTTCTGCTAGAAAGCTGAATGTGAAGAAGAACTTCATCTTTTATCATGACAACCCAAAGCCATACATCCAAATCACCAAAGGGATGTCTTCACCAGTAGAAGATTAAAGTTTTGGAATGGCCCAGCCAGAGCCCAGACCTGAATCCCATTGAAAATCTGTGCGGTGATGTGAAGAGGGCTGTGCACAGGAGATGACCTCACCATCTGACAGAGTTGGAGTGTTCAGGGTGTGCCATGCTGATAGACTCAGACCCACAAAGACTGAGTGCTGTAATAAAATCAAAAGGTGCTTCAACAAAGTATTAGTGTAAGGGTGTGCAAATTTATGCAACCATATTATTTTATTTTTACTTCCCTCCACTTTAAAGATTTCAGTTTGTTGTTCAATGGAGTTGTACAGTTTATAGGTCACATTAACCACTTAAGGACCCCTTCACGCCGATATATGTCGGCAGAAGGGCGCGGCTGGGCACAATCACATACCTGTACGTCCTCTTTAAGAGCCCAGCCGTGGAGTCGCGAGCGCTCCACCGGGCCAAAGCTCTGTGACCGCGGACCCGATCGCAGCCGGTGTCCTGCGATCAGTCACAGGAGCTGAAGAACGTGGAGAGGTGAGTGTAAACACCCCTTCCCCATTCTTCTGTGTGGCAATGTCAGTGATCGTTTGTTCCCTGATATAGGAAAAGACTATCACTGATGTCACACTTCCAGCCCTGCCCCCCCCCACAGTTAGAAACACATATAAGGTCACACTTAACCCCTACAGTGCCCCCTAGTGGTTAACTCCTGTCATTTTCGCAGTAATCAGTGCATTTTTATAGCACTTTTTTTGCTGTGAAATTGACAATGGTCCCAAAAATGTGTCAAAATTGTCCGATGTGTCCACCATAATGTCGCAGTCACGGAAAAAAATCACTGATCGCCACCATTAGTAGTAAAAAAAATAAAAATAAAAAATTAATAAAACTATCACCTATTTTGTAAACGCTATAAATTTTGCGCAAACCAATCGATAAACGCTTATTGTGATTTTTTCTTTTTTACCAAAAATAGGTAGAAGAATACGTATCGGCCTAAAGTAAGGAAAAACTATGTTTTTTTTATATCTTTTTGGGGATATTTATTATAGCAAAAAGTAAAAAATATTGAATTTTTTTCAAAATTGACGCTTTATTTTTGTTTAAAGCGCAAAAAATAAAAAGGTGATCAAATACCGACAAAAGAAAGCTCTATTTGTGGGAAGAAAAGGACGCCAATTTTGTTTGAAAGCCACGTCGCACGACCGCGCAATCAGTTGAAGCGACGCAGTGCCAAATCGCAAAAAGGGGCAAGGTCCTTAACCTGCATAATGGTCCGGGTCTTAAGTGGTTAAAGGTGGAAAAAGTTCAGAAATTATTTATCTTCATTACATTTTTTTTATATAACAGAAACCTGACATTTTCCCGGGTGTGTAGACTTTTTTTTATACCCACTGTAGCTCCAGAGTTGCCTTTTTATTGGTCTATAATCAGACAAGTATAATCTGAGTAAGTGGCGGGAAACATCAGCTCCGTATCGGGCGGTGGAGGTTTACGGGCTCTGCGAGCCGGTCTGTTGACATCTTGGCTGCGCTCCAGCGCTCCAGGAAATTGGCCGGTCTGTGTGACGGGCCTAATGAGTCTTATCATGTAGAGCGGCTCCTAGATAAACACACGCCATTTCATACAAATTAAGCTGTGTGAACATCACCTGTGGTCGCTTTGCTTAGTCGACGTTTTGTTAGCATTGGCACCTGCTAATGTCCTGCGAGCAGAACGCCAAACCGCAGCGCAAGGACGGCGGTAGAGCAACACGCGCTCTGCTCTTACAGACGGCACCCGATTGTCATAAAAAAGGGAACTTACTAAGGGGCTGTGCCGACACGGCTGGAATCTGGGTGATAAAAAAAAACGGCTCTGAGATTCGATTATTAATTTTATCTGGTGTGAATGTGTACAATATAAACATTAATCCAGCGGCACGATTAAAGCTAAAATATAGTCAGATAGAAAAGACACATGAATGCAGCTCTGTGTTCCTTGATAAATAATAAAAAAAAAAATTTCATCAAAGCAGCATAAGTACCGGAATTTGATCTGGTTAGCTGCCTCTTATGATCTCCTGTACAGCAGAGCTCAGATTGAGAGAGGAAGGGGGCAGCACTGGGAGCCAAACAGGGGAAGACTAGGCTGGGGGCAATTTGCCCCAGGCCAATCATCACATAGGTGGGTCTGGTTGCCCTGGGTAGAAAATACTCGAGAGGGGCCCACAGTCAGTAACACATGCTGGGATCAGCACCAGGACAGGTCCCATAAAGGAGCATCGGGGTGCTGCCCCCCTAATCCATACGCCCGGGTACTAATCTACATGCAGAGCACCAGACACATGGATTTCTATTTATTTTTTTTAAGCACATGATTAGAGCTGATGCTCCAATTGGCTTAAAAAAAGGGTGGGCTTGGGGCGCAGAGCACTGTGCCCTGAGCCCATCCAGTTGTGTGACAATAGCGAATATTCGCTATTGTCTTCCTCATTCTCCTCCTGGCCAATCAGAAAGCGGGCCCTGAGATCCGGTTGGCCAGGGAGTCTCAGGACCCACTTCCTCTTGCCTCGGCATACATTCAGTCTCGCACTGCCAGGACCCCTACATCATCGATCCATAACTGTCGGTCAGGGGAACCAGAAGGTAAGGCCTCTGATCGCCGCCTCCTTCCTATCCATCTCCTGCACGAAGGGGGGGCAGGGGACGGTGGCGCAAGTACGATTATTAAAAAAAAATACTTATGGATTGTAAAATTTTCTTGGCTTTCCTTCCAACGCTTTTGATACATTATTACGGGAAACCACTACTAAATTCAACCAGTCAAGGGATCGTATCACTCAAAAAAAAAATAATAATATTATAATTACATATACACATCACATTTTTTCGCGCAAATAATATGCCCAGCCTTGGTGTTGATCTACAGCTTCCTGCCCATACTTACTGATCATTTTCATATGTATACTTGACAGCCACCCAAGGAGCCATAAATAGAACGGGGGCACCTAGAAAACAGAATGAAATAAATAGATATCATTTAGATCCTATGGCCTTCTCTTTTCCTTATAAAAGTGATTGACATTTCTGATTTCCAAGATCGAAGGACATTTATTTGTGTTCTAGTGAAAGCAAAAAGAGAAAATCGCCATTCAAAGAAGATTTATTATGAAAAAAACCTAGGAAAGACCTACCATCCATGATAATACAAATAACGTTTGGTGATATAGGATGAGGCGTTGATCATGATCATGATGATCTTGGGAACTGGAATCAAGAGGCAGACTGTCAATGGTCTGCCTGAATCACGTCTCTCAAGATCAGGGATCCTCAAACTACGGCCCTCCAGCTGTTGTAGAACTACACATCCCATGAGGCATTGCAACACACTGACATTCACAGACATGACTAGGCATGATGGGAATTGTAGTTCCTAAACAACTGGAGGGCCGTAGTTTGAAGACCCATGCTTAACCACTTGAGGCCCGCGCTACCGTCGGATGGCGGCAACAGCGCGGGCCTCAATATCCAACATGCCGTCATTTGACGGCATGTCTTTCTGGCGTTCCCAGCGCGCGCTGTACAGCGCGCTGCGGGGAAGCCCTGTGTTGTCCGTGTCCCTTGGACACGGCCAATCACAGATCGCGGCAAACGGCCAATCAGAGCGGCCGTTTGCAATGCGATCTGTGGGCGAATGAGAGATGATCTCTCATAGATCATCTCTCATTGCCGGCTCACACAGAGACAATGTCCTGTCTCTGGAGGGGAGGAGCCCGATCGGTGTTCCTTCCTACATAGGGACACAGATCGGTCACCCCCCCAGTCACCCCCCCCTCCCCCTACAGTTAGAACACACCTAGCATACACATTTAACCCCTTCCTCACCCCCTAGTGTTAACCCCTTCAATGCCAGTCACATTTATACTGTAATTAGTGCATATTTATAGCACTGATCGCAGTATAAATGTGAATGGCGCCAAAAATGTGTCAAAAGTGTCCGATGTGTCCGCCATAACGTCGCAGTAACAATAAAAATCGCAGATCGCAGCCATTTCTAGTAAAAAACAAATAATAAAAAATAATAATTCTCTCCCCTATTTTGTAAGCGCTATAACTTTTGCGCAAACCAGTCGCTTATTGCGATTTTTTTTTTTTTTTTTTTACCAAAAATATGTAGAAGAATACGTATCGCCCTAAACTGAGAAAAAAAAATGTGTTTTTTTTTTTAATTGGGATATTTATTATAGCAACAAGTAAAAAATATTGTATTTTTCTTCAAAATTGTCGCTCTTTTTTGTTTATAGCGCAAAAAATAAAAATCGCACAGGCGATCAAATACCACCAAAAGAAAGCTCTACTTGTGGGGAAAAAAGGACGTAAATTTTGTTTGGGAGCCACGTCGCACGACCGCGCAATTGTCAGTTAAAGCGACGCAGTGCCGGAAGCTGAAATTTCACCTGGGCAGGAGGGGGGTGTAAGTGCCCAGTATGCAAGTGGTTAAGATCCTCTGCATCGGCAGAAACCAAACAGCCAATGCCAAAGCGAATACTATGTTTTTTTTTTTTTTCCCATGGGGTTTAATTTACTAAAACTGGAGAGTGCCAAATCTAGTGCAGCTGTGCATGGTGGCCAATCAGTAAGTAAGGTGACCAGATTTTTAAAATGAAATCCGGGGGCATATTTTTTCTTTACTAGTAATGGCAACAATCAGCGACTCTCTGCCCGTCGCCGCCCGCCTCACAGCCTCTCAAGTCTTACTCTTCGGGCCCCAGGTACTACTCGATGGGGAGCGGAGGAAGATTGAGCCAAGGCAGAAGAACATGTGAGTAGAGCTAAATGGCCATGCGCCCGAAAATGAAGAAATATTCCCTCCACTCCAACCAGCACATGATCGTCAGAAAGGGGCACAGGTAATGGGAAAAATACGGAGTGGGGGGTGTAATTAAATGTTTTTTATTTTATTTTACACTGACTGTCTTTGAAATTGCCCCTGCCCCCTAGTAAATCCAATCTGGGGACAAAAATCGGGGACAGATTTGGTCCGGGGACAGTGTCCTCAATCAGGGCACTGTCCCCTGAAACTGGGGATGTCTGATCACCCTAACCTAAAGGGGTTGTAAATTCATCCTATGCAATAAGGTGAAAAAACACCTTGCACTGTCTGGCCCCCAGCCCCCTGTTTTCTTACCTGAGCCCCGAATTTCCATGGGCGCGATCCCATGTCGCTCTCTCTACGGGTTCTCGGCTCTTCATTGGATAGATTGATAACAGCGCAGCCATTGTCTCCCGCTGCTGACAATCAAATGCAATGATGCAGGCGCCGGGGCCGAATCATCCACTCGGCGTGCCCACAAGGTAACCGCCTCGAGAGAGAGCTTCCCAGAGGGGGTTATCCAATGTGAGGAGGAGCCGCGAGAGCCGCCGTGGGACCCCAGAACAGGTGGATTGGGACCACTCTGTGCAAAACGAACTGCACAGTGTCCTGTGCAGCTGAGGCTACAGAGGAAAAAGGATGTGTGTTTGAGATTTGGGGGGGGCACACCCTAATGCAATATCTGCGCACACCTCTGCACCACCTATATTAAAGCTAAACTCTGGACAAAAGAAACTGTCAAATACAAATTTACTAAAATGTAATATAAATATTCCTAAGGGGTAAAAACTTTACTTTTTGAGCACCAAATGCTTTTGTGAGACTGTTCTACCCTTGTAAAATGTAGCAGCGACATCATCACTGTGCTGTACATGGACTATGCAGAGAGCACAGCTGTAGGAGGGGCCCAGCAGGCCCCACCCACTATAGGCTGCCTGTTGAAAACTATAGGAGGGGGCGGAGACAAGACCAGTCACCCTGCACAAGGAGAGAGAGCAGCAGTAAGCGGTCTTTATTACAGGAAGCCAAAGTCTCACACTGGATTACTGCACAGATCTGGAACAAATACGCGAAGCACACCGAGATTCAAGAAGAATACACATGATGAATGTATTGCTACAATATTTGTTGAACCCGGGGTACAGAGTCAAGAAGATCGTTCACCCTTTATATTTCATCATTAAAGTGGATGTAACAATGATGTCACAATGTAGAGTATAAGATTTCCTATCATCTGTGCCCAGTCTTGCCACACAGAGTTAATCCAGCGCTGAGTAATCCTCTTTTAAAGTCCAGTGCAAATTAACCGGACTTCAGATAAAAACCTGCCAAATTAGGTTAAGTCCGTTTCTCTGTTTTTGCTTTCAGTAACAGGTTATTTACAAATATAGCGTGGACATGTTTATCATAACAGGAGGTGATCCAAAGTTCATTGTATATTACCAGGATGTGTTATGATGTTATATCACCTCATGTTATGATAAACAAAACATAACATGAAAAACATGTCCTAGCTATATTTGTAAATAACCTCTCAGGCCGCGTACACACGGCAGAGAACCTCGACGGGCAGAACACATCGTTCCGCCCGTCGAGGTTCTCTCCCGGCCGTCGAATTCGGCGACCCGCCCGTCGGGAATGGCAACCAGCCATTCTTCCAGGCGGGCCGTCGAGGAAATAGAGAGCGTGCTCTCTATTTCGGCTCGACGGGCTTCCCGACGGGAAGCTCGCTGAGACCGTACACACGGCCGAGGTCCTCGCTGGAATGTGCATTCCAGTGAGGTTCTCGCTGATTTTCAGCGAGAACCTCGGCCGTGTGTACGGCGCCTCACTCAAAGCAAGAAGAGAGATTCCGGACTTTTTGTTTAGGCAGGGTTTTATCTGGAAGGCTGTTCGTTTTCACTGAACATAAAAGAGGATTTCTCAGCGCTGGATTAACTCTGTGTGGCAAGACTGGGCACAAATGATAGGAAATATTATACTCTACATTGTGACATAAAAAAAAAAAAAAAAATTTTTTGGGGTTTACATCCTCTTTAAATCTGCTGTGCATTAACGGAAGGTAGTCCTTTTATGAATTCACTCGCGGTGTGTACTCACCCCATCCAATGCAGATGTACAGCATAAAGTAACTCCTCTCCGAAAACACAACCAGCACCAGAAGATTGTGCAGGTAGATCCCCTCCACCAGCAGCCAGTAGTAATTGGCAATAGTCGCATACTGCGCCAACACATAGGCGACACGGCATCCAGTCTGCAAGATCAGGGGGGAGGCAAAAAAAATGTAAGGAATATAGATTAGAGGCCCTGTCACCAAATTCAAAAATACAGATAGGAGCACTTATACATTTTATGCCTACTTGCTGTGTTTTTTCCTTTTTATACGCTATTTTTCATTCACTTGCAATGTGAAAATGTAACTTCTCTAGGAGAGAATTGCCTAGCAAAACCCCCTCCACCCCTTGCACGTTATAGCCCTCTCCTTTTCTGGGAGTGTACAATTACCGTCTGTGCTGGCCCAGCTCCTCCCACCCTTTCCCTCCCTATATAACATTTTGTGTAGCTGCTATGGGAGGAGCGAGGGGGGAATACTATAGAGCAGGGATCTCAAAACGTTCTAAACAAAGGGCCAAGCTCAGGGCTGTCTTAATGAGAGGGCACACCCCGGGGCCCCAGCTGCATGGGGGACCCTTGCACTTTCCCCAAAGCAGCTGGTACTTGAGACCATGCTGCCCCAAAATTGGGGGCCCCATGATGGTACTAAGAGTGATGGATACACAGGGGAGGCAGTCTGCCTCCTACCCACTTGATGTCTGTTTACCTGCACTGTCATCATTGTAGGGGGCCCAGAGCATTACTTTGCCCGGGGGCCCATGATACTATTAAGACGGCCCTGGCCAAGCTAACAGGCCTTCAGACTTTAGGTGGGGCCGGGCCGGGAAGTAGGAAAATATCCTAACATCAGTGGGAGGAATAGTGCCCCATCATTGGTGTCAGTGGCAGGAATAGTACCCCATCATTGGTGTCAGTGGCAGGAATAGTGCCCCATCAGTGGGAGGAATAGTGCCCCACAATTGGTGTCAGTGGATGGAATGGTCGTTTTTTGCAATGAAAAAAACGTAATTTAAATTGATCGTGTGTGGGCAAAAACGTTGTTTTTTGTCTTAAAAAAACGACCAAAAAAAAATTCCAACATGCTTGAATTTTTTGTGTCGTTTTTCAAAACGTCGTTTTTTGTTTCACAAAAAGTCACCGTGTGTAGCAAAAACGTCGTTCAAAATGACGTTTTTCAACCCGCGCATGCCCAGAAGCTAGTTATGAAGCGAGCTTCAATGGAAAAGAGTGGTGAACGTAACCTCGCTTTTTGTGAAAAAAACGATGGTGTGTATGCAACATCGCCTTTGAAAATTCCGCCAACAATTGTCCGATAGAGCGTACACACGATCGGATTATGCGACACAACACGTCCATCGGACAATTATTGTCGTAAAATCTGATTGTGTGTACGGGGCCTTTAGACTGGGATGCCATTAAAGTTCATGTGTGCGTAAAGGCAGGTGTCCCAATACTTTTGACAATGTAGTGTAGCTTTTTTGGCGTTTTACAGGCGCTCACAGTTTTAAGGTTTGGTACTGTATCTATTTACTTGATGTAAGCCCAATTTTTTTTTTAAATATAGAATATATAAAATAAAAAACAAAAATAGTACAATATTTTATCTGTGTCCAATTTGAAGTCCTTTTTTTCCCTAAAAATATATTTTTGATAAACGGTTCTTCTATAGCAGGGATATGCAATTAGTGGACCTCCCAGCTGTTTGAGAACTACAACTCCCATGAGGCATAGCAAGACTCTGACAGCCACAAGCATGACACCCAGAGGCAGAGGCATGATGGGACTTGTAGTTTTGCAACAGCTGGAGGTCCACTAATTGCTTATCCCTGTAGGGTCTCTGCTTTAAGAAAAGACGCCTGTATACGTTCATGGAGCCCACAGTGCAGAAATCCAGAGAGGTGTTCCCAGAATCCCGTGCAGCGCAGCTCAGGGTGCCGATTGGAGGATGACTCTGATAGAACAGAGGGTTGGATTGGCTGCAATTCAATAAACTTCATCTCGGAGCTCCACACTGACGTGTATATAATAATAAAGATTTATGCGACGCGTTTCAAAGTACTTCACCGCGTCTTCCTCCGGGAAGTAGAACAAATCAAAGCCGTTTATATCCCAGGCTGGAGCTCAGAGATTTATTGCAGCTTCACCCCCATCCACTGTTATCAGAGTCTTCCTACTGTCACTCCCTGACAGCGCTGCATCTCCATGTGACAGCCGACAGTCAGAGTACATTCCAAGTGGCTGCAGCTGGCAGGAGTGTCATCACCCCACTGCCACCGACATGTGTGGGTGACAGCAAGAGGGTCAATGAATATCTAAACCCAAAAACATCTCTCTCTCTCTCTCTCTCTCGAAATAATGGGGCACCATTCCACACACTGACCCCAACGATGGGCACTATTCTTTCCACTAACCCCAATGTTGGGCCCCTTTGCCTCCTACTGACACCAACAATGGTTTACTATCCCTTTGCTTGCCTTTATCCGGACCTTCAGACACTTTTCCTCCCACTGACACCAACGATGGTCAACTTTTCTTCCTACGGGTACCAACGATGGGGAACTATTCCTCCCACTGACACCAACGATGGGGCACTATTCCTCCCACTGACACCAATGTTGGGCCACCATTCCTCCCACCAAAACCATGTATGGGTCAATATGCCTCCCACGGACACCAACAATGGGGCATTTTCCCCACCACTAACACCAACGGTGAGGCACCATTCCTCTCACTGACCAACGATGAGACACTAGGCCTCCCACTGACCCCAATGATTGGGCACTATCCCTACCACTGACCCCATGCTGGGGCACTATTCCTCCCACTAAGACCATTTATGTGTCAATATTCCTTCCATGGATACCAACAATGGGGCACTATTCCTCCTACTGACACCAATGATGGAGCTCCATTCCTCCCACAGACACCAATGACAGGGCCTATTGCTCCCATTGACGCCAACAATTGGGGCATTAATCTTCCCACTGACCCCAATGCTGGGACACTATTTCTCCCACTAACACCAACAATGGGGCACTATTTCATCCACTGATACCAACAATGGGGCATTAATCCTCGCACTGACACCAATGATGGGGCACTATGCCTACCCCTAATGCAAAGATGCATTGTTTACTCCCACTGATTCCAGGTCAATTTGTTTCCATTAGCCACAGTCTGGCCCCTTGAAGTCAGAAGGCCCTTTGTTTGGAGACCCCAGCTTTAGATCCCGACTGTCATATGAGGGGGGTCTTTCCTAATCCCCCTGTTGTCCCGGACACATAGTTGCACACGGGGCTCTTACCATTGGTTTGGTGCCCTCTGTCCTTTACACTTTATTCCATTTGGGAGAGACATCAAAGCAAGTCGGGTGAACGGCTGTTAATAATTCCCCGGCATGGTCCCGTGACCTCCTCACCTCATTGCTGATCTCCACGTGGTGTTCAAAATCGGTTTTGCTGTAACTGGTCTTCAGCAAGGTGTCACTCACGAGTATGCCGACGCCCCGCAGAATGAAGGAGATGAAAAGGTTCATGTGGATGTAATTCCTCATGCAGTGAAGTTTACTGCAACAAACATCATAGTGACATATTCAATACAAAGTCCCTCATGTGCCACCATAGGCGTGCGCACAGAGTGTGCCAGGTGTGCCCAGGCACACCCTAATCACCCTGCGCAGAACAGATTCCCCCTACTGCTCTGGCTCCCCCCCCCCCCCACAGTGCTGCCAGCTTCCCTTCGCTCCTATTGGCTATTGCTGCTGTGATGTTTTAGGAGTGGGGAAGGGGCTGGTAAACATGTAATTTACTGGCCCCTTCTCTTTCTGAATGAGCATTGTGAGTGTTTGGGCTTTGGGCTGCACACCCCAATGCAATAGGCTGCTCACATCTGCCACTTTATGAATTTAGGGCCTGAATGGGCAAAGTGTCCGAGGCTCTTTAAAACCAAACTCCATCCCCCCTCAATCTAACAAAAAAATCCCATTTACACTTTTCAATTTTTTTTTGGCCAATTCATTTTTTTCCTCCTGTGGCAGCGGTGGCTGGACCTTCTTCCTGGACACATAATGGTGTGTAAGTGCTCTGTGGTGGCCAGGATCAGGGCCGTCTTTAATATTGATTGGACCCTGGGCAAAACAAATCTTGGCCCCCCATGGAATTTTGCTCCCCACCTGCTCTGAGACATACAATAATTATCAGCTAGACTTTAAATCAGTTTATTGTATCAGATCAGGCAGTGATTGCGATTGGTTGCCAGAGGTTACAGCATACCATTACCACTTACTGACTGGTTGCTAGAGGTTACAGCACACATTATGGTTCACTGATTAGCTGCTAGAGGTTACAGCACATGATTTCTTCTTGTTAATTGGTTACTAGAGATTACTGTACAGTAATACTGCTCACTGATTGGTTGCTAGAGGTTACAGCACTCTTCACTGCAGAGGGGCATGATATACATATGAATGCCGCCTTTTTTTACATATGAATGCCGCCTTTAGAGCCGGTTCACACTGGGGCGACTCGTCAGGCGACTCAGCCGCCTGACAAGTCACGTCCCATTCTATTCACCAGAACCGTTCTAATAGGAGCGACGCAAGTCGCTCCGACTTGGAAAAAGGTTCTTGTACGACTTTGGCGGCAGCTCGGGCCGATTTGCATTGCCTTCTATACAGAAGTCATTTTGCTAATTGCCTCTGAAGTCGTCTTCAGGACGACTTGCAGAGTCACCCCCGATGTCGTGCCGCCGCAGTGTGAACCAGCTCTTATTTACATATGAATGCCACCGGCCTCAGCTATTTACCTATGAATGCTGCCGCTATTTACATGTAAACACAAGGTCTGCAGGTGAGTCATCTGTACACAACAATAGGGCAGAGATGGGCAGCATTAGTAGCAGTGGCGGCCCGCCCCTTTGGGCGCATGGGCGCCGCCCCCCTCCCGCAGTCACAAAAAAAATAAAAAAATAAAAAAAACGGGCCCTTTAAGAACTTTTACACTTTTTTGACATTTTAGCCGAAGTTCTGGCGGCCGTCTATAGAGGGCGCTGCAGCGCCACCCCCTCTCGCAAGTAACACACGTTCAATGCAATGCATTGAACGTGAGTTACTGTTGCCAGCTGCCTGGTCTATTCGTATAACCGGACATGGGACGCCGGTTACCCGAATAGCGGCAGCTGGTTGGCTGAGGGGAACTGCCTATCAAAGCCAGCGTCTCTGATAGGCTTTTCCAGTGCCGCCCTCCGGCTCTCGGAAGTCTATGCTCGGAGCGCAGGCAATCTGCGGTCCTTGCATTAGACTGACGGCCGTTTCAGCCAATCAGGTTCCCGGATTCTGGTTATCAGGAACCTGATTGGCTGAAGCTTCTCCACGGCGGCAGAAGACATCGAGGGAGGACATGGAAGCGTCAGGTAAGTGTTTTTTTTACAGGGAAAGGGGCATCATGGGGCACAGAGGCGACAATGAGCACAGTGGCATGGGGCACAGTGGTGACAATTGATGGCACAGTGACTAAATATGATGGCATGGCACAGTGGTGACAATTGATGGCACAGTGACTGAATATGATGGCATGGCACAGTGGTGACAATTGATGGCACAGTGACTGAATATGATGGCATGGCACAGTGGTGACAATTGATGGCACAGTGGTGGCGTTTGATGGCATGGCACAGTGGTGACAATTGATGGCACAGTGACTGCATTTGATGGCATGGCACAGTGGTGACAATTGATGGCACAGTGGTGACAATTGATGGCACAGTGACTGCATATGATGGCATGGCACAGTGGTGACAATTGATGGCACAGTGACTGAATATGATGGCATAGCACAGTGGTGACAATTGATGGCACAGTGACTGAATATGATGGCATGGCACAGTGGTGACAATTGATGGCACAGTGGCTGTGTTTGATGGCATGGCACAGTGGTGACAATTGATGGCACAGTGGCTGTGTTTGATGGCATGGCACAGTGGTGACAATTGATGGCACAGTGGCTGTGTTTGATGGCATGGCACAGTGGTGACAATTGATGGCACAGTGACTGTGTTTGATGGCATGGCACAGTGGTGACAATTGATGGCACAGTGACTGCATATGATGGCATGGCACAGTGGTGACAATTGATGGCACAGTGGTGGCGTTTGATGGCATGGCACAGTGGTGACAATTGATGGCACAGTGACTGCATTTGATGGCATGGCACAGTGGTGACAATTGATGGCACAGTGGCTGCATTTGGTGGCATGGCACAGTGGCTGCATGTGATGGGCACAGTGAGGCTGCAATATTTTTTTTTTCGTTTGCGCCCCCCCAAAAATTTTGAGCACCAGCCGCCACTGATTAGTAGCAGCACTCAGGGCCGGATTAACAGAGGGGCTGTTGGAGCTGCAGCTCCAGGCCCCTTTCTCAAGATCGGCCCATTTGCCAAAAAAAAAAAAAAAAAAAAAATCTTCTTTTTTTTTTTAGATCGACTTCGGGGGTTGTAGCTCGACGACCAGAGGTCACAGAAACCCCACATTTGGGGGTTAGGCAGTTAAAGATGTACCCCACAACCGGTCAAAATATGGGATAGCTATCATTTATGGTTCCGGAGATACAGGCCTGCTTGCACCGCCTGTCAGAAGCTACATACAGAGCGGCCAGTATAAATACAAGCTGACACACTGCAGCTGACTGAGAAAAAAAATCATCATTTGTTTTTTGCTAGAAAATTACTCTATGGTATTTTTTGTAACTTTTTATGTTGCACGGTATAGAGCTGCACAATTCTGGCTAAAATGACAACTGCAATTTTTTTGCTTAGAAGATAGATCACGATTCTCACGATTCGTGCGGCATAACATCATCTTTCACATTAAAATGAAGAAAAAAAATGGGCTAACTTAACTGTGATGTTTTTATGGTTTTTATTATTCATTGAAGTGGGCAAATGCAGTGTGACATAAAATATTGCAGCAATTGCCATTTTTGTCTCTGCTAATATATATATAATGTTTGGCGGTTCCAAGTAATTTTCTAGCAAAAAATATTGCTTTTTAAGTGGTTACATTTCTTGCATTTACACACAGAAGTTTGATACAAAAAGGAAGTTGGTTACAATGTTTCATGTTGTTTACAAACTTGGCAGACTGCCCGGATATTTTCTTTACACACAGAAGTTTATCCCTTTGATCTAAGAAGAAAGCGTTAGTTACAATGTTTCCTGATAAGAACTTGTCAGACTGTCCAGATATTTTCTTTGGACAACTGAAAGTCTCTCCACTTGTTATATGAAAGAATCAGCAAACTCTGCATTGGAGATGTCAGGGGGGGGGGGGGGTGAATCGAGATCACAATTTTTTAACGATTAATTGTGCAGCTCTAGCACGGTACTGTATTTGCGCAGCAATTTTTCAAACATGTTTTTTTTTTTGGAAATAAACTGTTTCATTCATTAAAAAAAAAAAACACTAAAGTTAGCACGATTTTTTATGTATGACCCGCTTAACCACTACGCAGTCCCTAAACATCCTTCCACTCCTGTACTTAGTGCTCACTGTCATACTCTTCACACTTCTCTTCTATACATAGTGCCCACTGTCATACTCTCCACACTCCTCTCTTGTACATAATGGCCACTATCATACCCCCCACACTCCTCTCCTATACAGAGCACCCACTGTCATACCCCCCACACTCCTCTCCTATACAGAGCACCCACTGTCATACCCTCCACACTCCTCTCCTATACATAGTGCCTACTATCATACCATCCCCATTCCTCTCCTGTACATACTGCCCCATCATACCCTCCACACTTCTCTCTGGTACATACTACCCTCTGTCATACCCCCACACTTCTCATGTACATACTGTCCACTGTCATACCCTTCACACTCCTCTCCTGTACAAACTTCCCACTGTCATGCCCTTCACACTCCTCTCCTGTACATAGTACCTGCTGTCATACACTTCTCTCCTGTACATACCGCCCACTGTCATACCCTCCACACTTCTCTCCTGTACATACTGCTCACTGTAATCCCCTCCACACTCCTCTCCTGTACATACTGCCCACTGTCATACCCTCCACACTCCTCTCCTGTACATAGTGCCCACTGTCGCACCCTCCACACTCCTCTCCTATACATAGTGGCCACTATCATACCGTCCACACTCCTCTCCTGTACATACTGCTCACTGTCATATTCTCCACACTCCTCTCCTATACATAGTGCCCACTATCATACCATCCACACTCCTCTCCTGTACATACTGCCCACTGTCATACCCTCCACACTCCTCTCCTATACATAGTGCCTGCTGTCATACACTTCTCTCCTGTACATACTGCTCACTGTCATCCCCTCCACACTTCTCTCCTGTACATACTGCCCACTGTCATACCCTCCACACTCCTCTCCTGTACATTGTGCCTTTTGCCGTACCCTTTGCACTCTTCTCCTGTACATAGTGCCCAATGTTAGACCCTCCACATTCCTCTCACTCACCTGCACATACTTCCTACTTATATACCATCCGTACTCCTCCGCCATGTCGCTTACCCACATAAACAGTTCTTTAAAATGATACTGAATACCCTCAATGTTCCCAGCTCTAGAATGGACACACTTTTGTTCGTTCAACTAAAGGAAATCTCAGTTCTCATATTTGTTCTGTCCCATTATTAGAACTTATTTAATTTTGTGATTACTACTGTGCTGTACAGAGGAACATCGGGGATCTCAGCTACTCTAAATATAGCACTTGTGAAAAAAAGTGTCCCTGAAAATATTTTTTAAATGTTGGCAACTATGCACTGCCCAAGGGCCACTGGGTCAGTAGGGGGCCCCATGAGAGGTTTCTGGGATCCTGTAATATTAAAGCGGTAGTAAACTTTCCTGACATTACTACTTTTCAAAGGCCCTGGGGTAGGTTATGCCACAATGTACAAGTATGCACAGCATATTAGCACATTAGGGTACACTTACATTTTTAGACTGGGCCCTCCATTGCTGCGCTGTGATTCCCACGCATTTATTTATTATTTATAAAAAGCCCCAACAAAATACTCTTACTTAATCTGGCCCTGGTAGCACTTCACACTGAGATATCAGGACACAGCAAAGGGCTTAAACATCAAGGGACAAGGGAATTTAAACTGGGATAGTTGGCAAGTATGAGGCAGCTGCTTTGGGCCCCACAACAATGACAGGACTCAGGGCAGCTTCCCCTTTTGCCCTGCCTTAAAGGGTTTGTAAAGGTAATATTTTTTTCCCTAAATAGCTTCCTTTACCTTAGTGCAGTCCTCCTCCACTTACCTCATCCTTCCATTTTGCTTTTAAATGTCCTTATTTCTTCTGAGAAATCCTCACTTCCTGTTCTTCTGTCTGTAACTCCACACAGTAATGCAAGGCTTTCTTCCTGATGTGGAGTGTCGTGCTAGCCCCCTCCCCTGAGGGGGAGAGCAGGAGAGTCAGGACGCCCACTAACACACAGCTCTTTTCTCCATCTGCAACGTAGAGAGTGTCCTGACTCTCCTGCTCGCCCCCTCCCCTCAGGTTTTAAACTATACATGATTTAGGGGGTTTGTGCAAGAGCATGTCGGGACCTACACCAACCAGATTCCAAAAATCGGTCACAAGACCATTTTCGGATAATCTACGGCTTTCTGTACATTATAAATTCTTTTTGCACGGCCTTACTGAATAAAGTGGATTTTCTTTGATGCAGTCTGAGTGCAGCAGAGGGGATTTAGGTATACATTACAGGTTATGGAAAATAAAACTTATGATGGGATGGAATAAGCCTGACCATATGGAACCTATTCCTCCCCACATTAGTAGAACCCATAACATACCTGAACCCGACAAGGATGGCGAGGGCCAGTATGAGAGCTGCTACCGAGCTGGAATATCCGACGGTGTACATGACCTTGAAGTTTTCATAGGTCTTGAAAAATATTTCCTGTAAAATGAAAAACAAATCATCACAAATGACTCTTCTTGTCTTGAATTGACTGTCTGTTAGAAAAAAAAACAGAACTTTATCTCTCAAAATGATTGTGAGGTCAACAGCATTCTAAACAAAGGGCCAGTATACTTGTCTTCAGAACTGTGGCCTTTGGGAAAAAGAAAGGTCCGAATGTCAGTTGGGAAAAACAATGATGGGAATAGTGCCCCATCAACGGTGTCGTTGGGCCCCATTTAATTGGGAGAAATTGTGCCCCATTGTTGGTTTAAGTGGGAGGTATAGTGCGCCATCAGTGGGCAAAATTGTGCCCCATTGTTGTTGTCAGTGGGAGGTATTGTGCTCCATCAGTGGGCAAAATTGTGCCCCATTGTTGCTGTAAATGGGAGGTATAGTGCCCGTCAGTGGCCGAAATTGTGCACCATTGTTGTTGTCAGTGGGAGGTATAGTGCTCCATCAGTGGGCAAAATTGTGCCCCATTGTTGGTGTCAGTCGGAGGTATAGTGCGCCATCAGTGGGCAAAATTGTGCCCCATTGTTGTTGTCAGTGGGAGGTATATTGCCCCGTCAGTGGGCAAAATTGTGCACCATTGTTGGTGTCAGTGGGAGGTATAGTGCCCGGTCAGTGGGCGAAATTGTGCCCCATTGTTGCTGTAAGTGGGAGGTATAGTGCCCCGTTAGTGGGCAAAATTGTGCCCCATTGTTGGTGTCAGTCGGAGGTATAGTGCTCCATCAGTGGGGGAAATTGTGCCCCATTGTTGCTGTAAGTGGGAGGTATAGTGCCCCGTCAGTGGGCGAAATTGTGCCCCATTGTTGCTGTAAGTGGGAGGTATAGTGCCCCGTCGGTGGGCAAAATTGTGCCCCATTGTTGCTGTAAGTGGGAGGTATAGTGCCCTGTCAGTGGGCGAAATTGTGCCGCATTGTTGGTGTCAGTGGGAGGTATAGTGCCCCCTCAGTGGGCAAAATTGTGCCCCATTGTTGTTGTCAGTGGGAGGTATAGTGCCCCGTCAGTGGGCGAAATTGTGCCCCATTGTTGGTGTCAGTGGGAGGTATAGTGCCCCATCAGTGGGCGAAATTGTGCCCCATTGTTGGTGTCAGTGGGAGGTATAGTGCCCCATCAGTGGGCAAAGTTGTGCCCCATTGTTGGTGTCAGTGGGAGGTACAGTGCCCCTTCAGTGGGCAAAATTGTGCCCCATCTTCGACTTCATTGAAGGGATCTGTGCCCCATATGGGTTGACTTCTAGTCATATTATTTAATGACTACACCATCTTGTACATCGACCTGCAGTTCATCTTTAAACGCAAGACATTACTTGCATCTTCTGGGTTTCCATCTTGACAGCCCCCACTGAATTATGAATTGAAGACATAGAAAATCGGTTTCAATAAATCCAGTTGTTCTATAAATGCTCTGGCTTTGGCATACCTGTATATAAACTGCAATCCACAAAACGCATACAGCCAGGAATTTGAACAAATGACTTGTTTATAGCCGCGTCTTCTGGATCGGCCACGGCGGCAGGAAGTAACAACTCAAAACGCTTGCAGCTTTGGCAGAAGAAGGGCCAGAACCTGAGACCCACGGGTTGGGAATGAGCTGAGGAATTTCAATGGCACAAATCCCACCACCCTTCAGGAACTGCCAGATAAAGGAACAATAAGACTCAGGAGACAGACACCTTATCGGGAACGGGGGGCTACAATGACTACGAGGCCCTGGCAGTCTGCACAGCCCGGCACCAACAATCGTTCTTCAACCGAGTCCGACACCAATGAGGTCACTGGGCTTGACATAAATGTTTAAACAAAATTTGTGTTCCCAATTATGTGTGCTACATAAAAACAATGGTATTCTTATCTTATGTGCCATAGACTTAAGAGAGTGCTGGCAATGGAGGCAAGGGAAAATATATCCTCGGGGGTACTTGAGCTTTTACAAATGAGTGCTGGCCATCAAAAATGTGTTTGCACGCCATGTGCAAGGTGACATTTTTAACCCCTGAAGCTCTTATTTTCTTACAGTAGCCATGATGTTCCTGTACCAAACCTGGCCCTTGGATCTTCTGCTGGCCAGGCGACACCACAAAAAAATATCTTCCTGTGGATCATTCCTACCCTCCAACTATGCAATAGGGTGCTTCTGCACCCAATAGAAAGGTGCGCAGTTGGATTATACCGCTATCCAACACGGTGTCTCAGCAGCCAATAGAGAGATGCTCAATTGGATCTCCCAACTATCCAAAAGGTTGCTCCAGCAGCCAATAGAAAGGTGCACAATTGGATCTTCCCACTATACAGTAGGGTCCCTCAGCTGCCAATTGAATCCTTCTGCTATCCAATAGAGTACCCCAGCATGCAATAGAATGGTTCCCAACTGCATAATTTTACTATCCAATAGTGTGCCTCAGCATCCAATAGAGAGGTGCCCACTTGGAATATACCACTATCCAACACGATGCCTCAGCAGCCAATAGAGAGATGCTCAATTGGATCTCCAAACTTTCCAAAAGGTTGCTCCAGCAGCCAAAAAAAAAATGTGCCTAGTTAAATCCTCATACTATTCAATAGGGTGCCCCAGCAGATAGAAATAGAAAGGTGCCCAATTGGATCTTCTTACTATCTAAAAGGGTGCCTCAGCAGCCATTAGAGAGGCGCTGTCAGGGCTGGGCTCTAAGCCCTACCTTCTAAGTGCTCAGCTGGCAGTTAATTGCCAGTACTCATCATTCCACAGTGGCTCACCTGGTGATTATGTGGCCAGCCCCTTCTGTCCATTTAAACTGCTTGATTCATTTCTTCCGTGCCTCCGCCTTGGTTAAACATATCTGGAGAATCTCTGTTGCGTTTTTGTTGAAGACTTGCCTGGTTGATGTTGCTTCTGGTTTCGGATTCTGTCTGCTGCCTCCAACTACACTGATCTCCGACTTTCTGATTTACTGGCTTGTTCTGACTACCCACTTTGGCTACCGTACCCTGCCTATGTTTTGACTACATTTACTATATGTACCATTATATTAAAAGGTGTGATTTTTAATCCATTTTCTGTCTCTGTCCAATTCATGGTTCCTGAGAGTAGGCAAAGGCCATAAATTCAGAAAATGCAGGAAAAAATTCACACCTTTATAATGGTAAAAATGGTACACATAGTAATTGTAGTCAAAACATAGCCAGGGTACAGTAGCCAGAGTGGGTAGTCAGAACAAGCCAGTAAATCAGGAAGCCAGAGATCAGCGTAGTCGGAGGCAGCAGACAGGATCAGAAACCAGAAGGGATGTCAGCCAGGCAAGTCTTCAGCAGGACAACAGAGAGTCTCCAGGCGAAGGCACGGAAGAAATGAACCAGGCAGTTTAAATAGCCAGAAGTGGCTTGGCTGTAAGCTGGACTGATGACCAGGAAATGATCACCAGATGAGCCACTGTGGAACGATGAGTACTGGCAATTAACCGACAGCTGAGCACTGAGAAGGGAGGGCTGAGAGCCCAGCCCTGACAGGTGCCAAATTTGATCCACCTACTATCCAATAGGATGCCCCAGCAGCTAAAGGCAAGGTGCCCAACTGAATCTTTTCAATATCCAATAGTGTGTCTCAGCACCCAATACAGAGGTGCCCAGTTGAACTGTACCACTATCAAACAGGGTGCCTCAACAGCCAATAGAGAGGTACAGGATTGGATTACCCAACTATCCAATAAATTGCTCCAACAGCCAATAGAAATTTGCCCAGGTTTTAAGGGTTTTCATGGTGTCTTGCAGTAAAAGATCCTCAAGCAACTCATACCCAAGTACATTGCTGTGAAACTAAGACTCAAATAAAGGGCTTGTTTTTAGACATCCATTCAAGCATGGTATTTACCAAGATGTTCAACCCTACTAGGCAATAATTAAAGTGTAACGAAGGGCAAAATTAATCATCAGTTTTTTTGTTTTTCTGCAACGGTTTTACCTGTTGGTCCTGCCAATGGATATGGGTCAATAACCATAGTGATAATATTTCTCGGTTCTTTCCCATAATGCTCTGCAAACATGGATACTAGAAGCCTTCAAACTGGTTGCCCATCAGGCTGGCAGCCAGCTACGCCTCAATTTTACCCAATTATGAAATGTAATTACCTCAGCTTTCAGGTCCTCCAAGTCCCGCTGACATTCAAGAGTTTCATTTAGACGGCTCGATGACTCCACCCATTGCCCATCGGGACCGCAGTGCTTGTACACGAAGCCATGCTGCACTGAGAAGGGACACACTTGTTATTGTACAGAAGGACTTAAAAAGTTAGTCCACCCAATAGTGATATTTTATAATTTTATGAAGAGACGTTGATAAACTGAATAACCATCTGGATACTAGTTTTTTTGGTCCTCAACCCTGTTATGTTTCCCAGCTGTAAATTCAAATTTTCTTGTTACAGCAAGTGAAGCATTGACCCTCTTTCCAGAACATCCAACAGATGGGGTGAAGGCTTCTTGCTGTGTCCATAATATAGCACCTTACTAAATAGGTGCTAGGATGTAGTTCAACATAGCGTGGTCTCCTGCTTAACAGAAAGCTTCAATCGTTTAGTGAGGGTCTCCCGTGTGATTGTCTCCTTTGTATCCAGGATACTTTGGATAGTTCTGGGTGAACAGGAGTGACCCATGAAGAGTAGAAGCATGAATATAAATGCCCTCTCAGCCAATTTCATGCTGGGTACTGATATTTATATTTAGTGAGCCTTTGGGGTCTGGGTCTTCCTCCAGAGAGAGCGGTCTAGTTGGGGACGGGGCTGCCGCCCCTCCCCAATACAGGCTGCCATGAGGCCTCAGGTGGGTGACCTGAGGGTCTGAACACTGAATGCTGAAACCCAGGGTTCTCCCGAGAGCTGAGGGAGTATGTCCATGCATCCTGTCTGGTATCACACTTACAGTTCACCTAAGCAACTGCCGTTACCAAAAATGTCTGCTGAACCCAAGCCCCCCAAGTAAAGGCATATCAGTTATGTTGCGTGAAAGTTTGGCCTTGAGGGGCAAAAGTCATGCCACCTGTACTTTTCTTCTGCACAGGGAGGGGAGCTCCTGCCCCATATGCTGATGTGGGACCAGGGTACAAGGATTTTTTGGCAAGGCACGTGCTCCCTATGGACGCTTTGCCAATGCACGTGCTCACCGTGGACGCTTTGACAAGGCACGTGCTCACCGTGGACGCTTTGACAAGGCACGTGCTCACCGTGGACCCTTTGCCAAGGCACGTGCTCACCGTGGACGCTTTGACAAGGCACGTGCTCACCGTGGACGCTTTGCCAAGGCACATGCTCACCGTGGACGCTTTGCCAAGGCACATGCTCACCGTGGACGCTTTGCCAAGGCACGTGCTCACCGTGGACGCTTTGCCAAGGCATGTGCTCACCGTGGACACTTTGACAAGGCATGTGCTCCCCGTGGACACTTTGACAAGGCATGTGCTCCCCGTGGACACTTTGACAAGGCATGTGCTCCCCGTGGACACTTTGACAAGGCATGTGCTCCCCGTGGACACTTTGCGAAGATATCCACCCAGCACTCAGTAGGAAAGGATCTGTTTTGTGAAGGGCAATGTTAAGCCTCGTACACACAATCAGATTTTCCGCAGACAAAGCGTCAGACTATTGTCCGAAGGGCGTGTGCCTGGATTTTTTCTTGCATACAAACGGCACACAATTGTCGGCCATCAAACACGAACGTAGTGATGTACTACGTGTTTTTTCAGCTCTTGGGTGCTACCCTTTGGGCACCTTCTGCCAACGTCATGTTTGGTGAGAATTTTAAAGCCTGCCTTCCAACATTTGCCTGCGAAAAATCAACAACTGTCTGATGGAGCGTACAAACGGTCGGATTTTCGGCCAACAGTCTGTCAACACACAATTCTGATCGCGTGTACGATGCTTTACACTCCAGAGTGGAGAGGGTCTCCTGAGTGTGTGTGCCTTTACTACCACTGAGGCCCTGTCTGGGTCTTCGTTTTAGAAAAAAAAAAAAAAAGGGACTGTAAAGCTACTGTTGCTTTGACTGAGGGCTCATGTATATTTACAAGGTAAGTGAAGAGAAAATTGCGCGTACCATGTATACAAAAATAAAGCTGCGATTCAAAAATGTTATACAACATAAATTAAACTGGAAAAAGGGGGGGAATCGCGCTAGACGTGAGACAATGCCTGGAGATGGCACAATATGTTGTCAAAAAAAATATAGTGTGAAATACAGAACCAAAATTGATATTAGTGAAGTCCACAGAATAAAATTATATATGTACAAAAAAAAACCCTTATAGGTCAAACGTGAACAAGAGGGGTTAAGTTCTCGGTGTTGGTCAAAGGTCCATCTGTGCAGCCAATGATGCTGGATTTTTCACACAAAAATATAGGAAAAAAACAATGTCCCGTTACCAATCACGAAGGTCTTGCACTTGTAGATTTCGATATGTATTGACAATACCGGAAAGAAAAGAAAAAAACTTTCATAGTGTAATACCGTTGAGAATTATAAATAATATCCACCCGTGAAGGATAGCTATACAGTAAACAGGGGGCAGTGACAACCCTTCACCATGGAACACAGTACACACTGACCCTTACCAGATAGTGTGACCCTCTTGAGGTCAAAAACAGCATTAAGGATGGTGAATATGAACTTCACTTTACATCATCATGTTTTCCTCGGTGAGAAAAAAACAAAGAAGACTTTTCATAGTGTGGATTGCATGGAAACTGGTCACAATCACCCGTGGGGAAGACAACAAATACTGTGGGGGAGAGGAGTGCTGGTACCACCACCGAATAAGCACACTGACCCTTACCAGACAATAAGATCCACTCTAGGATCAATATAGGCAGCAAGAAGGTGAATACACTGTTCTTAACATATCAGAGACCAATCCTCGATGAGCCACAGCATGGAAGCAAAAAAAACTAGAATAGTGTAAATCCGTAAAAAAATGTATTCTAAAAAGCCAAAGAAATGCACTTACAAACAGATGCAGATTCAAGGCGTATGATAAAAGATGCCGGCTGGCTTGTGGAACGCGTACGTCCCCTCGTGTAGTTGCGATGACGTGAGAACGTCTCCTCGTGGGAGGAGACGTTCTCACGTCATCGCAACTACACGAGGGGACGTACGCGTTCCACAAGCCGGCCGGCATCTTTTATCATACGCCTTGAATCTGCATCTGTTTGTAAGTGCATTTCTTTGGCTTTTTAGAATACATTTTTTTACGGATTTACACTATTCTAGTTTTTTTTGCTTCCATGCTGTGGCTCATCGAGGATTGGTCTCTGATATGTTAAGAACAGTGTATTCACCTTCTTGCTGCCTATATTGATCCTAGAGTGGATCTTATTGTCTGGTAAGGGTCAGTGTGCTTATTCGGTGGTGGTACCAGCACTCCTCTCCCCCACAGTATTTGTTGTCTTCCCCACGGGTGATTGTGACCAGTTTCCATGCAATCCACACTATGAAAAGTCTTCTTTGTTTTTTTCTCACCGAGGAAAACATGATGATGTAAAGTGAAGTTCATATTCACCATCCTTAATGCTGTTTTTGACCTCAAGAGGGTCACACTATCTGGTAAGGGTCAGTGTGTACTGTGTTCCATGGTGAAGGGTTGTCACTGCCCCCTGTTTACTGTATAGCTATCCTTCACGGGTGGATATTATTTATAATTCTCAACGGTATTACACTATGAAAGTTTTTTTCTTTTCTTTCCGGTATTGTCAATACATATCGAAATCTACAAGTGCAAGACCTTCGTGATTGGTAACGGGACATTGTTTTTTTCCTATATTTTTGTGTGAAAAATCCAGCATCATTGGCTGCACAGATGGACCTTTGACCAACACCGAGAACTTAACCCCTCTTGTTCACGTTTGACCTATAAGGGTTTTTTTTTTGTACATATATAATTTTATTCTGTGGACTTCACTAATATCAATTTTGGTTCTGTATTTCACACTATATTTTTTTTGACAACATATTGTGCCATCTCCAGGCATTGTCTCACGTCTAGCGCGATTCCCCCCCTTTTTCCATATTTACAAGGTAGTTAGAGAGATAGTATTGTCTATTTTGTTTTGGCTCTGTCTTCCAGGGCTCTAGAAAATAATATGGCAAGAGTTTGCCCCTTGGGTGGCAGTTTATGGAGGAGCCATCTACGTGAACATTGAAGTAGACATATAGTTTGCTTTATTGTGGGGGGGGGGGGTCGGTCACCTCTTTGGAGAGGATGTTCCCACAGTTGGCCAAAAAGAGAATGTACTGTCTTTTTTACTATTGTGCTTTTTGCTGGACTGCAAGCATTAATTTTGTCACGGCTGAGGCAAATTTCACTATTACTGTTGATTGATATTAAACTATGTAAATATGTTGAGTAGCTAGGTTTGTTTCCTTATCACACCACCAATCATCTACATTTTTGTTGTGGGTTGCACTAAACAAAGTTGCACTGGGTAGGGCTCTACCTACTAATCTTGTGAATATATGTACAGCAGGAGGTTATGTTTTCTCATTTATTGTGTGTATACAGGTACAGCAAAAAAATAATCTACACTATTTTATTTATTGGCCACATATGGGGTATTGAGAAACGAGCAGTGCTGATCTGACCAACCCTTTATACTAAATTCATGCCACCCACGTGTATTTCATTGTATGATATTCCACAATGCAAAAAGTACTACTGCAATCATAAACAAATATTACAGAACATACAGTGTGCAAAACATCAAAGTGCTAAAGTGGAAATGTAACATATCTAAAACGGTATAATGTGCAAACAATTCAGAAACAAAGTGCTATAGTGCAAAAAATAAATCAGCCATCACTTTAAAAAAGCCAGGAAGTCAAAGAGAAAATAAAAATCTGTGTTATTTCCAATACAAAAGTCCTAGAACCAGGGCTTTTTATCTCAGAAAGTAGGTGCAGGAACTCTGCCCTTCTCCCTTCATCTCCACCGCCTACTCACCCCCAAGCATGCCCCTTGGCTCCACACCAAGCATGTCCCTTGGTTCCATCCCCCTACCCACCCCCAAGCATGTCCCTTGGTTCCACCCCCCTTCCCACCCTCAAGCATGTCCATTGGTTCCACTCCCCTACCCACCCTCAAGCATGTCCCTTGGTTCCACTCCCCTACCCACCCTCAAGCATGTCCCTTGGTTCCACCCCCCTTCCCACCCTCAAGCATGTCCATTGGTTCCACTCCCCTACCCACCCTCAAGCATGTCCCTTGGTTCCACTCCCCTTCCCACCCTCAAGCATGTCCCTTGGTTCCACTCCTCTACCCACCCTCAAGCATGTCCCTTGGTTCCACTCCCCTACCCACACTCAAGCATGTCCATTGGTTCCACTCCCCTACACAACCCCAAGCATGTCCATTGGTTCCACTCCCCTACACAACCCCAAGCATGTCCCTTGGTTCCACCCCCCTTCCCACCCTCAAGCATGTCCCTTGGTTCCACCCCCCTTCCCACCCTCAAGCATGTCCATTGGTTCCACTCCCCTACCCACCCTCAAGCATGTCCCTTGGTTCCACCCCCCTACCCACCCCCAAGAATGTCAGTTGGTTCCACCCCCCTACCCACCCCAAGCATGTCCCTCCCAGCAAAAATAGTTCCTCTAACAACAACAATAGATCCTCACACAAAAAAAGATCCCCACCGGTGACAATGGACCCTCCAGTACACCCCAACCACCATTTGCCATTACATACATTCAGTGCAGGAGGTGCCGGAACTGCGTTCCCCCTGAAAAAAAGCCCTGCCTAGAACCATTCAATATTGTGTCGTATCAAGAGTGATAACTTCACAAAAGTGCTACTTGTGCATCACCTAGTGTGATCCTTTACAAATTTGACTCACCAGAAACACAGGCTAAAAAAATTATACACCAGCTACTGCGCCAAACTATGGGATTTGTAACGCCACTCCAGTGGCGGCTGGTACTGAATATTTGGGAAGGGGGGAACAAACCAGCCTCCCTCACTTGCACCGCCACCACAGAAGCCGCCACCACACCGCCCCCAGTGCTTTGCGCCCCGAGCACACCCTTTTTTAAGCCAATTAGAGCCTCAGGCTCTAATCATGTGCGTCAATAAGAAAAAAAACATTGAAATACATGCGTCCGACACCCTGCATGTAGATTAGGGTTCAGGCACATGGCTTGGGGGGGGGGGGCACTCCCCTTATGGACCCACTATTCCACTCCAGACTCTGCTTTTTCTGATAACTCTTCTTCCATAGATCATCGCTACACAGAGGGAGGGTAGAAAGATGGAAGCTTCCATAGTGTTTGTCATGGACCATGAAATACTGAAATCCTAATTCATGTATTACAGAAGATTTAATTCTGAACCTCAGCCAGGTCAATAGACTCAGAAGAAATACTCATTGTCCATTGTGTGATAACCCTATCTAAAGCCTTTCTATTATCAGGTGTAAATGACTTCTGCCCTGTCTCAATTCTCCAGACGGCTCCATTGTTCTGTGGCTGGCTATTGTGTACATTGATTGACCCCCTGGGGCTTTTGTCTGAAAACACATCACAGGCCTGGCCACACATATTCAGGCTATTCAAGTATTGGGACCAATCTCTGCGGAGACATTTTCAAGTCCTCATTTGCATGGTTTAGGAGGACCAGAATGGAGACTGCATACTTTACAATGGACCAATAGGAAAGCGGTTGTTGGGGGCGGGATGTTCCAAATCCTGTATAAAGTGTGCTGTGTACTTTCAATAAAGTGTGTCCTGTTACATTCAGCATTAAGCCATGGCTCATGTGTGGATTATTCAGCGATTCCAGGGATATTCCTAGTCGGGGAATATTGGGTGATTTCTTTTATGGGAGAAGAAGGGAATGGATGGCGGAGATATGTTCGACTACCGTCACAGTGTTAAAACAGGCTTTAATTAAAACATAAGAATCCCCGTACAAAGTGTCCTTCCGACACTGGGGTAAATCGCTCATTCGTCTAGCTCAGTGATGGAGAACCTTGGCACCCCAGATGTTTTGAAACTACATTTCCCATGATGCTCGTGCACTCTGCAGTGTAGTTGAGCATTATGGGAAATGCAGTTCCAAAACATCTGGGGTGCCAAGGTTCGCCATCACTGGTCTAGCCTCTCGTTTCCAGTCGAAAAACCCGAACACGATGTCAGCATGCGTGGGGACATCAGTATCTTTGCCCTGTCCTACGCGTTTCATCATGAAGACGTTCTGCACCGCAAATGTTTTTTTTATAAAAATGATTTAATTATATACACAAAAAAAAATTACAGAAAAAATATTGGAGTCCAGGGTTGTGCTTTAAAGCAACAGTGTTTGATCACCCTTCATGGACAGAGGACAGGTTTACACCTCAACCATGTCAGGCGCAGCACTCTTAGTTCTCCTTCAGTCCCAGTTGCCCCAAACCTCTCACAGGACTATAGTCTTTTAATCTACTTCCTGCGAGCTCAGCAGGAGGTCAAGGACACATCTCTTGAAAGTGTGTCATCAAGCCACCCTGGCTTTCGGGAGAAGGTTGAAGATAAAACGTTTTAGCCATGTCTTATGGTTCCATTTTCTGCATCATATGCCTTGTTTCCACTGAATGGAATGGTTCGGGTTGGTACAGTTTGGAGCGCTTAGAATGGTCCGGTCTATTCTGCTGAGCGTTTCCACTGCAAGTCGGACCATCAGGGGCCATTCAGGGTTTAGAAAACAATGCCTAGGGTGTCCACCAATCAGTGGAATGTATTCTAGCTCCGCCCTAACCGAACTGTTCCATTTTCTATGGCCCCACATCTGAAGCAGAACCCAGAATGGTCCAGTACGGTTCGGTTTTATGGCACACTTTCATAATGGAAACACCCAAAATAGCGTACCATACCGATCCGCTCAGTGGAAACGAGGCATTAGAGGACCCATTCACTGCAGGAAATGGACATCATGTGACCGGACAGAGGACAGTTCAAAAAGACATGTATACTAAAATATTAAGGCAAATAAGGGTGCTCAAAGCGGAGTTCCACCCTAAAAATTAACTTTCTATTAACAGCTTGCCTTTAACCTCCCTGGCGGTATGATTCTGTCTGGAATTACGTACCAAAAGCGGTACAATTATTTTGCATGGAAATTCTGCGTTTTATACTGTAGGCCTGCAATTTTTAGGAATAACTCACTTAAATTTGTCCAAACCAGAGTCTAGTAGACATCCCGGGTATGATAAAGTTTGAAACACAAAATCATAAAATTATAATATAATAAATAACTATAAATAATTATAACAAATAATAATGTAATTATAATAAAAATTATTCACTAATGTAATCAAATCAAAATCACTGAAATTTGCTCAGTTGCAGAATTGTCGCTGTCATTACTTTTATTTTTTTATGACGAATTTCCCCCCCAATCGCTATCGCTCAATTCTGCAAATGATTATAATTTATTATCGCTGTTTTCTAGCTGCTCTAAAATCACTTTTGACATAAAGGGACACTTTTGGTTGCTATGGACAATCTACAGTTTGCAGTTTTATTATGTAAAAGAACATGCAGGGCACAGGGCAGACCACTAGGGACAGGGGGGGTGTGTACTTTTTACATACAGTACTGTAATCTATAAGATTACAGTATTCTGTATGTAATGTGTTTGTTTACATTTTTGAATTTGCCGCCGGTCTCCGCCCCCGTGCGCCGTTACGTCGCAGGAAACGGAGATCGGCGGCGCACGGGCACTGTGTGAGCCGAATGGAGGACGCCACTCGCTCACACAGCGGGGATGCATCGCTGGATCCAGGGACAAGGTAAGTACAGTATACCCAGCCTGGATCCAAGGTAAGCCAGCGCGCGCTGCAGGCTCTGCATTCACCCCGAGCGCGATTCGGGGATATCGATATTTGCCTGAAAAATCCAACCCGAATCGCGCTCGGGGATACCGGCAGGGGGGTTAATGTAAAAACAAAAAAAAGTTTTTACTCACTTTTATCTGGCCGTTACTAGGCAGATTTCGTAATCTGCCTAGTTCCTGGTCCTAGGTGGTTAGAATTTCTGTCCTAAGACCCCATTGCCTCCTGCGACTTGATGACACTAATTTCCTAGGAGTCTCTGGCCATTACTGTGCCTAAAAATTGCCCAGCATGCACCTCTCCCTGAAAACCAGGAAGTAAAAGGAACTGGGCTTCACACGCCCACACATATGATGGATATGCCCACACATATGATGGATACGCCCACACATATGATGGATACGCCCACACATATGATGGATACGCCCACACATATGATGGATACAGCCACAACATGAGCTGGAGGATATAAGGCAAGTGTTAGCTCCCCAATCGTTCCAGAAATCATAGCAATCAGGACAAGTCTGATCATTGGAGGAGAAAAGCAAAGCATGAGTTCCCAGTACAGCTAGAGAACTGACCACGCTGAGCTCTCTTGCCTAGTGTAGTCAGTTTTTAAGAGGAAAGCAGAGGGATGAGAAGGAACACCAAGGATTTCACACAAAGGAAGCACAAAAAATAAAAAAGGGATAATTTCTAATACAAGTACATGGTACAGCAGGCGCAGATCAGGAATTTTAAAAGCTGGGGTAACAAACACTTGGCAAAAAATGCAAAAACAATGCTGGTGTCCCCTTTAATAACACAGAAAATATATAATGAAAGTGATTTACCTTTATTATACCAGGGTAGGTACCAAGGGCATGAGATATTGATTGTTGTGTTGGGTGGAGCATCGGGCCAGCAAGCAAAATTATCAAATGTCCGGTTACAGACCAGCCCTGGAAGATCAAATGCACCGATTATAGATCGATCTTTATAAAGAGATCTTCAGAACATCAGCTTCGAAGCATTAGAGAAGGGACAGTGTCGCTGACCTAAGGATCTAGGAAAATTTGGAAGCCAGAGTTTGAAATACATGATTTTAGCCCTTGGAATCCTGTAATCTGCAAGAAAAACTGATACCAAAAGGTGAAGCACCATATTTTGTAGTAACCAGGGCTGTCTTAATGCATGGGCACCCCTGGGCACTGCTCAGGAGCCCCAGGTGCATAGGGGGCCCCATGAAAGTCTTACATTAAATCATAAATGCCAACTGTCCCAGATTTTCCAGACCAGTCAAGCGTTTTACTAAGCTGTCCCAGGATGGCCATGTCCTGAGCAGTATTCTGGAACCTGTGCTTCCCAGTATTCCTGATCCCAGTATTGTGCCCTCCTGACCCCGCCCCCATACTATGCCCTTTTGTCTCCAACCCTGTACTTTGTGTGGGTTTGTCTTTGATTTATCAAATGCTTTTTTATATTGTTTAAAATCAATTTTATTGAAAGTACTAATAAATATATATTTTTTTATTCCATCAACTAATTCTTGAGAGTAAGGGCTAGATTCAGGTAGGAGCGGCGCAATTGTAAAGTTGCGTAGCGTATGCTATTTACACTACGCCACCGTAACTTTTACGGGCAAGTGCTGTATTCTCAAAGCACTTGCTCCGTAAGTTGCAGGGGCGTAGCGTAAATAGGCCGGCGTAATGCAATATGGGAAGGTAGGGGGTGTCTTCCATTTTAATTAAGCGCGCCCCCGCGCTGAACGAACTGCGCATGCGCCGGCCGGGAACGTAGCCCAGTAGGCATGCTCCAAATCACAACGCAAATCCTCAATGAAAACGATGTGAACACCACTTACGCAAAGCCCTATTCGCGAACGTTTTACGCAAACGACGGGAAAAAATATACGCCGGCACGCCAACCATACTCAACACTGGCTGCACCTCATATAGCAGGGGTAACATTACGCCGGAGTTACACTTACGCAAACGACGTAAAAAAAATGCGCCGGCCGTGCGTACGTTCGGGAATCGGCGTATAGGCTCATTTGCATATTCGACACGTAAATCGACGGGAACGCCACCTAGCAGGCGCATAGATAGGAGGGCTCAGAAACAGAGATACGACGGCGTATCTGGAGATAGGCCGTTGTATCTCTTTGCTGAATCTAGCCCAAAGTGCGTAAATTGGAGCAGGCCCAGAGCATTTCTTTGCCCAGCGGCCCATGATGTTATTAAGACAGCCCTGGTAGTAACCTCATCCATGGACCACCACAGTCACAGGGGAACTCAGGCAGGAGAGGGAAGGAAAACCTGGACGAGGGGTGGTATTTACTGCAACTGATCCCCTCTATTTTTCAGGAGGAGGAGGAAGGGAGGGAGGAGGAGGAAGGAGGAGGAGAGGAGGAAGGGGGAGGAGAGGAGGGAGGGGGAGGAGGAGGAGGAGGAGGAGAAGAGGAAGGGGGAGGAGAGGAGGGAGGGGGAGGAGGAGGAGAGGAGGAAGGGGGAGGAGGAGGAGGAGGAGGAGGAGGAGGAGGAGGAGGAGGAGGAGGAGGAGGAGGAGGAGGAGGGAGGAGGAGGAAAGGGGAAAGAGGGAAAGAGGGAAAGAGGGAAAGAGGAAAAGAGGAAAGAGGAGGAAGGAAGAAGGAGGAAAGAGGAAGGAGGAAGGAGGAAGGAGGAGGAGGACAATAAAGTGAATCAGCGATGGTAATTTTTGGTAATTTCCCCTTGGGGATAAATAAAGTTTTCCTAATCTGAATAAATGCCACTCTTGCCGCCCCTCCTGTCCAGGTTCCCCTTCCTTCTGGACATTGAAATTAAATAATGCTCAAGTGCTAAAACACACGTTTAGACGTAACAAGCATTTTTTCAGCCAAAAACACTGCTGCTCCTTCGACACACTTGTAGTAGGGTTATTTTTTTCGTTCTAATATGCAGGGATGTTTAGAGAAAAAAAAAATACAAGGCACCCTAATGCCGCGTACACACGATCATTTTTCGGCATGAAAAAAACAAAGTTTTTCGGAATGTAGAAAAAACTTTGTTTTTTCCAACTTCATCATTAAAACGACGTTGCCCACACACTATCGTTTAAAAAAAAAATGCTCTAGCAAAGCGCGGTGACGTACAACACACGCACTATAAAGGAGAAGTTACATGTGGATGACACCACCCTTGGGGCTGCTTTAGCTTATTCCTTGTTAGTAAAAGATGAGTCGCTCTTTTCTGTCTGTTACAGCGTGATGAATGTGCTTACTTCATTACGAATGCTAGTTTTACCAGAACGAGCGCTCCCGTCTCATAACTTGCTTCTGAGCATGCGCAGGTTTTTAACGTTGTTTTAGCCCACACACGATATTTTTTTACAACCCGAAAAACGACATCCTTTAAAACGTTGTTAAAAAATAGAGCATGTTCGGACAAAAAATTGTCATTTTTCTGAACCCGAAAAATGATGTGAAGCCCACACACCATCATTTTAAATGATTTTTTTTTAAAACTTTGTTTTTTTCATGCCGAAAAATGATCGTGTGTACGCGGCATTAGGGGCAGTGTTAAAAAGGTCCAGTATGGGGGTCTCAAACTGGTGGCCCTCCAGCTGTTGCGAAACTACAAGGCATTGCAAGGCTGACAGTTACAAGCACGACTTCCCCAGGCAGAGGCATGATGGGACTTGTAGTTTTTTTGCAACAGCTGGAGGGCCGCCAGTTTGAGACCCCTGGTCTAGTGTGTATGAGGCCTTATAATAAGCATTTGTGATCCGATAAGACTAGAGCTTTTACCTGATGAAAGAGGCTCCCTTAACATCTTGTCATGGCACTCCATGGCGTATTTCTTCCAGCTGTCACGCAGGTAATTCATCATCTGAGCAGAGGCAGCCTGATCATAGAAGACATGAAAATCAAGCCATGGACACAGAGAAAAGAGGTGTAATGCAAAAGGTTAATCATCGTCCGTAATATCATTGCTTCCTAAATGTCCATCAGCTGACATGCAAGATCTTTTCACCAAAGAGGAACCAGGCAACGACCACAATTACGGAGAACTTGTTTAAGGACATATTCATCACTTCAAGAAAGTTGAACTTAACGACAACCTATTAATGGCGGGTTTATGCAAGGATTTTAAAACTCACTCTTAAAGTGGATGTAAACCCAAAAAAACATTTCTTTTTTTTGATGTCACAATGTAGAGTATAAGATTTTCTATCATCTGTGCCCAGTCTTGCCATCCAGCGCTGAGTAATAGTCTTTTAAAGTTCAGTGCAAATTAAGAGAATGCCAGATAAAAACCTGCCAAATTATAAAGTCCGTTTCTCTGTTCTTGCTTTCAGTGACAGGTTATTTACCTATCTAGCTTGGACATGTTTATCATAACAAGAGGTTAGCAAAGTTCATTGTATATTACTAGGATGTGTTATGATGTTATATCACCTCATGTTATGATAAACAAAACATAACATATGATAAACATGTCCTAGCTAGATATGTAAATAACCTCTCACTCAAAGCAAGAAGAGAGAAAACTGACTTTTTATCTAGGCAGGGTTTTATCTGGAAGGCTGTTCATTTTCACTGAGCATAAGAGAGTATTTCTCAGATCTGGATTAACTCTGTGTGGCAAGACTGAGCACAGATGATAGGAAATCTTATACTCTACATTGTGACATCAAAAAAAATTTTTTGGGGGGGTTTACATCCACTTTAAGCCTCGTACACACACGCTTGGTGTACTCAGCAAGAAAACTGCTGGCAGAGCTTTCTTGCCGAGTAAACCGTGCGTGTGTACGAGGCTTTCAGTTTTTTTTTCCTCCAGAAAACTGGCCAGAATCTAGACGAGAAAAACCTGCTCTCTATTTTCTCGTTGTGAGATTCTCTGCAGTTTCCCTGCCGAGAAACCTGAGAGTGTGTGTATACTTACCTGTTGCCGTGGAAACCTGCGCATGCTCGACATGACTTTGACGCATGCGCGGTAGCTTCCTAGGCATAGAGTGCAGCAAGATGGCGGCGACAGCATCGAATGTGACGAGCGCATGCTCGTCTTACGCGATGACGTCACCACGTTCTTGCCATTTAAAACAACCACAGTTGTCTGTACACTCAAGCGGCAAGAGATTCTTGCCAAGAATCTCATCGGAAAAACAAAGTTTTTTTTCCTGACGGGATTCTAGCCCGTGTGTACAGGGCTTCAGAGCTAAACCCAAATCAATAAAATCTCATATAAACTTTAACATGTTCTTTTTCAATTCTTTTATATCTGCTGCTCATCTTAAAATGATCCCTGGTGATCCTGCTTGTTCAGGCACTTTCTGTTATGGGCTTGCAAGTATTCCAAATGCTTCAGCATTGTCACCCTGTCATTTGTGCCTCCCAGTTAGGACTACGGGTGGCTGTGCTGGCACACATTGTCCAGGCATGGTCCACCATTGTCCCCATCAGGAAGCTGGCCCAGAGCAATGATATGCTGTTAATGCTGGAGTTAGAGTGACCATGTGTCCCAGATTGCCCGGGACAGTCCGGCATTTTGACGTTCCGTCCCAGGTCCCGGGCACCTTCATTCCAGGACAATACAGTGTCCCAGAATGAAACCGACACAGCCACCCTCCACCCCTCTATCGGTTTCCCCCAAAAAAGCCACCACATCGCCGCTTTACTCACTGACAGCACTTGTCCTGGCCGGGAATATCTGGAGAGGCACAATCCCCACCCCCTGCTTGTGATCGGAGAAATCATAAATCCCGCCTTCTGTGTCTAATCACAGCAGGGCGGTTTAAAGCCATCATTGGAACAAGGTAAAAGGGGTCTCGGCCAGTCAGGATAAGTGCTGTTAGTGACTAAGGTGGCGAATGGCGATGCGGCTGCCTTTTTTGGGGGCTTGATCAATGTTTCTGGGTAGAGCGGGCATTCCGCCGCCCCAGCTGTGCTGTGATTCATTACAGCACAAGCTGATTTTTGGGAAGGGGGTCCCTGAATGGCCATTTGGAAATGTGGTCACCCTAGCTGGAGTGTGTGCATGCAAACCATTGTCTTTGCTAGAATCTGGCGTCGGAAGAGACGTTCCCCCGGGTCTAAAGCCTGGTACATCAAGTGTAGAAACACCTCTGATGGTAAATCTTAATGGCTGTCCTGTGTTCATGGCACCGTCTCCATACAACTTTTTTTATTACAGATATTTTAAACAAGCTTTTAAAATCATTGTGGAATAAAGTGCCAGCGCAATGGTAGTATCATAAACACTGGGCAGAGTGCAGGCAGCAACAGGTGGAGCGATATCCCATATACATGGTTCTAGGAGAACAGGTAATGGTGTGGGATCATTTCAGCTTCATTCAGGCAAGTAACAACTGACCACCAAAGGAAGGGGGCCATGATGTTGAAGGGGGCACTCTGAACACCAATTCTGTTAGACGCATTGACCACTGGAAAACCAATGCTGTGGGGGGAATTGAACACTGGAACACCAATGGGAAGGGGGCACTGGCCACTGCATACCTCCCAACTTTTTGAGATGGGAATGAGGGACACCTATCAGCAAAAGTATGTAGAAATAGGACACACCCCTTGCCACGTTCCCCTTAAAGGAGAATTGTACAAAAAAACAAGATTGGTTGAACCCACAAGTGCTTTTTTACCACTACTATTCCTTTATATTGGCTTTTGGAATTTACAAATGAAGAAATTTAGAAATGGGATGAAAGATTTAGCACTGAAAAACCCTTTTTGATAGATAAAAAGTGCATTTTATATACATCTATATAGATCAGACCAAAATGAGGGACAAATGAAGAGGAATGAGGGACAGAGGGACATTGCTCCAAATCAGGGACAGTTGGGAGCTATGCCACTGAAACATCAGTTCTGTAAGAAGCACAGACCACCAACATTTAAGTGGACGCTGAGCACTGGCCACCAACATTGGCACTGGAAAACCAATGTTGTATGGGAATTGACCACTGAAACACCAATGGGGTAGGGGCACTGGCCATTGGAACATCAATTCTGTAGGATGCACTGAGCACTGGCACTGAAAAACAAATGCTGTAGGAGGCATTGACCACTGGAACACCAATGGGGTTATGGGGCACCGACCACTGGAACACCAATGGGGAAGAGGGCACTCTGACCACAAACGTCTAAGTGAGCACTGGCCACCAACATTGACATTTTGTTTGGGTGCCACGTCGCACGACCGTGCAATTGTCAGTTAAAGCGACACAGAGCTGAATCACAAAAAATGGCCTGGTCGTTGAGCAGCCAAATCTTCCGGGGCTGAAGTGGTTAAAGGCTACCATCTAATTTAATCCCCCCCCCCCCCCCAAAAAAAAGTACATGCACCTCATCTTTTATCACAATGCATCATGACGTATGGCAATGTGTTACTGATCAGTATAGTGCACTGTGGTGCATGGTGGTGGCGTTTGGGGGGCTATTCAAAATAAATGACACTCAACACACCAACACGTAGGTGTAAAGCTGCCTTTACAATAGATTTATAAAAAGCATTAATAATTCCTTCTATAGCAATACCTTGTCTAGCTACTGCTCTTGCAGCATAGAGAAGATATTGTCTGTGAACTGTCACTCCTATTTACCTCTCTGGATAATACATGTGTGGCTCTGTGTAAGCAGAGGATGTGACATGCACTCCTGGTCATTCCCTCTTATTATGAACTGCTGGAGGATTTCCAAGAAATGCTGGACTCGGGAAAAATCGATCACTGGGGACATTTTGGGGACTGAGTGAGGCATACATCTAAGAGGCAAGCTCTATGGCGATTCTTCTCATTGTCTTTCTAGAAACAGAACTTATTAAGAACAACTTTGCCACATTCTTTTTTCTGGTTGGGACAGAATTAGAATTTTACAATTGAGAATTGGACCACATGGCCATTTAAGTTTGGGATAGTTTGTTCATTTTAGTTTTGGCACAGGACGGAAATTTTACTTTGGCAAAATTAAAATTGGAATTTTAATCTTGCACATGATGGAAATTTTAGTTGGGCACATGATGGAAATTTTAGTTGGGCACAGGGTGGGAATTTTAGATGGGCACAGGGTGGGAATTTTTGATGGGCACAGGACGGACATTTTAGTTTGGCAAAGAATTTTGCACATTAGGGTTGACACTATAGACACTATAGACACTCCCCCTTGCTCGGTATTGGATGGATCCCCGAGAAGGGGAGTGTCTATACATGGTGGCGCGGGCATTTACAAGTATTCAAAACAAAAGCTTGTAATGCACGCTACGCTATAATGCAGGGGGATTAACGGTGGTATGCGACGGCGGCGGCATACGTGGGGGACATATCATAGCTACAGGTATGAGGGACAGGACATGGCTGCAATATGAAGTATTCTATTTTGGTATCGGGGGTATTTGCGGGAGTACAAGTACTCCCGCAAATACTCGGCATCGGTCCCGATACCGATACTAGTATCGGTATCGGGACAACCCTATTGCACATGATGGAAATATTAGTTGGGCACTGTAACGGAAGGGCCCGTGGAACCCAGAAGCTCCCCGATGCCTCTTATGTGTAGATCACCCTGTTTCTCTAATAGGGGCACAGAGTGAATGAGAACCCCACTATAGTCTGGGCTAGTCAGATTTAATGCAGTATATAGTGTATATAATGTATATATATTGTGTGTTGGCTGTGGTATACCATAAAGCTTGCTGTGATTGCATTCTATTGTCTATTGTGGTAATTAAGTTTGCTACTGTGATAAATGTGTAATTGAATCCAGACTGGCTTCTAAGGTTCTGTCATTGTGGCTTGTGCTAATTGACCCTGTATTGTGTGAAGGAGTCCTGTGATAAATGTGTATTGCAAGTTAACAGACAGTCTAAAGGTCATGGGTATGAGACATCAGATGTAGTTAATTAGCTCATGTAAATTAGATCAGAAGCTGGAGTCACGATGTCTACCAAAAAGATGTGTATGTGTATTGGGGCTCATTGTGTGATGTTGTGGGTGGAATTGGGCCATTGTCCATTTGGACTCCAGTATCCTAACTGTATATAGGAGCCTGATTTTCTCAATAAAGGGTCTATTCATGTGGAACCTCAAACAGAGCTGTGTGTCTCATTATTGGGGTTCGTCTGCCTGACTGTGGAGTGTCAGTAGCTGTCTTGGGTTCGGGAATGGAATATCTTAAACGGCTTTAACCCCTGTCCCATTTGGGGTTCCGTTACAGGGACATGGTGGGAATTTTAGTTGGGCACAGGGTGTGAATTTTAGTTGGGCACAGGGTGTGAATTTTAGATGGGCACAGGGTGTGAATTTTAGATGGGCACAGGGTATGAATTTTAGATGGGCACAGGGTGTGAATTTTAATCCTGCAAACAATGGAAATATTAGTTTGCCCAACTAAAATTTCCATCCTTTACCAAACTAAAAAGTCCATTCTTTGGCACAGGACGGGAATTTTTGTTTGGGTTAGGGAATTATCATTATGAGAATTAGGGTTGTCCCGATACCACTTTTTTAGGACCGAGTACAAGTACCGATACTTTTTTTCATGTACTCGCCGATACCGAATACCGATACTTTTTTTAAATGTCATGTGACAGTTTTCAAACCACAATACAGACTAAGGATATTTTCTTTAGAATTATGAAGAACTCTAACTCAAGACATTATAAAATAATAAAAATGAGTAAAAATGAATAAAAATGTTTTATTTTCTTGTCACGCAGTAGTAAAAAACTCAAAGAATTTTCACAGAACATGTTGATAAATACAAAAAAAGTATTCAATTTAGGTATCGGGAGCATTTGCGCGAGTACAAGTACTCCCGCAAGTACTCGGTATCGGTCCCGATACCGATACTAGTATCGGTATCTGGACAACCCTAATGAGAATCTTAATTTGGGACAGAGTGCCAGGTTTACTTTGGGGCAGCATGGAACATTTAATTTGGCACAGGAGGGCAATTTCAGTTTGGAACAGGACGGGAATTTTAGTTTGGCATAGGGTGTGAATTTTAATTTTGGACAGGACAGGATGTAAATTCCTAATTAGGGACAATTTTAGTTTGGTAAAGCAAGGAATGTTTAGTTTGGCATAGGATGGGAATTTTAGTTTGGAATCAGTTGGCAGGAGGAGAATCTTAAAAGGGTTGTAAATGTTTGTTTTTTTATTTTTACATTGTTGGTGCACTTACTTTTTCCTTCGATTTCCCTTCTAATTTTTTTTTCTTTGTCTGAATTTCTCACTTCCTGTTCCTCCTCAGTAAGCTGTTCTGGCTGACTAACCCCCAGCCAGAACACCTTGGGTGATGGGGGCAAGCTTACTGAGGAGAAACGGGAAGTGAAAAATTCAGACAAAAAAAAAAAAAAAAAGTCGTTTATTGGCGTTTTGGCTTTTTTTTTTTTTAAAAGCCCATAAACTGAACTCTATGTTAGCCCATGTGCATGGGCACACCTGGGCGTTTTTTTGTGTTAATGAGCATGGAAGTTTATTGGCTTTTTTCTGAACGCCCGAAATTTGCATTCAAAGTGCCGTTTTTCAGCGGGAAAAAACGCAAAACACTCAAACGCTGGCGCCAGCGTTTTTTTATCCATTGAAAAAAAATAAAGTAAAAAAAAATAAACAAAAAGTAATCTATTTAGAAAAAAAAAAATGAACCTTTACAACCTTTAATTTGGAACAGGGTGCCAATTGTAGTTTGGGACAGGTTGGCAAGTTGCATTTGGCATATAATTAAATTATTTGGCCTCAACACCAAACAATACAGCTCCAAATGACACCAAATTTCTATAGTAAAGCATGGAGGTGGCAATATCCTGTTATGGGGGTATTTCTCTGCAGCATGGACTGGAGCATCAGGATAGAAGGAAAAATTGATGGGGCAAAATACTGTCAAAATTCTTGAGGAAAATATTCTGCGCTCTGCCAGAAAGTTGTGAATGGGAAGAAGGTTTACCTTCCAACATGACAATGACCCAAGGGCAAAGGACGAATTTCCTTGCATGGCCTAATCTGAGACCAAACTCAAACTCCATTGAAAATCTGTGGAATGACTTGAAGACTGCAGTCCACAAACAGTCACCATCAAATGTAAATGAACTTGAGCAGTTATGCAAAGAAAAGTGGGCAGATATTGCAAAGTCTAGATGTGAAAAGTTAGTAGAGACAAATCCCAACAGACTAAAGGCTGGAATTAAAGCAAAAAAGGTGGTCCAACAAAATACTGACACAAGGGGGTGATCCCTTTTCCCAACTCAGGGATTCTGTTTTTGAAAGGATGGGGAAGGGTTTACCCTTTGAGGAGATTCTCCTCATCCCTTTCCAGGCCATAGTTGTTAAAGGGGTTGTAAAGGTAAAACAATTGTTTACCTAAATAGCTTTCTTTACCTTAGTGCAGTCCTCCTTCACTTACCTCATCCTTCCATTTTGCTTTTATGTCCTTATTTCTTCTGAGAAATCCTCACTTCCTGTTCTTCTGTCTGTAACTCCACACTGTAATACGAGGCTTTCTCCCTGGTGTGGAGAAAGCCTCTTGAGGAGGCAAACAGGAGAGTCAGGACGCCCACTAACACGCAGCTTCATTCTCTATCTGCAAAGTAGAGTGTGTCCTGACTATCCTGCTCGCCCCCTCAAGAGGCTTTCTCCACACCAGGGAGAAAGCCTTGCATTACTGTGTGGAGTTACAGACAGAAGAACAGGAAGTGAGGATTTCTCAGAAGAAATAAGGACATTTAAAAGCAAAATGGAAGGATGAGGTAAGTGAAGGAGGACTGCACTAAGGTAAAGGAAGCTATTTAGGGAATTTTTTTTTTTTACCTTTACAATCCCTTTAAATCTTCGTCCCGTAAAGCTTAACTCCAGGCACAAAAAAAAAAAGTTTCTTTAAATATAAACTTCAAATGCTGCAAAGGATAATAATCAAATGCATTTAACAACCCAAAAAGTATTGCAATTAAAAGTAGAAGTGACATCATCATTAAAAAAAAAAAAAATACATAATAATTAATGAACAAAGAGGTGAATTTTTAATATCTTAACTTACTGTTTGCACAAGTACCTGGTATAGCGCTATCAGCACCAGAAAGACACGGAGGCGGATAGGCTGGGGCATCACTGGGCACCGACAACCTCATCTGGAGGATTTTGTGATTTCCTGCAGTGGAGCCTTCAGGATAAGTGCGCACGGCTGCAGCAGCTGGAAAAATAAAAATAAGGAATAGAAGTTAATACAAAAGATCTCAAGTTTTAACCACAAAAAAATATATACAAAACACCATATGTCAAGGGTTTTAATTTTCTTGTTGGAGATTAGAAATATAGTGCCTTGAAAAAGTATTCATACCCCTTGAAAATATTTCACATTTTGTCATGTTACGACCAAAAACTTAATTTCTTTTATTGGGATTTTATGTGATAGACCTACACAAAGTGGCACATAATTGTGACGTGGAAAGAAAATTATAAATGGGTATCAATTTTTTTTTACAAATAAATGTAAAAAAGTGTTGGGTGCATTTTTTGGTTTTGTAACATGACAAAATGTGAAAAAAAAGGGGTACGAATACTTTTTCAAGGCACGGTATGCACTGACCTTTTACTAAAGCCAATCTCCGGGGAAACAGATGGTTAACCTGCCAAAGGATTTGTATAAAACTGTCCATCCCATCCTGAGGTTTCAACAGCTCTGCCACACAGCACAGATAGGTTCGTGACCTGATTTTTCTAATATAGTTAGTCACCATTTGTAACTGGACAGAAAAGGAGCAGAAGCAGATTGGGGAGATTGCCTATCTGCTCTCTCTATTACAGTCAGCACGTTTCTTGTCAGCAAATACAATAAAAAAAATAAAAAAAAGAGTCCCACGGGGGGGCGTGGCTGAGCATGTCAGAGGATGCATTCTCTTGTGCTCCCGCCAAAGATAAGCTAAACCAAGCAATAAAAAGGCACAAACCTGGACGAATTGGGACTCTCAATTCCCCCTCAGACTGCAGACCATTAGTTTGATCACCCTGCAGCGCCAAATGATCATCAGGGTGATGGCGAAGCGCCTGAAAGATCTCAGAGCAGCGTCGAACCCAGGCCTGCAATATGTCGCTGGCCTGCTTCTGGCCAGGCATAACAGGGGCAGCAGTGCGTTTGGAGCGCTTCGCCTGGAATGCCGATCCGATCCCCTCAGTCTCTGCCAGCGAGATGGCCCCTGCAGCACCAGCAACCAAGCACAGTGTGAGGACACAGTCTGCAGCACCATCCGAGGTAACAGAGGGAGGTGACTGGACAGAGTGGCCAGTGGTGGAAGGAGGGGGGAGTGATAACAGGCCTGCTGCTAGCCAGCCTTCCATGTCTTGCCCTGCAGAGGAGCCAACACAGATGTATTTATGGCTGTGCAACACTGCAACAATATTCTAATATCCCTGTCCATGCAATTCCACCACCTAAGAGAGGATGTCCCCATCATGAGATATGATATGCAGGAAGTGCGGGAGCGCACTTCTGCTCTTGAGGGCAAGGTGAGCAACATAGAGGATGAGCTGGGCCCAGTTCAGCGAGATATCAAAGTTGTGCATATGCAACCTAACCATCATGCCAATCGCATTGATGACCTAGAAAATAGACTCGGAAGGAATAATGTACCCATTCTGGGTCTTCCTGAACATTTGGAGGGAAGGAATCCCACAGAGTTCATTGATAAATGGCTGCTGGAGGTCTTTGATGAGCATGATTTCACCCCTTTCTTTGCGGTAGAACGAGTGCATAGGTTTCCTACCAGGCCCTTGCCCCTGAGCAATATGCCTTGTCCGTTCATCCTAAAAATGCTGCACTACAGGGACAAGGACAAAATCCTATCTTTAACCCGTACTAAGGACAATATTGAAGTGAATGGCTCAAGAGTCTCCTTTTTCCCCCCCAGACTATTCCAGGTCCAAAAACTAAGAGCTCAGTTTGCGGATGTTAAAAGATGCCTCCGCACCCTTCAGATCCAGTACGCCACGCTTTACCCCACTAAGCTCCGAATTGTTGCTAGAGGTGAAACACTGATCTTCAAAAACCCCAAGCGGCTGCCACCTGGCTCGACAGAAATGAGCAACACCTACCTCGTCCCCCTCGCAACAAATAAGCCTTTCTTAATTAACATTATGTCTCAGAGAAATCCTAGCCTACTCAGGGAATGGAAATGCCTTTATCACCACAAAAAGATAATGGCAGTGAATGAATGGATATCAACAACATAATCCACAGTTAATTATATTCAGTGCAGTCTCATCAGTGAAGCCCCATCATTGACCGCCAGAGAAGCTCCATCAGTGACCGCCAGTGCAGCCTCACCAGTGCAGCCTCACCAGTGAAGCCTCACCAGTGCACATCAGTGAAAGAGAAAAATTGCTTAATTGTAAAATTTTATAAACCAAAAATAAAAAAGTTTTTATATGGTAACAGTGTTGCATAACCGCACAATTGTCAAAGTGTGAGAGAGTTAAAGCAGAAAAATGGCCTGGGCAGGAAGGGGGTACCAGTCGTTAAAACCCTACCTGATGGCTGTTGAGTTAAATACCACTTTAAAAATAAGCATATTTTCTGCTTCCTTTTCAAGTAGAATTCTATTTAAAAGAGAGAATCATTTTGCGTAAACACAATTTCCTCTTTGCATGTTGGTTTTAACACTCTTAGGAGATACCTGAGTGCGCACATCTGCGGGGAAGCTCTTCTATCGGCCCTGTAATTGGCTTTGTGGCAGAGTAACAAGTACACATTTAGAGATAATGGAACACCCTCCAGGTTGGCTAAAGTTTGAACTCAGCCAGCTTCTGTGCCGACTTCTGACATATTGTTTATTAGTGACCTACTCAGAGGGATTAAAGGGAAAGCAGAAGGAATTTGTCACATGGTAAGCTTTTATTCTCTAATATTACAACCAATAGGACCCACATTTTTACGAACGGCTTTGTCACTTTATCTTACATTGGATTTCACAACATCTTTTTTTAACCACTTTAGCCCCGGACCATTTTGCTGGTCAATGACCGGGCCACTTTTTGCGATTCGGCACTGCGCCGTTTTAACTGACAATTGCGCGGACGTGCGACGTGGCTCCCAAATAAAATTGGCGTCCTTTTTTTCCCACAAATGGAGCTTTCTTTTGGTGGTATTTGATCAATTCTGCGGTTTTTATTTTTTTGAGCTATAAACAAAAATAGAGCGACAACTTTGAAAATGAATAAATATTTTTTACCTTTTAAAAGTAGGGAGGGGGTGGTGTCTGCGCTGTGGTAGGGTAGGGATGGAAGAAGTGCAGAAAACTCAGGGAGTGAGTAACTGAACCAATGGACGTGAGTGAATGGGCGTGTAAACACAAATTATACTAAGTGCAGAACATAACAATCTGAATTATGAGTGTACCAACCCAAATGGTGGATATACAAAATAAATAAGCATAAATATACCACAAATTGCAAAATATTGAAAAAACGTGAGTAGTAAACCAAAAATATAAATATAGAGTGTATTAATACAAAGTAAACAGAAAAGTCAATGGGCCAGATTCAGGTAGATGGGCGCTTCTTTACTTTGGAGTAACGTTTCTCATTTACGTTACTCCGCCGACACTTTCGGCGCAAGTACTGTTATTCACATAGCAGTTGCGCGTAAACTTGCGCCAGAGTAACGATAATGCGCTGGCCTAACCCGACGCAAGTGGAAGTGGGTGTGATCATATGTAAATGATGGGCGGAGCCCAGCGCAGAGGCTTACGTTCAGCGCATCATCCACGGAGCATGCGCAGTAAGTGAGGCTTCACTCGGCCCCCTTGTGCGCATGCTTACATCTTCCATGCTTAAACTTGCGCCAGAGTAACGATAATGCGCTGGCCTAACCCGACGCAAGTGGAAGTGGGTGTGATCATATGTAAATGATGGGCGGAGCCCAGCGCAGAGGCTTACGTTCAGTGCATCATCCACGGAGCATGCGCAGTAAGCGAGGCTTCACTCGGCCCCCTTGTGCGCATGCTCACAACTTCCGTCGGCACCACTTCACGGGAAACGTCATCGCAATGCGTTCCGTTGGGCGTTTAAATACGCCCGTAGATGCGCCATTCCGGCACTAAAGTATATCCTGTTCCCCCTCCCCGCAGTGAAGTTACTTTTGTTCTGAGATGGCTGCTCCTGTTCCCCGCAAACACACAGGAGAAAGCTGAACTCTAAAGGCCAGGAGCTGTCAGCCGTCATCTCGGCTATGGAGACCTATGATGTCTTCCTCCATGGCTGTAAAAGTTGACAGACAAGCATGGACAGAGGTGTTGTCCTGCAAGTGGGGGTGCTCAGCTAGCTCTTATCGTCGGTAACGCTGCTGTAGCTGCTCTCCTGCTGACCTGTGGCCGTCTGGAGTAAAGATAAAGCAGCTATTTGTAGAAATAACTTTGCGCCGGACGGACGAGATACGCGCGGCGCATGTAGCCGGCGTATGGTGCTAATCCGTTCGCGAATCGGGAAATCTCCCTCATTTGCATATTTGCAGGGGAAATCAATTGGCGCGACTGATGTGCCAAGCGAAATTATGCGCTGACGAGACTCTGGCGTCGGAAAGTTAAGCCGATCGGAAATGGCCTGTTTTCTGTCGCATCTAGTTTGGTGGGTACGGCCACATAGAAACGACGGCGCATCTTCACAGTTACGCGGCGCATATCGAATTACTCCAGCGCAACTCTACCTGAATCTGGCCCAATATAGGAAAAAGTCTCCGATAAGTGCTCTCAAAGAACCGAAATCCAGAAGTATGGTGCCAAAAACAAAACGTCAGTGAAAACACCTCTGGTGGTCTCTAGCTGCTCATCTCCCGGCTATAGCACGGCTAGTCAAATCAGCTCCAAAATGGTGGATCCCAATGGCAGCAACGTATATAGGGTGGCTACAACCTCAGCATCAGATACACATGGAAAAGACATCAAACAAGAAGAATCATGGCACAGGATGGTAATGACACTAATACCACATATTGGATCACACAGACATGCACTCGCATGGAGGCTATGAAAGGTGGGCCTATCTCTGACGAACAGCGAGTTTGTGAGTGGTCCTGGATGTTCTCTTTGCTGCCCCTCCAATATCCGATGAGCTGACACTCAGATTAGATGAACCCTCAGAAGATGCAGGTATGCAGGAAAGAAAGGCAAACCATAGCACAGCACCTCAATAAAATAAGGTATTTAATAGTGTGAGGGATTAGCTCGGTAGCGGGTGTGTGTGACCCCCTGGATGGGTTCACTACACGCTGAACTGTACAAAAAGGCAGTGGAGGATGATTGAATACAAAGGATATGGTTTATTTTTCCATCTTGCGGGATACACGTGCAAGCATCAAAACAGCATAAACAAAACATAAAATAAACCCTTGCCACTTGGGGTGTCTACCTTCCAAACACAGGAACCTACCTATGGAGTCTGGCACAGCCTACTGCTGGGCAGACACTGCTGGTCCTACAGCAGAAAACAAAAAGTCTCTTTGATATTTCTCACACAGAAATATCCATCAGCACTTCACCTCTTCAGTACTGTTTGTGACTGCTCCTTCACTCACACAGCCTCAGGATGCAGCAATCAGTCGTCATCCCTAGGCCGTCTTTATAGGGGCTTTAATTGTTTAATTCTGAACAGCTGAAACCTTTTAACGCCCCAAACCTCTCTGGCCATCTCTGCAGCCGACACCCAATAGTAATTGGTGTATTGTCTAAACAAGGCAGAAATATATCTCCCGTCTGTGACAACACACACACACACAGATTTACTTGACTTCCTGTCACAATAGATAAAATATTGAACTCACATAAACATGGATGTCACCGGGCACATAAAAAACAAAACAAGCAGCACGCTCGTCTCCCTGCGTCTGAGGCCGCGTACACACAAGGAGACATGTCCAATAAAAACGGTCCACGGACCGTTTTCAGCGGACATGTGTCCGGGGATCTTTTGGTCTGATGGTGTGTACACACGATCAAACCAAAATCCCAGCGGACAGACAGTGCGGTGACGTGGCGGTGACGTTGACGCCGCGACGTCCACAAACAAGGAAGTAAAATGCTTCCACGCATGCGTCGAATCCATTCGACAAATGCGGGGGATTTCTGTCCGCTGGTTAGGCGTACTTACCAGCGGACATGTCCGATGGACAGGTTTCCAGCGGACAAGTTTTAAAGCATGTTTTAAAACTTTTGTCCGCTGGAAACCTGTCCGCTAGGCCGTACACACAATCGGATATGTCCGCTGAAACTGGTCTGTTCGATCGTGTGTACGCGGCCTCACGTGTAGGCTCTAGTGCTCCTGGGTCCCTACGCGTCTCGTCACGCCACATGACTTCGATCTGGGATTGGGATTTTTATCGGTACTGAGACCTTATGGCGGACACTTCAGACACTTTTGACACATTTTTGGGACCATTGGCATTTTTATAACACTGATCGCATTGATTACTGTAAAAATGTCACTGGCAGGGAAGGGGTTAACACTAGGGGGCGAAGAAGGGGTTATGTTCCCTAGGTGTGTTCTAACTGAAGGGGGATGGGACTGACTTGGGGAAATGACTGATCGCTGTTCATACATTGTAGGAACATGCGATCAGTCATTTCTCCCCCTGACACACACAGCTCCCGGTTCTCGCTCTGTAACGAGCAATCGCGGGTGCCTGTTAGTGATCGCGCCCGCCGGGCACGCTCGTCAGCACCAGGGGCGAGCAGGGGGCGTGCGCGCCCCTAGTGGCTGAAATGCAAAGTCACGTTATATTACATGATTTCGCGCAGCCGAGCCGACCTGCCGCCGGCGGCTGGTCGGCTAGTAGTTAATGACTGCTGAAGCAAACTCAGTTATTTGCCAAAATTATAAAGCCAAAATTGTATTCATTATTAAGATACCAGAAAACATAAAATTGGACACATCCAGCTGTGGAATTATGCAAGGCATGGTCATCGGGACCATCTGGAGCCTCTTAAACTGGAGGAGAACCACAAGGAAGTGCTAACGGGACCGTACAGCTGCACATGCCTAAAATCCCCCAGCTCTGCATCCGAACTTCTTCTACAAAGCCGAAAAAAGCCGGGCACATGCGATCAGATTATCCGACATATATTCGTTCTTTTTTGGTTGCATGCTAGTCTCATATCGAAAGTGAAGAGGTTACTCACCATACGAAAATTCTCATACGTCGGAAGTGACGCAATGTGTTGAATTGTTTTCTATGCATTCTTTGTTTCGTAAGAGCAAGACAGCACATGCACAGAATGGTCAAACATTCTCATAGACACACTCCTAAACCTTGTGGACGGCCTTCCCAGAACAGTTGAAGCGGTTATAGCTGCAAAGGGCGGGGCCAACTCAAAATTGAACCTTACAGACTAAGACGCCATTAAAGTTCATGTGCGTGTAAAGGCAGGTGTCCCAATACTTTTGACAATATAGGGCTAGATTCAGCAAGGAGTTACGACGGCGTATCTGAAGATACGCCGTCGTAACTCTGAGTGAGTGGGGCGTATCTATGCGCCCGATTCTTAGAATCAGTTACGCATAGATTTGTGTTAGATCCGACTGGCGTAAGTCACTTACGCCGTCGTATCTAAGTTGCATATTTACGCTGGCCGCTAGGTGGCACTTCCGACGATTTACGCGTCGAATATGCAAATGAGCTAGATATGCCGATTCACAAACCAAGTTGCGGCCGGCGTATCTATTTGCGTCGTTTACGTTAGAGTTACGCCCGGCGTAGAGTTACCCCTGCTATAATGAGGCGCAGCCAATGTTAAGTATTGACGTCGGGACAGCGTCATATTGCATGTCGTTTGCGTAAGCCGATTCAGAATGGGGCTGGGCGTAAGTTACGTTCACGTAGTTTATATTGACCATTAGCGACGTGATTTGGAGCATGCGCGCTGGGATACGTTCACAGCCGGTGCATGCGCAGTTCATTCGGCGCGTCGTTTACGCAGGGTCACCATTAGTTTACATACAACATGCCCCCTACCTGCCCTGTTTGAATTACGCAGGGATATGCCGGCCCATTTACGTTACGCCGGCGCAACTTACGGAGCAAGTGCTTTGTGAATACAGCACTTGCCTGTAAAAGTTGCAGAGGCGTAGCGTAAATCAGATACGCTACACCCGCACAAAGATACGCTCTGCATCCTGAATCTAGCCCATAGTGTATGTGGAAAATCCTGCGAGATTCAATACAGCACAAAGTGCAAACATGGAATCAAAAGATGAGGATCCATTCATGATGATGCATCCATCATTGCAACGTCATAAAATATGGCGGAACTATTTATCTCCAAAGTTGTTTGGAAATCACAAAGTTTAACCACTTAAACGCCCGCCTATGTACGTCCACAGAATGGCACGTACAGGCAGATGGGCGTACTAGTACGTCTCTGCCTTCTAGCGGGTCGGGGGTCCGATCGGGACCCCCTCCGCTGCGTGCGGCGGGCGGCTTACCTCCGGGAGCGATCCGCCTTGAGGGGGTGGCGGTTCGTTTCTGTCCGCCCCCTCGTGATCGCTCCCAGCCAATCCCGTCGTGTCCCGCCGTGTTACTTCCTCTGCCTGTAAAATGTAAACACTGGCAGAGGAAGTGATGCAGCGCTCATCTCAGGGGTATTTTCAAACCGCCGCTGAGGAGAGAAGACATCACATAGTAAGTCGCACCAACACTACACTGACACCACACACATAGGCACATTAACCCCTTGCGATCACCCCCCCCCCCCCCCACCACAATCCCCCTGTCACAGTGTCACTAATAGCAGTGATCATATATATATATACTGATTAGTGTGACAGTTAGTGTGACAGGCAGTTAGTGTTAGGTTCAGGGTAGCCCCCATACCCCCCCTAATAAAGTTTTAACCCCTTGATCACCGCCCTAGTTAACCCTTTCACTCCCTATTGCCAGCGTCACTAAGCGATCATTTTTCTGATCGCTGTATTAGTGTCGCTGTTGCCGCTAGGTAGCTAATTTTTTTTTTTACTAAAGACATGTGGCTGAATACATTTTGGCCTAAATGTTTGACTAGAATTTAGTTTATTCAATTTTTCTTATAACAAAAAGTAAAAAATATAGATTTTTTTTCAAAAATGTTGCTCTATTTTTGTTTATAGCGCAAAAAATAAAAAAAACGCAGAGGCGATCAAATACCATCAAAAGAAAGCTCTATTTGTGGGAAGAAAAGGATGTGAATTTTGTTTGGGAGCCACGTCGCACGACCGCACAATTGTCAGTTAAAGCGACGCAGTGCCGAATCGTAAAAACGCCTCTGGGCATCTAGCAGCATATTGGTCCGGGGCTTAAGTGGTTAATAGTAAATCCATTCACAGTCCAGGAGGTGGAATTATTGATACATCTGATAAAGCAAATGCCCATAAAAAAAGTGTTTGAATAAATATTAGATAAAATGAATTCCACTAAAAGTACAATCCATAAAATAGCAACATATCTGCCGTTTCTTGGATAGGTGCCAACAACTCACCTTGGTGGACCTTGGCCGGTGCCCCATAGGCTTTTTTACTGCATATAAAACAAGATCCCACTGAAACAACACAAATCATCCATGGCCGTTCAAATAGTCAATGCAGCCCCCATCTCCATCCCTGCAACGTGGAAACAGACCCCCCCCTCCTTCAATATCTGTGGTTTGCCAAAATTAATGAAATCTGGCAGATGGGAGGACCTCACTGCTTCCCTCTACCACAGAGAATTTTTTTTTTTGTGAAAAGCCTATGGCGTGTGAAACACACTCAAAAACTCCACCCGGTGCAGAAAAAATGTGCACACACATAAAGAGTGTTCACAAAAACGTGCAGACGGGTGCAACGTCAAGTGGTCCTTCTGTGCAGAAGGGACCCAAACCCTGATCCCCCGGGGCGTTAGGCTCCAGACGGGGACTGAGTTACTGTGGTCCGAGCAACCGAAGCCGACTCGGACCCAACTTCCCTGGAGAGACTGCCGAAACAGAACCCTCCAAGTACTAGGTGGGACTCCCCTGAAGGGAGACCCCATGAGAGCAGGTGAACTAAGCCAAAAGGCCATGTCCACCCACTCCCAAGACGTTCAGGGCTGGCCCGAGGACCGGCACCCTACTAATCACACTGTGTACAAAACGTGCACAACAAAAAAAGACAAAAAGGTGACAAACATAGGCTAATAAATTAAATAAAGTGGGGGAAAAGGGATAGTGAAGAGGAGAGTGAAGAAGTGGTCATTGTGATTAACAATGACCAGGCCCTCCGGCCAGGAATAAAAAATTCCTCCGGTCCTGGCCAAAAGGCCCGGCCCAGGAGGCAGGTGCTAAAAAAGCGTGTAGCTGGTGCAGTGACCGTGGTGTCATTAAATCAAAGTGACCCTCACTCACAGTGATTCTCAGACACCCCTGGACTGCCACTCCAGGGGCACATGCACCATAGGCTTTTCTGTTCCAAATCTAACCCCCCGACCGGCCAGTGCAGCCCTCCACCCCTGCCAGAAAGAGAGCCCTTCCAGGTTTTCTTGGGAAGAAGCTGCCCTCACCTAGCAGCCTCCACCAATACTAACCCTTCCAGACTCCCTGTCAACCCAGCAGGATTTGCATGGTCCTACCCCGTCTTTCCATCAGGGCAGTTCCAGCTCCTCCTACCAGATCTCCGACAGGGACAGCACTTGCACCAGCCAGCCAGAAGGCCAGACTAGAACCCGGCAAAAAGACCAGACCAGGCACAGCCACCCATCCTCACCAGAAGCACCCTTCCAGGTGGCTCAGACGCAACCATTGGCCGGCCCCCAGTATCTGTCGGGCAGCACGGCATAGTCCCTGCTGAAACCACCCTTCCAGGTGCAATGACGCTATTGGATTGCATCCACCCTCCACAAATAGGAGGTGCTTCAGCGCTCCTCTAGCAACTGACGAGAACGGATACCACACCTGATCTTAGCCAAAAGGCCGAGCAGTAGCAGGGAAGACACCACGACCAGCCCAGCCAGAGTGCAATGGCCGAGCCTCGCCCTGGGAGAACCACCTTCATGATCATGGTGTCTCCCCTGCCAGGTAAGTACACAGAGAGGAGTACTACCACAGAGAAGAGAAATCTAACGACACGTGGTATCCACAGACCACTTTATTACTCACTCGAATTTCAGGATATGCCGATCACCCATACGGCCCAACTTTTTGAGATGGGACTGAGGGATACCTGTGATATATGAAAAGCCTTCGCGCTAAGGGGAGCAGGTATACACACAGTGCAATAATGTGCTAAAAACCACAGTACATCCATCAATAAATATCAATAAATATCAATAAATATATAGATAGATAAAGAAAGGTTGCTGCAAAAACTAAAAGTGTTTACATGACACAAGTGATAATAAAGTGATAAAAAGATGATCTTGCGCTACCAAGAAATAACCAAAATAATATGTGACCAAGATAATATACAATAATAAGTATAAATGTATAAATATATGGAAATATACAGTGCAGAAAATAAGTATTTGAACACCCTGCTATTTTGCAAGTTCTCCCACTTGGAAATCATGGAGGGGTCTGAAATTGTCATCGTAGGTGCATGTCCACTGTGAGAGACATAATCAAAAAAAAAAATCCAGAAATCACAATGTATGATTTTTTTAACTATTTATTTGCATGATACAGCTGCAAATAAGTATTTGAACACCTGAGAAAATCAATGTTAATATTTGGTACAGTAGCCTTTGTTTGCAATTACAGAGGTCAAACGTTTCTTGTAGTTTTTCACCAGGTTTGCACACACTGGAGGAGGGATTTTGGCCCACTCCTCCACACAGATCTTCTCTAGATCAGTTAGGTTTCTGGGCTGTCGCTGAGAAACACAGAGTTTGAGCTCCCTCCAAAGATTCTCTATTGGGTTTAGGTCTGGAGACTGGCTAGGCCACGCCAGAACCTTGATATGCTTCTTACAGAGCCACTCCTTGGTTATCCTGGCTGTGTGCTTCGGGTCATTGTCATGTTGGAAGGCCCAGCCTCGACCCATCTTCAAAGCTCTAACTGAGGGAAGGAGGTTGTTGCCCAAAATCTCGCAATACATGGCCCCGGTCATCCTCTCCTTAATACAGTGCAGTCGCCCTGTCCCATGTGCAGAAAAACACCCCCAAAGCATGATGCTACCACCCCCATGCTTCACAGTAGGGATGGTGTTCTTGGGATGGTACTCATCATTCTTCTTCCTCCAAACACGGTTAGTGGAATTATGACCAAAAAGTTCTATTTTGGTCTCATCTGACCACATGACTTTCTCCCATGACTCCTCTGGATCATCCAAATGGTCATTGGCAAACTTAAGACGGGCCTTGACATGTGCTGGTTTAAGCAGGGGAACCTTCCGTGCCATGCATGATTTCAAACCATGACGTCTTAGTGTATTACCAACAGTATCCTTGGAAACGGTGGTCCCAGCTCTTTTCAGGTCATTGACCAGCTCCTTCCGTGTAGTCCTGGGCTGATTTCTCACCTTTCTTAGGATCATTGAGACCCCACGAGGTGAGATTTTGCATGGAGCCCCAGTCCGAGGGAGATTGACAGTCATGTTTAGCTTCTTCCATTTTCTAATGATTGCTCCAACAGTGGACCTTTTTTCACCAAGCTGCTTGGCAATTTCCCCGTAGCCCTTTCCAGCCTTGTGGAGGTGTACAATTTTGTCTCTAGTGTCTTTGGACAGCTCTTTGGTCTTGGCCATGTTAGTAGTTGGATTCTTACTGATTGTAAGGGGTGGACAGGAGTCTTTATGCAGCTAATGACCTCAAACAGGTGCATCTAATTTAGGATAATAAATGGAGTGGAGGTGGACATTTTAAAGGCAGACTAACAGGTCTTTGAGGGTCAGAATTCTAGCTGATAGACAGGTGTTCAAATACTTCTTTGCAGCTGTATCATACAAATAAATAGTTAAAAATTCATAAATTGTGATTTCTGGAATTTTTTGTTTGATTATGTCTCTCACAGTGGACGTGCACCTACGATGACAATTTCAGACCCCTCCATGATTTCAAAGTGGGAGAACTTGCAAAATAGCAGGGTGTTCAAATACTTTTTTTCTGCACTGTATATATCTATATATATATATATAAATAAAAAGTCCACAAGTGAGTATAAAGTGCAATCAGTGAATTCAAGTGCACATCAGAACTATGTTTCATCCAGTGTTCACAGTAATCGTGCAGGTGCCAATCCGTGGGAAAAACAGCCTCACAAGCCTCTCACCTCACTGCCCAAAGTTAACCGCATCAAATATCCTTAGGTGGTTCTTACTCCTTCCTTTTAGGTATATTGAGCCATAACCATACGAGATCTCATCAACCCCTAAGAGATCTAAATCAACTCAGGAAACAGAAAGGAAAAAACAGGCCTCCAATGGTGTAGTATCATAAACCAGCAAGCCCCAGATGAAGGCAGTGGCCGTAACGCGTAGGGATTAACGGACGCCTGGAGTGACGTGAGGTTACGGCAGATGCCGTTTGTTTTAAAGCTGTTTTGATTTATCTTTAATGTAAGGAGAATATATTTTTTTTAATTATCGCTGGTTTATGATACTACACCATTGGAGGCCTGTTTTTTCCTTTCTGTTTCCTGAGTTGATTTAGATCTCTTATGCCGCATACACACGATCATTTTTTGTGATGAAAAAAAACGAAGTTTTCTGTGAAGTAAAAAACGTTTTTGAAACGTCACTTTTCAAAGACGATGTTGCATACACACCATCGTTTTTTTCACAAAAAGCGAGGTTACGTTCACCACTCTTTTCCATTGAAGCTCGCTTCATAACTAGCTTCTGGGCACGCGCGGGTTGAAAAACGTCGTTTTAACAACGTTTTTGCTACACACAGTGACTTTTTGTGAAACAAAAAACGACGTTTTGAAAAACGACACAAAAAAATTCAAGCATGTTGGAATTTTTTTTGGTCGTTTTTTTGAAGACAAAAAACAACGTTTTGCCCACACACCATCAATTTAAATGACGTTTTAAAAAACGTTTTTTTTCATCGCAAAAAACGACCGTGTGTACGCGGCATTAGGGGTTGATGAGATCTCGTATGGTTATGGCTCAATATACCTAAAAGGAAGGAGTAAGAACCACCTAAGGATATTTGATGCGGTTAACTTTGGGCAGTGAGGTGAGAGGCTTGTGAGGCTGTTTTTCCCACGGATTGGCACCTGCACGATTACTGTGAACACTGGATGAAACATAGTTCTGATGTGCACTTGAATTCACTGATTGCACTTTATACTCATTTGTGGACATATATATATATATATATATATATATATATATATATATATATATATATATATATATATATATATATATATATATATATATATATATATATATATATTTATATATATTTCCATATATTTCCATATATTTATTTATACATTTATACTTATTATTGTATATTATCTTGGTCACGTATTATTTTGGTTATTTCTTGGTAGCGCAAGATCATCTTTTTATCACAATGAGGGATACCTATTAACAAAAGTACGTAGGCATAGGACACACCCACTGCCACGCCCCCTTAAAGAAGAATTGTGCAAAAAAGAAAAAGAAAAGAAAAGAAGAGAATTTTAGTGAAACCCACAAATGTGTTTTTTTTTTTTTTGCAGCAGCAGCAATTTAGAAATGGGATGAAAGGTTTAGCACTGGCAAACACTTTTTGAAAGATAAATAGTGCAATTTATATACAACTATATAGATCAGACCAAAATGAGTGACAAACAAGGAGAAAAAAGAGGGACAGAGGGACTTTGTGGCAAATCAGAGATAGTCCTTCGAAAGACCCCCTTTAACAAGGTGGCACTCAGATCCTGCTCTTTAATAACTAAGGGGAGGGGGCCACTTGGTGATGTCAACTGCTGAACCCGCCCCCTTGTGACTTCATTGACTGAGGGCATGCTGGGTCATTGATGTCACAAGGGGTGGCCCGCTCCAGAGTCAGGGCTCTTCACACTGCCTGAGCACATTAGGGTTAAGGTCCCCTTTTCCTTCAAAACTGGGGTAATGCATTGGGCAATTAGGCAGCCACGAGGCCCCTGTGAGTGTGAGGCCTTAGGCGACCGTCTAATTTGCCTAATTAAAGAGCCGCCTCTGGACAGCGCGATCTCATCAATGTGGTCTCCAAGAAATATAAGCAATGACCCAGCCTAACATACTCCGCCTCCGTCCAAGTAGACGGACCCTTTAAATAGTGACATCACTTTTCCAACAATGCCGATAATGTAAGGAAGGCAAGACAATGGAATCATCGCAAATAATGGAAGAGTACAATACTAAACATACAGAATATATGAATTTTGTGTATTGGGGGGTGGGACGCAGTTCTATTCACTTGGACAGGTGTGCAAACAGGTGAAAGGGGTTATGGACGCATTCAGTTACACGGAGTATACAAGCAGAAAAGGCCATTAGGGATTATCGTATCTTCTATATTATATTTACAGATTTATGACTCCTTTTTCCATTTTGCGAAAAGCAGAATTTTCCAAGCTGGCCGATTTTCCAAACACAATTTGACGTCCCTTAAGTGCCATTATTATGACCGTAGTGAATTGAGAGTATTCAAAATCCTTGGTAGAATAGTCTTCTTCTAGGAGTGTGCGCCCCCCCCCTTTACCCCCAGGTACAACCTACTGTCTCCACCTGAAGGCCTGGGACCCCCAATGAAGAGTGCATTGTTGGTGGCTAGGACGCTAGCAGCCAGGTCACACAGTTGCTAGTATGCTGGTGGCAGAGCTGCACAGCATCATCAGTTGCTAGGATGTTGATGGCAGGGCACCACAGCATCGTTGGTTACTAGGACACAGGCGGTGGGGGTCACACAACATTATTGGTTACTAGGACGCAGGCAGCTGGGCCACACATCATTGGTTACTAGGACGCAAGCGGCTGGGCCAAACAGCATCATTGGTTACTAGGACGCAGGCAGCTGGGACACACAACATCATTGGTTACTAGGACGCAAGCGGCTGGATCAAACAGCATCATTGGTTACTAGGACGCAGGCAGCTGGGCCACACAACATCATTGGTTACTAGGACGCAGGCAGCTGGGCCACACAACATCATTGGTTACTAGGACGCAGGCAGCTGGGCCACACAACATCATTGGTTACTAGGACGCAAGCGGCTGGACCAAACAGCATCATTGGTTACTAGGACGGAGGCAGCTGGGCCACACAACATCATTGGTTACTAGGAAGCAGGCAGCTGGGCCACACAACATCATTGGTTACTAGGACGCAGGCAGCTGGGCCACACAACATCATTGGTTACTAGGACGCAAGCGGCTTGGCCAAACAGCATCATTGGTCACTAGGATGCAGGCGAATGGGCCACACAGCATCATTGGTCAAGCCTCATTTGGTTTATGCTGCAGGCAGGGCCACATTAACATAGGGGCTCTTACTCTCTCTCTTACCCCCATCCCGCTCTCTCCCCCCCACCTCTCACCCTCCATCCCTCTCTCCCACCCCCATCCCTCTCTCTCCCTCTCACCCCCCATCTTTCCCTCTCATCCCCTATCCCTCTTTTTCTCCCTTCCTCTCTCTCACCCCCCATCACCCCCCCCCCCCCCTCTATCTCTCGCTCTCTCTAACCCCACCCACATTTCTCTCATCATCTCCTCTATTAAATATTACTTTTTTTTAACAAATATTGTTTTCATTTTTATTTTATTTCATTTTCATAAAAAGGCACACCAAAATCCTCAGCTGCAGGCCCATGATGCTCCTAATTTTGGCCCTGGCTGCTGGCAGCCACCTGCACCATAACAAGCAATGATGCGGTGTGGTCTGGAGGCTGAACATGCACGGAGCACAGAGTGTCCTGTAATGACAGACAGTCCATCCCCAGTGCTGCCCCCTGCCATGCCTCCATTAATGCAACCAGAGGTGACTGCCTTATCATGAGTCCCTGGGCCCCTGGGCAAAGTAATGCTCTGGGGCCCCTACAATGATGACAGAGCAGGTAAACAGACATTAAGTATGTAGGAGGCAGACTGCCTCCCCTTTTCATCCATCACTCTCAGTGCCACCATGGGGGCCCCAAATTTCAAGGCAGCGTGGGCTCAAGGACCAGCTGCTTTGGGGAAAGTGCAGGGCCCCCCCATGCAGCTGGGGCCCCTGGGTAAGTGAAATATAAATTAAAATGTATTATAAATTTGTCACATATTCACGTTGCCCTGCTTTCTTTTTAAAAGCCGCAGCTTAAGAAGAGGAATAGCTGCAGAGGCTCAAGTTTGTAACGGGATATAGTCACATGACACTACATTCAATAATACTACAGTACTATGCTGTCAATTAGCCTCTATGGGCAGAGGAAGGGGCATTGATGTCTCTGGATGGTTTTATGTTCATTGACTGGAGGTATGGATTGCAAAAACACAAAACGTTTCCTTGACTTCCACAATTTGGATTTGAAAAGGGTTTCTGCGGTTCAATAGCTTTACCTGAAAAAAAAACCACAACAACCACTTGGCAACCGCTGCGCGACTATATATGCTGGCAGAATGGCACGCTCTGGCATATGGACGTTTATAAATGTCCCCTTTAAGACGTGGCATTGTGGGCACGCGCGAGCCACCGGCGGCACTTACCCGCCGCAGGGTTCACAAAGGTGACCGCGGGTCCCACATACTCTATGTCAGCTGGGAGTCCCGCAATCGTCTCATGAAGAGGACTAACGGGGAAATGCCGATGTAAACAAGGCATTTCCCTGTTCTGCCTAGTGACAGGACAGTGACCACAGCTCCCTGTGATCAGGAGCAGTGATCAGTGTCGTGTCCAGGGCCGTCTCTACCATAGGGCAAACAGGGGCAGCTGCCCAGGGCCCTGTCACTGTTGGGGGCCCAAAGCAACCCCCTTTGAAAAAAAAAAAAAAAAAAAAAAAAACAATTTTTTTTTTTTTTTTGGGGGGGGTCCGGAGGTCCCCAGGGGCCCGGAGGCCCCGAGGGCCCAAGATGGCAACCCCTCCTTTTTTTTATTTATTTTTAAATAAAAAAAATATATTTATTTTATATATTTTTATTTTATTTTTTATTAAAGGGACAATTTTTTTAAATATATTTTTATTTTTTATTAAAGGGCCAATTTTTTTTAGGAGTCCCCAGGGACCCGAGGCCCCCAGGGCCCAAGATAGCAACCCCCTTTTTTTTTATTTTTTTTTAAATAAAAAAATATATTTATTTTATATATTTTTATTTTATTTTTTATTAAAGGGCCAATTTTTTAAAATATATTTTTATTTTTTATTAAAGGGACAATTTTTTTTAGGGGTCCCCAGGGACCCGGAGGCCCCCAGGGCCCCAGATGACAATCCCCTTTTTTTATTTATTTTTAAATAAAAATATATAGTTATTTTATATATTTTTATTTTATTTTTTATTAAAGGGCCAATTTTTTTTTAGAGGTCTGGAGGTCCCCAGGGGCCCGTTGTTCCCCAGGCCCCAGATGACAACCCCCCTTTTTTTATATTTTTTTTATATTTTCTTTTTTTTCTTTTTATTTCTATATATATATATATATATATATATATAAAATTATTAAAGGGCTCAGAGGTCCCCAGGGCCCCATGTGGCAAACACCCTTTTTTTTATTTTTTATAAATGTTTATTTTTTTATTTTTGTTTATATATTTTTTTTATTAAAGGGCCCAGAGGTCCCCAGGGCCCTGCATGGCAACCCCACTTTTTTTTTATAAGTGTTTATTTTTAATATATTTTTTTTATTTTTTATTAAAGGGTCCAGAGGTCCCAGATGGCAACCCCCTTTTTAAAAAAATATATATATATTTTATATATATTTTTTATTTCTTTTTATTAAAGGGCCCAGAGGTCCCCAGGGCCCTGGATGGCTACACCCCTTTTTTTATATATATTTTTCTTTATTAAATCTTTTTTTTGTAAAGGGCCTCCCGCTTCTAAATTCCCGGCAGCCCTGCCCCCCCGTATCTCAATTTAAGGGGGCAGCACCCCCCCGTTCTCTGCTCCAGGGGGCCCATGCCTGAAGCTGTGTAAGGGGCCCCATAATTCCTGATGGCGGCCCTGCCGCCCGTTAAGCCCCTGTGCTGTCCACAAATCAGGCTGAAAATCATCAGCGGCACGCAGCCAGGTGACAGTACTGCTTCCCTTCCCAGTGTTTTAAAATGTACAGCACCCCTGGCTTCCCTTTAGACATGCACTTCTCCCTTCCTGCCACTGGGTGCTGCTTGTATATAAAAGTGAATTAGAATGTGATTTTATAACATCCCCAGTTTGCTCTTCCCGAGGCTGACTTCTTCATGTCCTGCTCCTCAATGTATGTCACTGTTTGCTATATTGTAAATAGAAGTTTTCTGTAGAGTGTGCCCAAAGTCTTTATAATATTTGATGATTCACTGCAAGTCTGGTCAGTGTTTTAAAAAGTTCCTGTATTTTACACATGGCATGGAATGGGGTCACAGCACCGTCTGTCCATTCTGCTTTAGCACCATGGGACCCCATGCCATGCCATGTGTAAAATAGAGGAACTCTTTAAATCACAGACCAGACCTGCAGTCCAGGCTGAGTAAGGCCTCAGAGCACATGGCATTACTGTCTGTATTTAACTGCTTGATGGGCTTATTTTGGGCCTGACTGGTTCCCATGTATGTGTTTTGGCGGCCCACATTTGTGCAGGCACAGCAGCCCATTCATTTGATGCCTCATGTAATAGGCTGCGCACACAGCACACCTATGCCCATCAAGCAATGAAATACAGCACTGTCTGTCCATTCTGCTGTCTGCTGTGACTTATCTGCAGTTCCCGCACTGTCAAACTTGCTGCATTTTTAGACGTTTAGGTCACGCTTTTAAAAACACAGTGCGTTTGTGTGTGCAAGAACTGCAGGTAAGTAGCATGGTGCAAAAGCAGAATGGATTTCAAGGCAACTGATTTTTAAAATGCTGAATGCACCTTTTTTCTGCAGGAAACAAAGGCATGGCAGCACATTCAAATCAATGCTGTGCCTGCACAAATGAGGACCGCCAAAACACATACATGTGAACCAGCCAGGCCCAAAAAAAGCTGAAGGGGGGCCCAAAAAAAATGTTTGCCCAGGGCCCAAACCATATTAAAGACGGCCCTGGTCGTGTCACACGTAGCCCATCCCCCCTACAGTTAGAACACATCCCTAGGACACACTTAAGCCCTTCAGCTCCTCCCTACTGGTTAACCCCTTCACTGCAGGGTCACATTTACACAGTAATTAGTGCATTTTTTTTATAGCACTGATCGCTGTATATGTGAATGGTTCCAAAATAGCGCCAAAAGTGTCCAATGTGTCCGCCATAATGTAGCAGTTACCATAATAAAAAAATAAAAAAAAAACGCTGATCGCCGCCATTACTAGTAAAAAATAAATAAAAATATTAATAACAATGCCATAAAACTATCCCCTATTTTGTAGACGCTATAACTTTTGCACAAACCAATCAATAAACGCTTTTGCGTTTTTTTTAACAAAAATATGTAGAATACTTATCAGCCTAAACTGAGGAAAACGATATATATTTTTTTTAAATATTTTGTGGGGATATTTATTATAGCTAAAGTCAAAAATATTGCATTTTTTTTCAAATCGCTCTTTTTTGTTTATAGCGCAAAAAAATTTAATCCGCAGAGGTGATCAAATACCACCAAAAGAAAGCTCTATTTGTGGGGAAAAAAGGACATCAATTTTGTTTGGGAGCCACGTCGCCAGACCGCGCAATTGTCAGTTAAAGTGACGCAGTGCCGAATCGCAAAAAAGTGCTCTGGCCTTTTGGCAGCCAAATGGTCCGGGGCTGAAGTGGTTAAGCTGCAGGCCACCCTCCTAACCAAAAACATTTTATTTTGAGAACCCTCCTAAGCACAAAGTCGCACAATGTCAGGGATACCAAAACCTTTAGTGACATAGTAGAGCTCATCACAACAAAAAGTTCAAAACCTTTTTAGATATACGGTGACACCAGGGCAAACATCAGAAATTCTGGGGCCCCTCACACAGCTTTAGGCATGTGCCCCCTTTAGCAGAGAACTGGGGGGGCTCTGCCTCGAAATGAGAAGGGGGGGCTCTGCCTCGAATTGAGAACTGGGGGGGTTCTGCCTCGAAATGAGAACTGGGGGGGGGGTTCTGCCTCGAAATGAGAACTGGGGGGGGTTCTGCCTCGAAATGAGAACTGGGGGGGGGTTCTGCCTCGAAATGAGAACTGGGGGGGGAGGGTTCTGCCTCAAATTGAGAACCGGGGGGGGGGGGGGAGGGTTCTGCCTCGAATTGAGAACGGGGGGGGGGAGGGTTCTGCCTCGAAATGAGAAGGGGTGCTCTGCCTCGAATTGAGAACTGGGGGGGGGGGGGTTTCTGCCTTGAATTAAGAACTGGGGGGGGGGGGGGGGTTTCTGCCTCGAAATGAGAACTGGGGGGGGTTCTGCCTCGAAATGAGAACTGGGGGGGGTTCTGCCTCGAAATGAGAACTGGGGGGGTTCTGCCTCGAAATGAGAACTGGGGGGTTCTGCCTCGAAATGAGAACTGGGGGGGTTCTGCCTCGAAATGAGAACTGGGGGGGTCCTGCCTCGAAATGAGAACCGGGGGGGGGGTCCTGCCTCGAAATGAGAACCGGGGGGGGGGTCCTGCCTCGAAATGAGAACCGGGGGGGTCCTGCCTCGAAATGAGAACCGGGGGGGTTCTGCCTCAAAATGAGAACCAGGGGGGGTTCTGACTCCAAATGAGAACCGGGGGGGGGGGTTCTGCCTCCAAATGAGAACCAGGGGGGGTTCTGCCTCCAAATGAGAACCGGTGGGGGGGGGTTCTGACTCCAAATGAGAACAGGGGGGTTTGCCTCGAAATGAGAACAGGGGGGTTGGGGGTTCTGCCTCAAAATGAGAACCGGGGTATTTCTATGCTAAGAAATCCATCCTGTTGACCTGGAAGGTAGCGGCGACCCCGACTAGGGGCCTATGGTTGAAACTAGTAAATTACGCCCTCACTTTTGAAATTAGGAAAATAAATAAGTCCTTTGATAAGATTTGGGGCAGGTGGCTGGCTAGCCCCCTGACCCTGTCTCCTATACAGCCGTAAATAGGGATGTTGGTGGTGCAGTCTCCATTTCCTAGAGTAACCTTAATATGCAATCCCACAAAGGGGTAATACTACCTTTATACTTTGTTGTATGTACCTTTCTACTCTGACTTTTGTATAACTATGCTGTTGATAATAGTATGGAGTGATTAGGGAGCAAACTACTGCCGATGTATGTTCTGTGTTGTTTAAGTTTTGTTTGTGTATGTGTTGTATTGTTGGTTTTGTAAAAAAGTTCAATAAAAAAATAAATAAAAATAAAATAAAAAAAAGAAATGAGAATCGGGGGGCGGCCGGGCTCCTGCGAACATTCGGGCCCCTTACATGTGATGGCGGCCCTGGGTGACACATAATGACGCAGGAGGTAGTTTGTTGTTTGTTCAGACTTCTAAAAATAAAATAAAAATCAGGGAAAAAAAAAAAAAAAACACTATCTGTGTCGAGTGCCAGAGCCAATCAGGACAAGAAGATCAATGCTGACGGTACCAGCCAGTTGGGTCACGCGGAGCAGGGAACTGGACTGAACGTATTATAATCAGATTTTGCCTCCGCTATACCGGTTGATGTTGTGCACCCCGTGGCCGGGCCTTGGACTTTGCTAAAACAAAAGGCTCGTTCATTAGACAGATTAAACCCTTTCACATTTCTATGTTTAATCTGGCTAGAGAGAAGATTTACCATGTTGGCTGAACACAGACACACGTAATATTGTTCTTATACACCCTTAGGGGTGGCATTCCAAGGCCAGATCAAGCCAGATTCCACGGCAGGCACCTCCAGCCAGCTACGCAGCTCCCAACACAAAGGGGAGGCTCTGCTGCCTTGCTCGGCTCTAGCACTCACGATAAGGTCACCGCGTGAGCCGCTACCTTCCCCGGGCGCACTCAAGAAAACGTCCTTAATTGCTAAATAATTACTAATGAGTTGTCGCTGCTGAAGGTGGCCTCTGACCTCGGCCCAAGTTGAGCTTCTGAATCCAAAACACGAAGCCAGGACACCTGTAGAGCGAGGGAGCGACTCAGGATCCAAGTTCACAACGCAGGGGATTATGGAAGGAAGCCACGATTTCCTACCGCCCAACCAACAAAATAACCCTCCACCCCAGATGGAGCCCCCTGTCCTGTGTAGAGAGGACACATGGCTTCCACTTTAAAATACCAACAATGTAGTGAACATGGGTGTGCGCAGCCTATTGCATTAGGGCAGGGGTCTCCAAACTTTCTAAACAAAGGGCCGGATTACTGTCCTCCAGACTTTAAGGGGGCCGGACTGTGGCCATCAGCAGTACAAAATCCCCCCATCATTGGTGTCATTGGACACAATCATTGGTGTCATAGGGAGAAATTCTGCCCCATCATTAGGAGAAATTCTGCCCCATCATTGGGAGAAATTCTGCCCCATCATTGGGAGAAATTCTGCCCCATCATTGGGAGAAATTCTGCCCCATCATTGGGAGAAATTCTGCCCCATCATTGGAAGGAATTCTGCCCCATCATTGGAAGGAATTCTGCCCCATCATTGGAAGGAATTCTGCCCCATCACTGGGAGGAATTCTGCCCCATCACTGGGAGGAATTCTGCCCCATCACTGGTGTCATAGGGAGAAATTCTGCCCCATCATAGGAAGGAATTCTGCCCCATCATTGGAAGGAATTTTGCCCCATCACTGGAAGGAATTCTGCCCCATCACTGGGAGGAATTCTGCCCCATCACTGGTGTCATAGGGAGAAATTCTGCCCCATCACTGGAAGGAATTCTGCCCCATCATTGGAAGGAATTCTGCCCCATCATTGGAAGGAATTCTGCCCCATCACTGGGAGGAATTCTGCCCCATCATTGAACCTCATCATTGGTGTCATAGGGAGAAATTCTGCCCCATCACTGGAAGGAATTCTGCCCCATCATTGGAAGGAATTCTGCCCCATCATTGGAAGGAACTCTGCCCCATCATTGGAAGGAATTCCGCCCCATCATTGCAAGGAATTCCGCCCCATCATTGCAAGGAATTCCGCCCCATCATTGCAAGGAATTCCGCCCCATCATTGCAAGCAATTCCGCCCCATCATTGCAAGGAATTCCGCCCCATCATTGCAAGGAATTCCGCCCCATCATTGCAAGGAATTCCGCCCCATCATTGCAAGGAATTCCGCCCCATCATTGCAAGGAATTCCGCCCCATCATTGGAAGGAATTCCGCCCCATCATTGGAAGGAATTCCGCCCCATCATTGGAAGGAATTCCGCCCCATCATTGGAAGGAATTCCGCCCCATCATTGGAAGGAATTCCGCCCCATCATTGGGAGGAATACTGCCCCATCATTGGTGTCATTGGGAGGAATTCTGCCCCATCATTGGTGCCATTGGGAGGAATTCTGCCCCATCATTGGTGCCATTGGGAGGAATTCTGTCCCATCATTGGTGCCATTGGGAGGAATTCTGTCCCATCGTTGGAAGGAATTCTGCCCCATCATTGGAAGGAATTCTGCCCCATCATTGGAAGGAATTCTGCCCCATCATTGGAAGGAATTCTGCCCCATCATTGGAAGGAATTCTGCCCCATCATTGGAAGGAATTCTGCCCCATCATTGGAAGGAATTCTGCCCCATCATTGGAAGGAATTCTGCCCCATCATTGGAAGGAATTCCGCCCCATCATTGGAAGGAATTCCGCCCCATCATTGGAAGGAATTCCGCCCCATCATTGGAAGGAATTCCGCCCCATCATTGGAAGGAATTCCGCCCCATCATTGGAAGGAATTCTGCCCCATCATTGGAAGGAATTCTGCCCCATCATTGGAAGGAATTCTACCCCATCATTGGAAGGAATTCTACCCCATCATTGGAAGGAATTCCGCCCCATCATTGGAAGGAATTACGCCCCATCATTGGAAGGAATTACGCCCCATCATTGGAAGGAATTACGCCCCATCATTGGAAGGAATTACGCCCCATCATTGGAAGGAATTCCGCCCCATCATTGGAAGGAATTCTGCCTCATCATTGGAAGGAATTCCGCCCCATCATTGGAAGGAATTCCGCCCCATCATTGGTGCCATTGGGAGGAATTCTGCCCCATCATTGGTGCCATTGGGAGGAATTCTGTCCCATCATTGGTGCCATTGGGAGGAATTCTGTCCCATCGTTGGAAGGAATTCTGCCCCATCATTGGAAGGAATTCTGCCCCATCATTGGAAGGAATTCTGCCCCATCATTGGAAGGAATTCTGCCCCATCATTGGAAGGAATTCTGCCCCATCATTGGAAGGAATTCCGCCCCATCATTGGAAGGAATTCCGCCCCATCATTGGAAGGAATTCCGCCCCATCATTGGAAGGAATTCCGCCCCATCATTGGAAGGAATTCCGCCCCATCATTGGGAGGAATACTGCCCCATCATTGGTGCCATTGGGAGGAATTCTGCCCCATCATTGGTGCCATTGGGAGGAATTCTGTCCCATCATTGGTGCCATTGGGAGGAATTCTGTCCCATCATTGGAAGGAATTCTACCCCATCATTGGAAGGAATTCCGCCCCATCATTGGAAGGAATTACGCCCCATCATTGGAAGGAATTACGCCCCATCATTGGAAGGAATTACGCCCCATCATTGGAAGGAATTACGCCCCATCATTGGAAGGAATTCCGCCCCATCATTGGAAGGAATTCTGCCTCATCATTGGAAGGAATTCCGCCCCATCATTGGAAGGAATTCCGCCCCATCATTGGTGCCATTGGGAGGAATTCTGCCCCATCATTGGTGCCATTGGGAGGAATTCTGTCCCATCATTGGTGCCATTGGGAGGAATTCTGTCCCATCGTTGGAAGGAATTCTGCCCCATCATTGGAAGGAATTCTGCCCCATCATTGGAAGGAATTCTGCCCCATCATTGGAAGGAATTCTGCCCCATCATTGGAAGGAATTCTGCCCCATCATTGGAAGGAATTCTGCCCCATCATTGGAAGGAATTCCGCCCCATCATTGGAAGGAATTCCGCCCCATCATTGGAAGGAATTCCGCCCCATCATTGGAAGGAATTCCGCCCCATCATTGGAAGGAATTCCGCCCCATCATTGGGAGGAATACTGCCCCATCATTGGTGCCATTGGGAGGAATTCTGCCCCATCATTGGTGCCATTGGGAGGAATTCTGTCCCATCATTGGTGCCATTGGGAGGAATTCTGTCCCATCGTTGGAAGGAATTCTGCCCCATCATTGGAAGGAATTCTGCCCCATCATTGGAAGGAATTCTGCCCCATCATTGGAAGGAATTCTGCCCCATCATTGGAAGGAATTCCGCCCCATCATTGGAAGGAATTCCGCCCCATCATTGGAAGGAATTCCGCCCCATCATTGGAAGGAATTCCGCCCCATCATTGGAAGGAATTCCGCCCCATCATTGGAAGGAATTCCGCCCCATCATTGGGAGGAATACTGCCCCATCATTGGTGCCATTGGGAGGAATTCTGCCCCATCATTGGTGCCATTGGGAGGAATTCTGTCCCATCATTGGTGCCATTGGGAGGAATTCTGTCCCATCGTTGGAAGGAATTCTGCCCCATCATTGGAAGGAATTCTGCCCCATCATTGGAAGGAATTCCGCCCCATCATTGGAAGGAATTCTGCCCCATCATTGGAAGGAATTCTGCCCCATCATTGGAAGGAATTCTGCCCCATCATTGGAAGGAATTCCGCCCCATCATTGGAAGGAATTCCGCCCCATCATTGGGAGGAATACTGCCCCATCATTGGTGCCATTGGGAGGAATTCTGCCCCATCATTGGTGCCATTGGGAGGAATTCTGCCCCATCATTGGTGCCATTGGGAGGAATTCTGTCCCATCATTGGTGCCATTGGGAGGAATTCTGCCCCATCGTTGGAAGGAATTCTGCCCCATCATTGGAAGGAATTCTGCCCCATCATTGGAAGGAATTCTGCCCCATCATTGGAAGGAATTTTGCCCCATCATTGGAAGGAATTCCGCCCCATCATTGGAAGGAATTCCGCCCCATCATTGGAAGGAATTCCGCCCCATCATTGGAAGGAATTCCGCCCCATCATTGGGAGGAATACTGCCCCATCATTGGTGTCATTGGGAGGAATTCTGCCCCATCATTGGTGCCATTGGGAGGAATTCTGCCCCATCATTGGTGCCATTGGGAGGAATTCTGTCCCATCATTGGTGCCATTGGGAGGAATTCTGTCTTATCGTTGGAAGGAATTCTGCCCCATCATTGGAAGGAATTCTGCCCCATCATTGGAAGGAATTCTGCCCCATCATTGGAAGGAATTCTGCCCCATCATTGGAAGGAATTCTGCCCCATCATTGGAAGGAATTCTGCCCCATCATTGGAAGGAATTCCGCCCCATCATTGGAAGGAATTCCGCCCCATCATTGGAAGGAATTCCGCCCCATCATTGGAAGGAATTCCGCCCCATCATTGGAAGGAATTCCGCCCCATCATTGGAAGGAATTCCGCCCCATCATTGGAAGGAATTCTGCCCCATCATTGGAAGGAATTCTGCCCCATCATTGGAAGGAATTCTGCCCCATCATTGGAAGGAATTCTGCCCCATCATTGGAAGGAATTCTACCCCATCATTGGAAGGAATTCCGCCCCATCATTGGAAGGAATTACGCCCCATCATTGGAAGGAATTCTGCCCCATCATTGGAAGGAATTCTGCCTCATCATTGGAAGGAATTCCGCCCCATCATTGGTGTCATTTGGAGGAATTCTGCCCCATCATTGGTGCCAATGAATAAAAAAGCACCCCAAGGGCCGGATAACATCAAGCATTGGAGACCACTGCATTAGGGTGTGCACCCCAAAGCTCTAACACATATGCACTTGACATATCAGCCTCTTCCCCGCTCTCCATCCTGAAACAATGGGAGAAAGGGGGAGCAAGGGAGCACATGGGGGACCCGGGCAACAAGAGGAACAGGAAAAGGAGGGGTGGCATATATTAGTACTGATGCCCTATATTTTCCTCCTGTGGCAGTTGAACGTTGAAAACAGGAAGAGGAGGAGAAGCCTACTTTCAGCTGCTGCAGGAGGTAAAGACAGATCGGCATCACTACACCTGCGCAACCTCTCCTGTCCGGGTTCTGAGGATTGGCAAGTTAGGATTTCGGTTTACCCGTCACCTGTCCACCATTGACAGGTTGCCAACCCCAGGATTAGGGTGTGCCCATGCACGCCTATGCTAGTGAAGGCCAAAAGGCTGTCAACCTCCAGCAACCATTTAATGTTTTAAGGTGGTATGGTCAACTTGTCCATTTAGACATAGCTGACGAAATCTATTAACCCTTTTATATCAGAACAAGATGGTTCAGTAACTGATGCCTGAAAATTGGGTGAATGTCAAAAGATTGTTCACCTCCAGCAACCATTTCATCCACGGGGCCACTAGGGTCAAGCTGGCCATTTAGACATGGGTGACTATATCTATCCAGGGTGCCCGCGATGTCGGCAGCCGAAGCCTGGTGTGTAGTGTCGTGCTCGCCCCCTTCCTTGGACTACAGGAGAGTCAGAACGTCCACTAACATACAGCTCCTTTCTCTATCTGCAAAGTAGAGAGTGTCCTGACTCTCCTGTGGTCCAGGGGGGGGGGCGAGCACGACACTCCACACCAGGAAGAAAGCCTTGCATTACTGTGTGGAGTTACAGACAGAAGAACAGGAAGTGAGGATTTCTCAGAAGAAATAAGGACATTTAAAAGCAAAATGGAAGGATGAGGTAAGTGAAGGAGGACTGCACTAAGGTAAAGGAAGCTATTTAGGGGAAAAAAATAAAAAAATTGTACCTTTACAACCCCTTTAACCACTTAAGGACTGCCGCACAACTATATACATCAACAGAATGGCATGGCTGGGCACAAGGGCGTACATGTACGTCCCCTTTAAGAACCCAGTCCGAAGCTCCGTGACCACACCCGCGGACACGATCACCGCCGGTGTCCCGCGATCGGTCACAGGAGCTGAAGAACGGGGAGAGCTGTGTGTAAACAAACCTTCCCTGTTCTTCACAGTGGCAATGTCAGTGATCATCTGTTCCCTGATATAGGGAAAGACAATCAATCAATGACATCACACTTACAGCCACGCCCACCTACAGTAAGAAACACGCATGTGGTCACACTTAACCCCTACAGCGCCCCCTATTGGTTAACTCCTAAACTGCAATTGTCATTTTCACAGTAATCAGTGCATTTTTATAGCACTTTTTGCTGTGAAAATGACAATGGTCCCAAAAATGTGTCAAAATTGTCCGAAGTGTCCGCCAAAATGTCGCTGATCGCCGCCATTAGTAGTAAAAAAAAAAAAAATTATTAATAAAAAATGCCATAAAACTATCCCCTATTTTGTAAACGCTATAAATTTTGCGCAAACCAATCGTTAAACGCTTATTGCGATTTTTTTTTACCAAAAATACGTATCGGCCTAAACTGAGGGAAAAAATATTTTTTATATATTTTTGGGGGATATTTATTACAGCAAAAATTAAAAAATAGATTTTGTTTTTTTAATTGTCGCTCTATTTTTGTTTATAGCGCAAAAAATAAAAACCGCAGAGATGATCAAATACCACCAAAAGAAAGCTCTATTTGTGGGAAAAAAAGGACGCCAATTTTGTTTGGGAGCCACGTCGCACGACCGCGCAATTGTCAGTTAAAGCGACGCAAAAAGGGGCCTGGTCCTTTACCTGCATAATGCTCCGGGTCTTAAGTGGTTAATCCACAAATAAGGGAGTAACAGCTGAGAAACAACTATAATCTCATTATATCACAACTGGGCTACACCGAGATGAGGGACGGTGATAGAAAACAAGAAAACATTTTTGAGGACTTTTTCTTGTAGGGTGGATATACTTTGTAGAGGTGTTAATGCCGCAAGCCCAGTGCATCAAGAATATGAGAAAAAGAACGAAAGAGTTGCAGGAAACCCACTTCTACCACAACTTTAAACGATCACAGCCACAACATGCACAGAATCCCCGTCATGTCCTGCGTAGAAAAAAGGTCAACGCACCGCAGATCGCCATATCTGTACGATCAGAACGCACACGTGGGTGTACAATACAGAAAAGCAGAAGATGCTGCACAAAGCACACTTGTCATAAAATAGCACACGGGAGCGTGTGAAGAATTACATTTTATAAACTACATTCAGGCTGGGTTCACATGCGGCTCGCAGCAGGGGGTCCGGTGTGCCCGCCATTCACCCTCTCAGGTCCAATTTCAGCTCAAATTTTTGGCTGAATTCAGACCTGAAAGCGAACCAAAAGGACGCACAGGGGTCCTATGCAGATTTGCATCGGCGCCACACAGTGGCGGCTGGTGCTCAAAGTTTTTGGGGAGGCGCAAACGGAAAACAAAATTGCAGCCACTGTGCCATCAATTCGCACCACTGTGCCATGCCATCAAACTCAGCCACTGTTCCATGCCATCAAACGCAGCCACTGTGCCATCAATTCGCACCACTGTGCCATGCCATCAAACGCAGCCACTGTGCCATGCCATCAAACGCAGCCACAATGCCATCAAACGCAGCCACTGTGCCATCAATTCGCACCACTGTGTCATGCCAAACGCAGCCACTGTGCCATGCCATCAAACGCAGCTACTGTGCCATGCTATCAAACGCAGCCACTGTGCCATGCTATCAAACACAGCCACTGTGCCATGCTATCAAACGCAGCCACTGTGTCATGCCATCAAACGCAGCCTGTGCCATCAATTCGCACCACTGTGCCATGCCATCAAACATAGCCACTGTGCCATGCCATCAAACGCAGCCACTGTGCCATGCCATCAAACGCAGCCACTGTGCCATCAATTCGCACCACTGTGCCATGCCATCAAATGCAGCCACTGTGCCCATCGATTGTCGACACTGTGCCAAAGTTTCCCCACAGGCACTTCCGCACAGCCAACCAGCTGCCATTATTTAGGTGGTCGGCGCTCAAGGTCTGGCCATCTGAATAGACCAGAGGCAGCCGGCAACAATAACAAACATTAATGCAATGCATAAATGTATGTTATTTTCAGTGGCGGTGCGAGAGCCAGAGGGGGCGGCGCTCCAGCGCCCTCTATAGACGCACCGCCACTGGAGCCACAGCGAAGATGTGTGAACTAGTTCCATAGACAGCTTGTCAAAATGCGAATTGAATGCGGTTGGATGTGGGTTCGCCACATTCAATTCGCAATAGTGTAAATTGGAGGTATGGGGGTGTGCTCAGGCACACCCTGTGAACACACCTATGGCTACTAGGCTTTAATAAGTCATTGGCAAGCTTGTACACCCTGACCAGTCAGGGTTCAAGCCCCTCTAGTTTAACTGTCCATAATATTAGATGACTTTTTCTTAAAATTTGTAGATACCAGTGGATAACCCGGGAGGTAGAGCCATTCTTTCCTTAGATGCAGCCAAAGCCGTTGATAGTGTGGAGTGGCCCCACCACTGGGAAATTCTATCGAGATTTGGATTGGGGTCCCAGATTCTTAAATTGGGTACGAATACTTGGGGGTGGGGGCGAGTCATACAATCGGCGGCCATGGACACCGATTGTATCGCACGGGAGCGCAGCCGCAAGCTAACCCCCTCGGGAGAGAGCTTCCCAGAAGGGGTTAGGTCTTGCGGGGAGGAACCGTGAGAGCCGCCAAGGGACCACAGAAGAGGGAGATCGGGGCCACTCTGTGCAAAACGAAGTGCACAGTGGAAGTAAGTATAGCATGTTTGTTTAAAAAAAGAGATGATAGATAGATAGATAGATAGATAGATAGATAGATAGATAGATAGATAGATAGATAGATAGAGAGAGATAGAGATATATAGATATATATATCTAGATATAGAGAGAGAGAGAGATAGAGATATATAGATATATATATCTATCTATCTATATATTTCTATCTCTCTCTTTCTATATATATATATATATATATATATATATATATCTTAACCTTTACAACCCCTTTAATAATAATAATATCACCTTATTATTAATAATAATACTTATATTAGTGATAAAATATTATTATTTTACTATTATCATTTTTTTTTATATTTGTATTATCTATCCAAACAATAATAACATTAAACAACAACCAACAACAATAGTTATACTATTATCTTATTTCTTTTATTATTATTATCCTATGATCATTATTTCTTATCAATTTCAAAGAATAAAATATATATATATATATATATATATATATATATATATATAGCGGAACCTTTACAACCCCTATTATAATAATAATAATAATAATAATAATAATAATAATAGGAAGAATATCACCTTATTAATAATATTAATATTATTATCGATAAATAATAATAATAATATATATATAATAGCGGAACCTTTACAACCCCTATAATAATAATAAAAATAATAATAATAATAATAATAATAATAATAGGAAGAATATCACCTTATTAATAATATTGATATTATTATCGATAAATAATAATATTATTAATGTTTTACTATTATCATTTTTTTTAAATTTGTATTCTCTATCCAAATAATAACAACAAACAACAACGGTAGTTAATACTATTATCTTATTTTTTATTTTTTTTATTAAATTTCAAAGAATAAAAAAAAAAAAATATATATATATATATATATATATATATATATATATATTTTTTTTTTTTTTTTTATTCTTTGAAATTTAATAAAAAAAAAAAAAAATAAGATAATAGTATTAACTACCGTTGTTGTTTGTTGTTATTATTTGGATAGAGAATACAAATTTAAAAAAAATGATAATAGTAAAACATTAATAATATTATATTAGCTGAAACTTTACAACCCCTTTAACAATAATAATATCACCTTATTATTAATACTAATGATATTATTATCGATAAATAATAATAATATTATTATTATTATTAATGTTTTACTATTATCATTTTTTTAATATTTCAGTAGTTATTATACTATTATCTTATTTATTTTTTCATTATTATCCTATGATCATTATTTCTTATCAATTTCAAAGAATAAAAAAAATTAAAAAAAAGACAGAAAATTTCAGGTACATGAGAGTACTTCAGTAATTTATTCTCTTACATTTTTTTTTTCCCAGTCTAGAGAGAAGTCCCCAGCTCATTCAGGATTGCTGCCTCCAGCTGCACCACTTCAAAGCCGCCCTTTCACAATGCTGCTGATCTCAGACACAAAAAGTGATGACGGCGAAGACATTTCCCGCTCTGCAAAGTGTAGAACGTGCACAAGAGGCGCAAACTGTGTGCAGAGTCACGAGTCTGGGCTCCGCACTTCCACCTTCCATTCCAAGGCAGAAGTATCCCAATCTGACCCTGAAACCAAGACTGCTGTTCCCATAATGCCCTTTGTGGACCGGTCCTTAGGGGGGGCAGCAAATTCCGTGATCTGCAAGGGATGTAAAGAGGAGTCACAAGGCTCCTTACAGTTCTGAAAACGTGAAGACAATTATCATTCCTCTAGTTTGTTGCCTCTACAGCTGAAAAGCGGTCCTGGATTAAGTGAGGACGGTAACGCATCTTATATGTATTGGTGTGCTGCAGCTCTATACATTTGGTATGGCACCCCAAAGCACCTACGTTGTACAGCACCACAACACATTACTCTCAGAAACTGCTCAGTTCTCTACTAAATCACTGCTGGTAGGGGGGAGCTGAGCTGCTGAGAAACTGCTGGGTGAGCGGGGCCGAGTCACTGCAAGGAAGGGAGAGCAGAATGAGCTGAGCTGTTGGGTAACGGCTGGGGGAGAACGGCTAGGAGGGGAGTGCTGAGTCAGTGCAGGGGGGGGGGGGGGGAGCAGAATGACCTGAGCTGCACAGTCACTGCTGGAAGAGGGGTGCAAGGGAAGCTGAGCTGCCGAGTGAGAGAGGGGTGCAAGGGAAGCTGAGCTGCAGAGTCACTGCAAGGCAAGCTGAGCTGCCGAGTCACTGCTGAGGGAGGGGTGCAAGGGAAGCTGAGCTGCCGAGTCACTGCTGAGAGAGGGGTGCAAGGGAAGCTGAGCTGCCTAGTCACTGCTGAGAGAGGGGTGCAAGGGAAGCTGAGCTGCCGAGTCACTGCTGAGAGAGGGGTGCAAGGGAAGCTGAGCTGCCGAGTCACTGCTGAGAGAGGTGTGCAAGGGAAGCTGAGCTGTTGAGTCACTGCTGAGAGAGGGGTGCAAGGGAAGCTGAGCTGCCGAGTCACTGCTGAGAGAGGGGTGCAAGGGAAAGCTGAGCTGCCGAGTCACTGCTGGGAGAGGGTTGCAAGGGAAGCTGAGCTGCCGAGTCACTGCTGGGAGAGGGGTGCAAGGGAAGCTGAGCTGCTGAGTCACTGCTGGGAGAGGGGTGCAAGGGAAGCTGAGCTGCTGAGTCACTGCTGGGAGAGGGGTGCAAGGGAAGCTGAGCTGCTGAGTCACTGCTGGGAGAGGGGTGCAAGCAGAGGTGTATTTAGGTTTTGTGCTGCCCTAGGCCTGACTAAACTCGTGCACCCCCTAATTTAAATATGACCCACCCCTTCCTGTTAAGGCCACACCCTGTGTTAAGACCCGCCCTGAAATTTTCGAGTGAGGACACTAGTTCTGAGGGCCTGGGGGGGGGGGCAATAGATGCCCTTAATTTACTTAGATTTCCTCTTACTTCCTGGTTGCCCATAGAGCAGGAAGTGAAGGGAAATCTTTGCAATGGGACAGGGATGGTAAAAAATAAACTGACAGGGGCTATAACCCTCCCTTACTCTACCCAAAATGAAAAAAAAGTGTTGCCGATAGTTCTACTTTAAGTAGATGGTGCAGCAGAAACATATATCACAGTGAGGAAGGTTTGTGGTCCAGGATGATAAAACAGTCAAAATTGGAATGCCGGCCGCCCTCATACCAGAAGCAGCGCGGCCGCTTTTTGGGGGCACTAGACTAATTTTCCTAACAGTGTAGCACATGCCGGCGGGGAATCTTTTCATGCTGCCCCCCTGCAAAGTGCTGCCCTAGGCCTGGGCCTTGTTGGCCTAGGCCAGGATACAGCTCTGGGTGCAAGGGAAGCTGAGCTGCAGAGTCACTGCTGGGAGAGGGGTGCAAGGGAAGCTGAGCTGTAGAGTCACTGCTGGGAGAGGAGTGCAAGGGAAGCTGAGCTGCAGGGTCACTGCTGGAAGAAGGGGTGCAAGGGAAGCTGAGCTGCAGGGTCACTGCTGGAAGAAGGGGTGCAAGGGAAGCTGAGCTGCAGGGTCACTGCTGGGAGAGGAGTGCAAGGGAAGCTGAGCTGCAGGGTCACTGCTGGAAGAAGGGGTGCAAGGGAAGCTGAGCTGCAGGGTCACTGCTGGAAGAAGGGGTGCAAGGGAAGCTGAGCTGCTGAGTCACTGCTGGGAGAGGGGTGCAAGGGAAGCTGAGCTGCCGAGTCACTGCTGGAAGAGGGGTGCAAGGGAAGCTGAGCTGCCGAGTCACTGCTGGAAGAGGGGTGCAAGGGAAGCTGAGCTGCCGAGTCACTGCTGGGAGAGGGGTGCAAGGGAAGCTGAGCTACCGAGTCACTGCTGGAAGAAGGGGTGCAAGGGAAGCTGAGCTGCTGAGTCACTGCTGGGAGAGAGGTGCAAGGGAAGCTGAGCTGTCGAGTCACTGCTGGGAGAGGAGTGCAAGGGAAGCTGAGCTGCCGAGTCACTGCTGGAAGAGGGGTGCAAGGGAAGCTGAGCTGCAGAGTCACTGCTGGGAGTGGGTAACAAGGGAAGCCGAGCTGCTGGGGGGGGGGGGGGGGGGCAGGTTGAATAAAGCTGCTTAATTAAAAAACTGGCTGGAAAAACGTTGGTGCCTCTGCAATGAACTATGATGATGAATTGCGCCACAGTGCCTGTAGATAGATAGGTCAGTTAGGGATCGGCTTGATGATCATTTAGTGCTTCTTAAAGTGCATCAATAACTATTTTTGTATAAAATAAAGCAATTTTAAACCCTTTGCCAAGTTTTTGCTGCAGTTTGTATCCCCACTGCGAACATTCACATTTCTATTTGTCCCGGTGACTATTGTTACCGAGATAGAAAAGTGTGGCGAAATCCAACATTTTGGGTGACAACTTGGAAGGGAACTCCCTTCACTTTGGCGCGATTTCCCACCACTTCCTGTTGCATCTCCAAGTAGCTACAAATACGGCAGCTACTGACTTTTAAAATAAATGGACATTTACCTGTCTAGCACGCCCGCGATGTCGTCAGCCAATGACGAGCAATTGCTTGTCCCTCGGCTGCACCCGCCGCCATCCTCAGTTAGGGATTCGGGAAGTGAAGCGTTGCGACCTCACTGCCCGGTTCCCCACTGCGCTTGCTCGAGTAGCGAGCCCGTCGTCACTGGTCCCTGCTCTTTCCCGGGAACAGTGTGTTGCCCAGAAGACAGCGGGGGCTGCGGGTAGAGGCGTGTCTGCCGCAGTACCGTATTTCCGGAAGTGGGTGCAAATATCTGTCTTAGACCGGTATCCCCCCCTCTCCCCCTGAAAGGTGCCATATGTGACACTGGAGGGAGGAGGGTTCCGAAAAGCGGAAGCTCCATTTTTGGGTGGAGCTCCACTTTAACCACTTCCCGCCCAGTCAATATTATATTGACGTCCAGGAAGTGGTTCCGTTATCCTGACTGGACGTGGGGGCGTGCAACGTGGCGATCGGTGGTGCGGTGTGTCAGTCTGACAGGGGGGGGGGGTTCGGGCTGATTATTCATCAGCACGGCCCCCCCCAGATGCCCAAACTGGACCACCAGGGAAGCTGCCAGGACCACCAGGGACGCCCTCAACATGTGGATGGCCAGGTACATCCCCCATGGCCATCCACATGTTCCAAAACATGCCAATCAATGCCCACAAATGGGCACTGACTGGCACCATAACAGTACAGTAGTTAATACAGTGATGCCCAGCAATGCCACCCACCAGTAATCAGTGCCACTTATCAGTGCCCATCAGTGCCGCCAATAAATACCCATCAGTGCCGCCCATAAGTACCCATCAGTGCCGCCTATCTGTCTCATTGGTGCCGTCTTATCAGTGCCAGTCATTGAAGAAGAAAACGTATTTATTTACAAAATAATTTAACAGAAACAAATAAAAATCGCAGAGGTTCTCAAATACCACCAAAAGAAAGGTCTATTTGTGGGAACAAAATGATTAAAAAAAAATGTTTTGTACAGTGTAGTATGACCGCGCAATTGTCATTCAAATTGCGACAGCACGGAAAGCTAAAAAAGTGGTTACGGAAACGTACGCTTTTTTTTTTTCCGTGCATTCCCGCATTCCCACAAATCTGAATCTAGCCCTACAGCTGAGCAAGTAGGCGGAAAAAAAAATACGAGTGATAAAACGTGAGCGTGTGAGCCATTCCTTCTGTATCATAGAAAATTAATGTTTGACCGGAGTACTACCCCCCAGACGTACTGCGACGCAATCTCTAGAGGAAATCAGTCTATATGTAGAGTTTCCATACCGGCCTGTCCTGTACAGACGCGCACCTGCTGGTTCCCATTTTGCAGCCGTTAGGCGATCAGTAACCTGCAGCTCATTGCACAACCCAGGAAATGCTCAGCCAACGACACGCATTATAAATTAACAAAGTCCAAGCGGGTGATGGCAGGGAATACGGCCAAGCCGAGTTTCCGGTGAATCAGGCCCTGGGCGGCGTTACAAAAGTTCAGGCGAGACTCTGGGTGTTTGGATAGCGAGTTGCTGCATGAGCGGTGGCGTGGTACAACCATATAGACAGGGGACTGGGCGGCAGTATAAAAAAAAAAAAAATCCACAGTGAATCACTTTTTTTTTTAGGCTGGGTTCACATCTCTGCGGGATGAGAATGCAAGCAAAAAAAAAATTATAATAATAAAAAATAAAAAAAACGCACAGGCAGAGAAATTATTAATATTATTATACAGGATTTATAAAACGCGAACAGTTTGCACAGCGCTTTACCAGAGCTTCTTTTCTCAGAAAATAGGTGCAGGAACTCAACCTCGACCCCGTTCAGATTTCACAAACAGTAGAAGGGTCTTAAAGGGGCATTAAATACCAGAATTGCATTACATACAGTGTGCAGAGTTCAGGGGGGTTACACACAGAGTGCAGAGCTGTCACTTGTAAACACAGAAACCAGACTTCTGTGTTTACAAGTGATTGTGGTGAGCAGACACCAAAGGGTCTGAGCCAAAGGTGGTGGAACTGAGTTCCCCCAAGTTCCCCCCTGAAAAAAAGCCCTGCGCTTTACAACATGAGAGCAGACAGTACAGTTGCAATACAATTCAATACAGGAGGGATCTGCTCCTTAGAGCTTACAATTTAATAATGCGCTGCACTTTAGCGGATGTGCAGGATGCCATAAATTATTAACGACTTGATCTTCAGAAGATTTACCCCCTCATGACTAGGCTATTTTTGCGAATTTGCCACTGCGGTACTTTACTGACAATTGCGCGGTCGTGCGACGCTGTACCCAAATAAAATGTCAGTTTTCCCACCACAAATAGAGATTTCTTTTGGTGGCATTTAATGAGCACTGTTTTTAATTTTTTTTTTGAGAAAGAAGAGAAAAAGAGAAGAGAAGAAAAGAAGAAGAAAAAAAGAGAAAAGAAGAAGAGAAGAGAAAAGAGAAAAGAAGAAGAGAAGAGAAAAGAGAAAAGAAGAAGAGAAGAGAAAAGAGAAAAGAAGAAGAGAAGAGAAAAGAGAAAAGAAGAAGAGAAGAGAAAAGAGAAAAGAAGAAGAGAAGAGAAAAGAGAAAAGAAGAAGAGAAGAGAAAAGAGAAAAGAAGAAGAGAAGAGAAAAGAGAAAAGAAGAAGAGAAAAGAGAAAAGAAGAAGAGAAGAGAAAAGAGAAAAGAAGAAGAGAAAAGAGAAAAGAAGAAGAGAAGAGAAAAGAGAAAAGAAGAAGAAGAGAGAAAAGAGAAAAGAAGGAGAGAGAAAAGAGAACAGAAGAAGAGAGAAAAGAGAAGAAGAAAGGAGAAAAGAGAAGAAGAAAGGAGAAAAGAGAAGAAGAAAGGAGAAAAGAGAAGAAGAAAAGGAGAAAAGAGAAGAAGAAAAGGAGAAAAGAGAAGAAGAAAAGGAGAAAAGAGAAGAAGAAAAGGAGAAAAGAGAAGAAGAAAAGAGAAAAAAGAAGAAGAAAAGAGAAAAAAAAAGAGAAGAGAAGAGAAATAAGGAAGGAGGGAAGGAAGAGAAGGAAGATAAGAGAAGAGAAGAGAAATAAGGAAGGAAGGAAGAGAAGAGAATAGAAAAGAGAAGAGAAGAGAAAAGAGAAGAGAAATAAGGAAGGAGGGAAGGAAGAGAAGAGAAGAGAAATAAGGAAGGAAGAGAAGAGAAGAGAAGAGAAGAGAAGAGAAGAAAGGAAGGAAGGAAAGGGAAGAGAAGAAAAAAAGAAGAGAAGAGAAGAGAAAGAAGGAAGGAAGAGAAAGGAAGGAAGGAAGGGAGGAAGGGAAGAGAAGAGAAGAGAAAAGAGAAAGAAGGAAGAGAAAAAGAAGGAAGAGAAAAAGAAGGAAGAGAAAAAGAAAGAAAGAAATACATTTTTGCTATAAAACAAACAAACAAAAAAAAAATGATATATATTAAAAAGCCAAACATTTATTCATAAAGTTAATGTATTCTGCTACATATTAAACATGTGCAGAACGAAAAAAAATGTGTTTCAATACGTTATTTACATTAATTCATTTAGTTTTCGAATCAATTTCAAATAGTTTTCCAAATTTCCAAAAAGAAATAAAATAGAATAGAAAATAAAGGAATAGAACAGAAAAAAAATAACTTTTCTATTATATTCCTTTAGTTTCTATTCTATTTTATTCTTTTTGGAACTTGGAAAACTATTCAAATTTGAAGTTTTCAAATTCGAAAACTATTCGAATAGTATTCAAAAACTGATCTTATCCAAAAAAAAATTCCGTTATTTCGGATTAGTTTAGTTCAAATTTCTGAATTGGGATAGTTCTGAATTTAGATACATCCGAATAAAGAAAATGGGCCAGATTCAGATACAATTAGATTCGCGTATCAGAAATACACTACGCCGCCGTATTTTACCTGGCTCTACGTGGAATCCCGGTAGATTTTGTCCAGTAAACGACGGCAGCGTAGTGTATTTCTCCCGGCGCAAGCCATCTACGTGAGTAGGGGGGGTGAAGCATTTAAAATAGGCGCGTTCCCGCGGCGATCGAACTGCGCATGCTCCGTTAAGAAATTTCCCGCCGTGCATTGCGCGAAATCACGTCGTTACGTCATTTTTTCTTGAGTAGCATCGTTTACGGACATTCCTAATCCCGAACGAGTTACGTAAAAAAAAAAAAAATTTTTAAATTCGACGCGGGAACGACGGCCATACTTAACATGGGCTACGCACCGTTAGACCAGCAAAAAGCTGGTCTAACAGTACGTAGAAAAAAATAGACGAAAGCGATTGATAGTAGAAGATTATGGGGGCCCCGGGCAATAGTAGAAGATTATGGGGCCCCTCGGGCACTAGGAGAAGATAATGGGGCCCCCCCAAGGACTAGGAGAAAATTATGGGGCCCCCGGGCACTAGGAGAAGATTATGGGGCCCCCCCCGAGCACTAGGAGAAGATTACGTGGCCCCCCGGGCAATAGAAGAAGATCATGGGGCCCCCGGGCAATAGGAGAAGATTATAGGGCCCCCGGGCAATAGGAGAAGATTATAGGGCCCCCGGGCAATAGGAGAAGATTATGGGGCCCCCGGGCAATAGGAGAAGATTATGGGGCCCCCGGGCAATAGGAGAAGATTATGGGGCCCCCGGGCAATAGGGGAAGAATATAGGGCCCCTGGGCACTAGGAGAAGAATATAGGGCCCCCAGGCACTAGGAGAAGATTATGGGGCCACACAGTATACACAGACACACAGACACACAGAATACACATCTACACACTGAAAAGGTACCGGAGAGGTGGGGCAGCTATAATCTTGGGATTTAAAAGAAAAACTATTTTTACATAATGTCCCTGGTTTTACTGAGGCTGGCAACCCTGATGGGGCCCCCTAGTGGCATATTGCCCGAGTGCTCGAATGGTCAGTTTAGCCCTTGGCTTGTTGAACATCCCATTATAAAAACCATGGGTTTTAATATGGAGTTAACCCCTCTCCAGGGCTTTTTTTCAGGGGGAACTTGGGGGAACTCAGTTCCACCACCTCTGGCTCAGACCCTTTGGTGACTGCTCACCACAATCACTTGTAAACACAGAAGTCTGGTTTCTGTGTTTACAAGTCACAGCTCTGCACTCTGTGTGCAACCCTCCTGAACTCTGGAGTCTGTATGTAAAGCAATCCTGGTATTTAATGCCCCTTTAAGACCCTTTTACAGTTTGTGAAATCTGAACGGGGTCGTGGTTAAGTTCCTGCACCTATTTTCTCAAAAAAAAAAGAAGCTCTGCCTCTCTCCCATTTTGGCGTCTATAAACAGCCTCCATTCATCGAAAAGGGTTTCCACAGGATGTTGGAGTGTAACTGTGTACCCATCAAGCCAAAAGAACATTGGTGAGGTCAGGGCTGGACTGGGACAAAAATCTGGCCCTGGACTTCATCCAGACTGGCCCACTTTGACAGGTCTCTCCCATGGCGGCTGGACAACTCACTCAACCCCACCCCCCCTGGCAACCCAAGCCCCCTCTCCCCCTGGCAACCCAAGCCCCCTCTCCCCCTTCACTAGCCACTAGCTGTTGTTGTACTGTTATTACAGTAGAACGGCTGGTACTTTTAAAGCAAGTACCAGTGGGGAAGCTAGACATTATTTCACCTGGGGCAAAGAATCAGTTTGGTGCCCCCCCTTATGGGACAAGATTAGGCAGAAGTGAGAAACTCCCAGGCCATAGCTGTTGAGTCGGCTGTCTTTCCACTCCCCCATGCTCCTCTGTCATCTCCCCTGCTCCTCTGGTCCTCCCCCTGCTTCTCTGTTCCCCCCAGGTGAGCGCTGCAGGAAGGTAGAGACAGAGGAGCGGAGGGGGGCGGCGGTCCGCTGTCACTAAAGCTGGCCCACTGAGCCATCGGCCCACCGGGAAACTCCCTGTAGTCCCAATGGCCAGTCCATCCCTGGGTGAGGTCAAGCACTGATGTTGAGATGAGAGGACCTGGCTCACAATTGGAGCTTCAATTTATCCAATAGGTGTTCAGTAAGGTTGAGATTAAGGCTCTGTGAAGGCCACACACAAGTTGCCACACGCCAAACTCCACACGCAACACGCCACGCCTTTATGAAGCTGGCTTTGTACACAGGAACTACTATAGTCATGCTGGAACACAGAAGGACCTTTCCCAGACTGTTACCACAAGTTTGAAGTGTGCAATCGTCTAGGCCAGTGATGGCGAACCTTGGCACCCCAGATGTTTTGAAACTACATTTCCCATGATGCTTATGCACTCTGCAGTGTAGTTGAGCATCATGGGAAATGTAGTTCCAAAACATCTGGGGTGCCAAGGTTCGCCATCACTGGTCTAGGATATCGGTCTAGGATGTAGTATTAATAGTGCCCTTCACTGGCAACACCTGAGCTCAGTCAGTCATTTGGAAGGGAGGTCCGCACACGTTTGGTTAGATAGTAGGTGTAACTGTCCACAAATGTTTAACCCTATAGCAGGTATACCTGTCTGGTGTCCACATATGTTTGGCTATATAGTAGGTGTAATGGTCAGATATCCACATAGGCTTGGCCATATAATAGGTGCAACGGTCTACGTAGGGTAGCCATTTAGCAGATGTAATAGTCAGGTGTTCACATACATTTCACCCTATATGAGGAGAAATGGTCAGGTGTCCACCGTTTGGCCATTTAGTAGGTGCAACAATCAGGTGTCTAAATACACTTTACACGCACATAGGGCCAGATTCATCAAGCCGCGCGTAAAGTTGCGGCGGCGTAACTTTTCTTATTTACGTTACGCCGCCGCAACTTAACATGCGAGTGCTGTATTCACAAAGCACTTGCGTGTTAAGTTGCGGCGGCGTAGCGTATATTGGGCGGCCTAATTCAAAATAGGCGGGTAGGGGGCGTCGCCTATTTAAATTAGGCGCGTCCACGCGCCGAACGTCCTGCGCATGCGCCGGCCATAGAAAAAACCCAGTGCGCATGCTCCAAATCTCGTCGCTACTTGTCAATGAAAGCGACGTAAACGTAACTTACGCCAGCCCCATTCTGAATCGACTTACGCAAACGACGTAACTTACGTCCAATACGACGTCCATACTTGACATAGGATGCGCCTGCTTTGGGGAGCTTTATCTTTATGCCAGGAAAACCCTTACGTAAACGGCGTAAAGTGACTGCGTCAGGCACACGTACGTTCGGGATTTGGCGTATCTCGCTGATTTACATATTCTCAGCGTAAATCAGCGAGATAACGCCCCCGGCGGCCATTTTAAAACTGCATTTAAGATCCGACGGTGTAATACAATCTTTGCTGCAAACCGGCGTATGTTGCTTTCTGCATACAGAAAACAGATAAGCCGGCGCAAAGTGTGAGTTATGCCGGCGTATCACGGACATAACTCTACCTGAATCTGGCCCATAAACTTTAATAGCATCCCAGTCTTAGTCCGTAGCTTATACTCGAGTCACCTTTTTTCGCCGGATCTCCCAAACTTTGGGGTTCGAAATTGGCACACATGTAGCCCCACTCTTCCTCTACAAGTGTGCACGACGGCTGGGAAGCATCGATTTTTCAAAGCCGGGCACCCCTTCCATAGACTCCCATGTTAAAGCGGTAATTTCTCCGGTGAATTTGGGGACCCGGTACTGGCCGGTCGTAGGTCCCCTGGACCCGGGAACTTGGCACACATGTAGCCCCATTTCTCTTCTATAAGTGTGCAAAGTTTGTTGTCTGGGGAACCTAGGGCTAGGGAGCATCGATTTTTCAAACCTGGGCACCCCTTCCATAGACTCCCATGTTAAAGCGGTAATTTCTCCGGTGAATTTGGGGACCCGGTACCGGCCGGTCGTAGGTCCCCTGGACCCGGGAACTTGGCACACATGTAGCCCCATTTCTCTTCTATAAGTGTGCAAAGTTTGTTGTCTGGGGAACCTACGGCTAGGGAGCATCGATTTTTCAAAGCTGGGCACCCCTTCCATAGACTCCCATGTTAAACGCCAGTCTAGGCATGGGCACAGTGAGGCATGCACATGGGCACAGTGAGGCATGCACATGGACACAGTGAGGCATGCACATGGACACAGTGAGGCATGCAGATAGACACCCTAAGCCTATACTCGAGTCAATGCGTTTTCCCAGTTTTTGGTGGTAAAATTAGGTGCCTCGGCTTATATTCGGGTATATACGGTATTTACCGCAGTCACATTTGTACTTAAAGCGGAGGTTCATACATAAAGTGAACCTCCGCTTTTCGGATCCCTCCCCCTGCAGATACCTGTCAGAGACCGGTATTTGCACCACTTCCGGGTTCTGACTCCCGCAGGGAATCCAGCCTGTGACGTCAACAAGGCTTTACTTCCGATTCCCTCACCGAGGATGGCGGCGGAAGCACCCGAGGACCGAGTGATTGCTCAGCCTCGTCAGCTGACATCGCAGGCGCCCTGGACAGGTAAGTGTCCATTTTTTAAAAGTCAGCAGCTGCTGTATTTGTAGCTGCTGGCTTTAAAAAAAAAAAAAATCGGCGGAACCTCCGCTTTAATTAATAATAATTGAATAAATTCTGGACAGCAACAGGTGGAGTTTATGGGATTTCAAGTGATTAAGTCAGCTGAGAAGTTGAACTCCAAAGTGACTTTCAGGTATGGCAACCGATCGGAATGGAATCAGCAAATTGATCAGTTCTATCAATATACAAAAAAAAAAAAAAAGAAGAATTATCACAAGAATGGGGTTTACATAGGGCTGTCTTAATGAGAGGGAACACCTGGGCACTGCCCAGGGGCCCCAGCTGCATGGAGGGCCCCTGCACTTTCCCCAAAGCAGCTGGTCCTTGAACCCACACTGGGAGTGATAGATGCACAGGGGAGGCGGTCTGCCTCCTACCCACTTGATTTCTGTTTACCTGCACTATCATCATTGTAGGGGCCCCAGAGCATTACTCAGGGGCCCAGGGACCCATGCATAGGTGTGCGCAGCCTATTGTATTAGGGTGTGCACCTCAAAGCTAAAACACATTTGCATGTGTATACAGTATATACTGCCGGTGTCAGTAGAGTAGTGGACAATGTCAGTAGGGCAGAGTTTGGTGTCATTGGGGCAGTGGACAGTGTCAGTAGTTTTTATTTTTACGATTTTTTTTATATTTTTTTTTTTTTACAATGAAATTTTTTTATTTTATTTTTACAAAATTTATAATGTTTTTATTATCATTTTTTTTTTTTTTTTTTAGGAGTCCCATTATGTTAGTAGTGCAGAGTTTGGTGTCAGTGGGGCAGTGGATGGTGTCAATAGTTTTTATTTTTACTATTTTTTTATTATTTTTTGACAATTACAATTACATTTATTTTTTATTATTTATTAATATTTTTTTGTTACTTTTGTAAAAAAAAACAAAAAAACAGGAGCCCATTATGTCAGTAGGGCAGAGTTTGGTGTCAGTGGGGCAGTGGACGGTGTCAGTAGTTTTTATTTTTACTATTTTTTTATTATTTTTTGACAATTACATTTATTTTTTTATTATTATTTATTAATATTTTTTTGTTACTTTTGTAAAAAAAAAAAAAAATAGGAGCCCCATTATGTCAGTAGGGCAGAGTTTGGTGTCAGTGGGGCAGTGGACGGTGTCAGTAGTTTTTATTTTTACTATTTTATTATTATTTTTTGACAATTACATTTATTTTTTATTTATTTTTATTATTATTTTTTAATATTTTTTTGTTACCTTTGTAAAAAAAATATAAGCTCCATTATGTCAGTAGGGCAGAGTTTGGTGTCAGTGGGGCAGTGGACAGTGTTAGTAGTTTTTATTTTTACTATTTTATTTTTTACAATTACATTTATTTATTTTTTACATTTTTTTTAATGTCAGTAGGGTAGCGTTTGGTGGCAGTGGACTGTGTTTTTTTTTTTTTTTTGTTATTATTATTATTTTTTTAAATATATATATATATATATATATTTAAAAAAATAATAATAATAACACAAAAAAAAAAACACAGTCCACTGCCACCAAACGCTACCCTACTGACATAATGTGGCTCCTAAAATTATATATATATATATATATATATATATATATATATATATATATATATATATATATATATATATATATATATATATATATATATATATATATATATATATATATATATTAGGAGCCACATTAAGTCAGTAGGGTAGCGTTTGGTGGCAGTGGACTGTGTTTTTATTATTTTATTTTTTATTATTTTTTTACAATTACATTTTTATTTTTTTTTAAATTACTATTTTTATATTATTAGGGGGTTTTGGTGAAATATCATGTGTCTGAACAGGGGGCATCTGCAGCATACAGGGGGGGTTAGGGTGTGCCCAGGCACCCCTGGCGCACACCTGTGGACCCATGATACTATTAAGACAGCCCTTGGTTTACACAGGGGAAAGCAACAATTTCTGCATCTGGCAAGGGATTGGATGGATACAACGATGTATTTTTAACATCCACTCCACACCAATAAATACTTTTGATGGCAACAAGTTGAATTGGCTGCCTGCTTCAGCCAGGAGATCCAACCCCGACCACGTCCCACCGCCATGTGTGGTCTCAACCATGTGTGGTGTAACAGTGGCACCGATCCCGTACAGAGTCCCCGAGGGGACCAGCCATGAATGAAATATCAGATTTAGGTGGACCGATCCTTTAAAAAAAAAAAAAAACATCAACTGACGATCTTAAAGTGGATGGAAACCCAATTACTGGAATCTCATAGGAGGTTTTAACACATGAATGTCATTTCAAAAAGTAATGTTCAATGTATTTCAATCTCCAGATGTCATTAAAATAATTGTCTGCGCTTAAAGTACGAGTGCCCATGGGACTTTTAAAGAGTCATGCCAAGAAAAAAAAAAAAAAATTGTTTTTAAAACCATAATATATAAAAATCTTTAAAATTCACATTTAATACTGAACAATAAAAAACTAATTATAATTTTACATTTAGAGAAGAATAAAAAAATTAAATAAGTTGATGTATAAAGACAATCATAGCAGTAAAATTACATGCTTCAAATCTCATCCTCTACGCGTTTCGTTATGACATTTCAGGTGACAGACGCTTCTCCTCCTCCCGTGGCTTTCAGCTGAAAAGTCATACAGGGAGATCCGTGTTTGCAACTTCCCCCGCCACACCGATTATCCCGACTATCTCCGTTAGTGATGAGCGGAATACGCCATATTCGATTTCGCGATATTTCGCGAATATTTCGAAGAATATTCGCGAATATTCGTTAATATCGAATATTCGTGATATTTAAAAAAAAAATAAAAATTGCGAATTTTCGCCAATGCGAATTTTCGCTAATGCGAATTTTCGCTAATGCGAATTTTCGCTAAAGCGAAATTTCGCGATTTTTTTTTTTATATAAAATATCACGAATATTCGATATTTACGAATATTCGGTATATTTTATAAAAAAAAAAAGCGAAATTTCACATATGCGGTCGCGAATATTCGTAAATGTCGAATATTCGTGATATTTTATAAAAAAAAAAAAAAAAAAAAAAAATTGCGAAATTTCGCTGTAGCGAAAATTCGCCATTGCGAAATTCGCGAATGCGAAATTGATTGCGAAATTTTTTGCGAAATTTATTGCGAAATTCGAAAAATACGAATATTCGAAATAGCGAATATTCGCCGCGATATTCGAGATATTCGCGAATACTCGAATATGCAATATTCGTAGCGAATATTCGCAATGCGAATATTCGTGAGCAACACTAATCTCCGTGTCCCTCGGTCCCCCCCCCCCCCCTGCAGTCGGCTTCCCTCCTCTCCTCTACCGACGGCTGTGGGGGATCTATCAGGGTGGAGAGCAGAGGAAGGGGCTGTTAAATATGTGATTTGCTGCCTCCTTCCTTTTCTGAATTGGACACAGTGAGTGATTGGTACCAATCGCTTCTATGTCCTCGGATAACTGAGCATAGTAAACTGAGTTTACTCTGCTTGAGTTTATGAATGAATGGGAGCTGCGGTCTCCTGTTCATTCATTTTCAATGTTGAAAAAGGGACTGGGGAATCTCTGTCCTCAGTCCCTTTCTCTGTCTCAAAAGGGGGAGATGTCAGGGGTCTGTTTAGCCACCGGATATCTCATTAAAGACCAACAGGACTGATGAAATATATATATATTATATAAAAATAAATACATTGTAAAATAATGATAAAAATAAAAAACTACTGACACCGTCCCCACCCCTACTGACACTGTCCACTGCTCCAACCCCCTCCCCAAAAAGCATTGTGAAAAAAAAAAAAAAAAATGAAAAGCAATTTAAAAAACAATGTAATTCATCCACTGCCTCATAACTCCCCGGCCCCTCCCCCACCCAGTATGTGCAAGTGGGGAGTATGGAATGTATGGAGGTGGGTAGAATGTGCAGATTAGTAGTGCGGAGTGTACAGAGGTGTGTAGTATGTGCAGGATGGTGTCAGTAGGGCAGTGGATAGGGTCATTAGTTCTCTCTTTTTATTATTTTATTTATTATTAAACAATTTAATTATTTTATTTTATTTATTTAGCATTTTTTCAAAATTACTTTTTGGGGGGCCAGGGCAATGTTTTTTTATATTTATTATTTTTTTGATTGAGAAAAAAAAAATCAAAAATTATAAAAAAATAAATAAAAATTAGATAATAAAATATAAAAAAAAAAAAATAACCTAACACCGTTCACTGCCCTACTGACACTGTCCACTACCCCTGCCCCCCAATCATTGTGAGAGATAATACAAAAATAAAATTTGTAAATAATAAAAATAAAAAAAAAATACAAAAAACATTGACACCGTCCTTTACATCGCCCACGTACCCCCAAAAAAACATTTACTTTTTTTGTTTTTGTTTTTTAATTGTTAAAAGATAATAATTATTAAAATTATATATATATATATATATATATATATATATATATATATATATATATATATATATATATATATAATAAAAATAAAGAACTAATGACATCATCCTGCACATACTACCCACCATCATATACTCCACACCCCTCTCCTGCACATACTACCCACCATCATATACTCCACACCCCTCTCCTGCACATACTACCCACAACCATACACTCAGCACTGTATTATTCTCTATTTAGGATTACCACATTCTGCACGCAAGGCATCTCAGACTATTAAACCACACCCCCTTTAAGTTGCACTTAATATTTTAGCATAATTTAAGCCAGACCCACATTTTGCGGCGGCGCGCTACATGCAACACATTTTTTTGCCTAGGACCCACTTTTTATTTTGCACACAGACCCACCGATTTCATGATACTCCCCTGGTGACAACGTTCCATCACTGTCCCAAATGTGTGCCTAGGTTGTCACCTTCTCACACAGGCTTTATACAGAGACTACAAATTACCATTTTGACACACATTACACCAGCATAGTTCACTGTTGTCACCATCAGGAATGTATTAAAATCAGCTACTTTAATTAAAGTAATCCTGCCATAAAAGTCCTTGCTCAGATACCTGCTTTTATAGAGTGACAACTCTCTGTCCCTGTTTCCCAATTGTGTGCCTGGGTTGTCTCTCATTTACACAGGCTTCATACAGAGACTACAAATGTCCATTACATTACATTACACCAGCATAGTCCACCATCAGGAATGTATTAAAATCTTCTACTTTCATTAATGTAATCCCACTACAAAAGGTCCTTGCTCAGGCACCTGCTTTCATAGGGTGACAACATTTATCCCGATCTTCCAATTGTGTGCTTATGTTGTCACCCAGTCACATGGGCTTCAGATGGGAACTACAGGTGGCCATACAGTCAGTCATTTTCAATAAATCTGCTACTTTCATTAAAATAATACCAGCCAGGTGATTTGGCCTTAACAGTCCTTGCTCAGTCTCCTGCTTTTATAGGGTGACAACGTTTATTCCGATCTTCCAACTGTGTGCCTATGTTGTCACCCTGTCACGTGGGCTTCAGACAGAGACAACAATTGGTCATTTGAACACATATTACACAGGCATAGTCCGCTGTTGTCGCCCTGAAAAATGCCATGCAGCCAAAGTCATTTTCAAAGTCCCTACTTTCATTAAAAGAATCTCTTGTGGTCCTGCCAAGAAAGGATTTTGTACAAAAAGTGACAACGCTTTGCACCCTTCACCCAGGCTTAGGATAGAGACTACAAGTGGCCATTTCACCACGCATTACATAGTCATGGTCTAATGTTGTCACACAATAAATGCCATTCACAGCCAAAGTCATTTTCAATGTATTTGCCTTTCATTGAACATAACCCCTGGCGATCCTGCCATAAAGGTCCTTGCTCACACACCTTGCTTTCAGAAGGGTGACAACCCTGTGTCCCAGCCTCTTAATTGTGTACCAATGTTGTCACAGGCTTCAGATGGAAACTACAAGAGATCAATTAAACACACATTACACAGGTATGGTCCACTGTGGTTACCATCAGGCAATCCGCCCTGAAAAGGCCATACAGCCTTTGCTTAGGGGGCATGTTAGACATGAAGTGGCTGTAGGAGATCAGCAGCACTAAGATGCAACAAAATTATATATATATATATTGTTGTATCTACTTAACAAAAAAAAAGACATTTAAGTAGATATATACTTAAAAAAAATAAAAAAACATTGTATATACATTTTATATATATATATATATATATATATATATATATATATATATATATATAAAGAAAAAATGTATATACAGTTTATTTTTATTTTTTTAAAGTATATATCTACTTAAATGTAATTTTTTTTGTTAAGTAGATGTGCACATACACTTTAAAAAAAAAAAAAAAAAAATCAATGATATTTAACGGGTCAGCTATTTATTTTATTCTTCGGTGCTAATTCCAGGGAATATAAATATAACATATTAAAATATATATAATAATAATATATATTCTTATTATTATACACACATACACACACACATATACAAAAATAATAATAATAATAATATATTCTCTCGAATCATTTTCTGCAGCTACTACCTTTTGTACCACCATCCCCTCCCTTTAGAATGTAAGCTGTATGAGCCGGGGCCTCCTGTACCTTCTGTATTGAACTGTACTGTTATTGTGCTGTCCCCCCCTTTACATTGTAAAGTGCTGTGTAAACTGTTGGCGTAATTATATATATATAATAATAAATTATTTAAAAAAAATATTAAAAACAAACAAAAAAAAAAAAAAAAACATAAAAATATATATTAATAATTAAAAAATATATATTTCTAAAAAAAAAAAAAAATGATATATATTAATAAATCATAAAAAAAAAACCTATATCGCAAGTTATTAAAACTAAAATTTTGATTTTAATCCGATTAAAAATTGGGATGACCCCGGGGGTCAGCTCTGGGAATTCCGGGAAACCCCAGCCGGTGACCATGCATTGGTGTGTAGGGTAGTAGCGCAAAGCGGTGTACTCACAAAGTTGTTGGCAGGGCACCAGTCTGCAGGAGGCACTTGCGAAGTTGCACGCTCATAAGTCTGCGGAATCCCTTGGGGCTCCCAGGAAAAAATTCACCCTCAGCACCTAACCCAGGAGATCCAGGGCCCTCTTCATTGTCCCTGCCCTGGGTGACAACTGAATTCCTCCAGGATCAAAACTCCTCCAGCACACACAGAGCAGCTCACAGAGTCCCCCCCTCTTCCAGCAGTCAAGCGCTTTGCCAAAGTCTGCAAGTTGACAGCTCCTGCTAGCAGGCAGCTCTGTGGGCGGGGCCCCCACCTGTCACTTAGCCCCTGTGGGCGGGTTTTAGGACAGGGCTTGCAAGGCTTTCCATGCACAGCTGCAGGGTCCTAAAATACAGAGAAATCTTTCGCAGCATCAAAGCGTTCATGGAAACAAATTTTCAGACTTTAAACTTCCAGGAATTCTTACAACCTGCAAAGTCGCTGTCTGCACGTAAAACAGCATAGGCGAGCTTCAATTTTTTTTTTTCTTAATTAACCACTTGGTCACCGGGCACTTAAACCCCCTTCCTAACCAGACCAATTTTCAACTTTCGGCGCTCTCACATTTTGGAATGACAATTACTCAGTCATGTAACACTGTACCCAAAATGAAATTTATGTCCTTTTTTTCCCCCACAAATAGAGCTTTCTTTTGGTGGTATTTTATCACTGCTGGGTTTTTTATTTAATTTTTTTGCGCTATAAAAAAGAAAAAAATATTTTAAAAAAAATGCATTTTCTTTGATTCGGTTATAAAATTTAGCAAATTAGTACTTTTTCCTTCATAAATTTGGGCCAAAATGTATACTGCTACATATCTTTGGAAAAAAGAACCCGAATCGGTGTATATTATTTTATCTTTGTGAAGGTTATAGAGTCCACAACCTATGGTGCCAATCACTGACAATTGATCACACCTGATGTACTGAAGGCCTATCTAATTTCTTGAGACCCTAATGGCCCATACACACGATCCGAATATCGGACGAAAACGATCGTCCGATGATGGATCGTACGATTTTCGGATCGTGTGTACACTACTTTCGACAGCCGATCACGACCGTTCATCCGATGAAATTCGATCGGACAAGCGCGAAAATTTTTCTCGTCCGATGTCCGATCGTCCGATTTTCGTTTAGTCAGTACAGCCATCGTCCGATAATACAATACAAATACATTACAACACGTGACATCACTTCGTTTTTTTCTATCGTACGAGAATTTTCGTGAGTTTAAAATTTTATTTTACTCGCGATTATTAAGCGAAAAAAGTCGTACGATCCGTCGGCCGATATTCGGATCGTGTGTATGGGCCATAATGCCCCGTACACACGATCCGATTATCTTACGACGGATTGTACAACTTTTTCCGCTTAACCACTTCCCGACCGCCCACCGCAGGTATACGTCGGCACTTTAGAGATGGATATCTCGGTAACGGCAGCAGCTGCTGCCACAACCGAGATATCCATCTCTTCTGTGGGCGGTCGGGTAAACGATAATGGCGGAATCGCCGCGAGATCGCCGTTATCGGTAGCGGACGAGCGTCCCCCCCCCCTCCCGCTGCGCTCCCGCGCTCTCCGCCGCTTACCGGAGCCGTCGGTAGCGGCGGAGGCGATCGGGTGCGCTCGTCTGGTCAGCGGGGATGCGAGTGAGGGAAAAAATTTCCCTCGTCCATCCCCGTAGCTCTGCTGGGCGGAAGTGACGTCAAACGTCAGTTCCAAACAGCGTCTTAAAGAGACATTTTTTTTTAAATGTCATTTGAAAAATGACATTTAAAATTTTTTTTTTTTTTTTTGCATTTTAGCCTAAATATGAGATCTGAGGTCTTTTTGACCCCAGATCTCATATTTAAGAGGACCTGTCATGCTTTTTTCTATTACAAGGGATGTTTACATTTCTTGTAATAGGAATAAAAGTGATAATTTTTTTTTTTTTTTTTTTAGTGTTAAAAATTGGTAAAATTAATACAAATAAATACGAAAACAAAAAAAAAAATTTTTTAAATCGCCCCGTCCCGACGAACTCGCGCGCAGAAGCGAACGCATACGCGAGTAGCGCCCGCATATGAAAACGGTGTTCAAACCACACAAGTGAGGTATCGCCGCGATCGTTAGAGCGAGAGCAATAATTCTAGCCCTAGACCTCCTCTGTATCTCAAAAAATGCAACCTGTAGAATTTTTTAAACATCGCCTATCGAGATTTTTAAGGGTAAAAGTTTGACGCCATGCCACGAGCGGGCGCAATTTTTAAGCGTGACATGTTGGGTATCATTTTACTCGGCGTAACATTATCTTTCACAATATGTAAAAAAATTGGGCCAAATTTGTTGTTGTCTTATTTTTTTATTTAAAAAAGTGAATTTTTTCCAAAAAAAGTGCGCTTGTAAGACCGCTGCGCAAATACGGTGTAACAAAAAGTATTGCAATGACTGCCATTTTATTCTCTAGAGTGTTAGAAAAAAAAAATATATAATGTTTGGGTTTTAAGTAATTTTATAGCAAAAAAAAAAGTTTTAGTCTCGTAAACACCGAATCTGAAAAACAGGCCCGGGGCTAAAGTGGTTAATAGTTACAAGTGAAACGAAATAGGTTATTAAAGTCACGAAAATTCTCGCACGACAGAAAAAAAAAAAAAAAAAAACGGAAGTGATGTCATACACATGACATCACTTCTGATTTTTTTCTTTGTATTATTATTTTTTTTGTATGCATTTGTATTGTATTTTTGGAATACAACTATACTGACTAAACGAAAACGTACGATCTGACATCGTACGAGGACAATTTTCACACTTGTCCAATCGAATAATAATCGGATGAACTGTCGTGATCGGCTCTCGAAAGTAGTGTACACATGATCCGAAAATCGTCCGATATTCGGATCGTGTGTACGGGCCATAAGGCCGTGTACACACGATCAGTCCATCCAATGAGAACGGTCCGAAGGACCGATTTCATCGGTTAACAGATGAAGCCGACTGATGGTCCGTCGCTCCTACACACCATCGGTTAAAAAAAAAACAAAAAAAAAAAACGATCGTGTCAGAACGCGGTGACGTAGAACACAACGGCATGCTGAAAAAACCGAAGTTCAATGCTTCCAAGCATGCGTCGACTTGATTCTGAGCATGCGCAGCTTTTTAACCGATGCTTTTGGATACTAACGATCGGTTTTGACCTATCGGTTAGACGTCCATCGGTTAAATTTTAAAGCAAGTTCTCTTTTTTTTGGACCGAAGGATAACCGACCGATGGGGCCCACACACGATCGGTTTGGACCAAAGAAAACGGACCGTCAGTCCGTTTTCATCGGTTTTGACCGATCGTGTGTACGCGGCCTTACATGCCAGAAAAGTACAAATACCCTGAAATGACCCTGTTTTGGAAAGAAGACATTCCAAGGTGTTTAGTAAGAGGCATTATGAGTTTTTTGAAGTTGTAATTTTTTCCCACAATTCTTTGCAAAATCCAGATTTATTTTTTTCCTTTCACAAAATTGTCATATTAGCAGCTTATTTCTCACACACAGCATATGCATACCACAAATTACACCCCAAAACACATTCTGCTATTCCTCCCGAGTATGGCGATACCACATGTGTGAGACTTTTACACAGCCTGGCCACATACAGAGGCCCAACACTCAGGGAGCACCATCAGGTGTTCTAAAGACATAAATTACACATCTAATTTCCCGACTACCTCTTAGGCCCCTTTCAGACGTGCGGACCGTATGTCCGCTTTTTCATCCATCCGTTGCGGATGATAACAGGACATACATTGGTCCCTAGGTGATTGCGGGTGTCAGCGGATGAACATCCGCTGACACCCGTAATCACCCGCCTCCGCAAAGATCCGATTTTGCAGACGGAAAAAAGATCCTATTTTTTTTTCCGTCTGCGGATCGGATGAACACGGACACACGGTCCGTGTTCATAGTACCCCCCCCCCCATAGGGGAGAGCGGAGAAAAGAAAGGGCGGTCCTTGCACAGTGTGCGGAGACCACCCTGTCAGCCGACAGCTCAGCGGGGATCTACGGAGCGATCCCCGCTGAGCTTACGGACACACGGAGGCGCATGATTACTGATCCGCCCCGAAAGGGCCCTTACACTTTTGAAGGCCCTGGAGCACCAGGACAATGGAAACACCCCAAAAATGACTCCATTTTGGAAATAAAACACCCCAACGTATAATCTATGAGGCATAAAGAGGGTTTTGAACCTGTCATCATTTTTTTCTACAAACGTTTGGAAAATGTGGAAAGAAAATGAAAACGCATTTTTTTTTTTTAACACAAAGTTGTCCATTTATACAATATTTCTAACACATAGCATGTACATACAAAAAAATGACACCCTAGAATCAATGCCACATTTGGGAGACTTTTCCACAGCCTGGCAACATACAGAGGCCGAGTATCACTGAGGCTGAGCATGGCTGGGTACGGCAGAGTAAGGATGGATAAGTATCGCCGAGTAAGGATGGATGAGTGTGGATGGAGGGAGGGGTGGCCGAGTGTGTGGATGGAGGGAGGGGTGGCCGAGTGTGTGGATGGAGGGAGGGGTGGCCGAGTGTGCGGATGGAGGGAGGGGTGGCCGAGTGTGCGGATGGAGGGAGGGGTGGCCGAGTGTGCGGTGGAGGGAGGGGTGGCCGAGTGTGCGGATGGAGGGTGGGGTGGCCGAGTGTGCGGATGGAGGGAGGGGTGGCCGAGTGTGCGGATGGAGGGAGGGGTGGCCGAGTGTGCGGATGGAGGGAGGGGTGGCCGAGTGTGCGGATGGAGGGAGGGGTGGCCGAGTGTGCGGATGGAGGGAGGGGTGGCCGAGTGTGCGGATGGAGGGAGGGGTGGCCGAGTGTGCGGATGGAGGGAGGGGTGGCCGAGTGTGCGGATGGAGGGAGGGGTGGCCGAGTGTGCGGATGGAGGGAGGGGTGGCCGAGTGTGCATGGAGGGAGGGGTGGCCGAGTGTGCGGATGGAGGGAGGGGTGGCCGAGTGTGGATGGAGGGAGGGGTGGCCGAGTGTGCGGATGGAGGGAGGGGTGGCCGAGTGTGAGGATGGAGGGAGGGGTGGCCGAGTGTGCGGATGGAGGGAGGGGTGGCCGAGTGTGCGGATGGAGGGAGGGGTGGCCGAGTGTGCATGGAGGGAGGGGTGGCCGAGTGTGCATGGAGGGAGGGGTGGCCGAGTGTGCATGGAGGGAGGGGTGGCCATGGAGGGAGGGGTGGCCGTGTGGATGGAGGGAGGGGTGGCCGAGTGTGTGGATGGAGGGAGGGGTGGCCGAGTGTGTGCATGGAGGGAGGGGTGGCCGAGTGTGTGCATGGAGGGAGGGGTGGCCGAGTGTGCATGGAGGGAGGGGTGGCCGAGTGTGCATGGAGGGAGGGGTGGCCGAGTGTGCATGGAGGGAGGGGTGGCCGAGGATGGAGGGGTGGCCGAGTGTGTGTGGAGGGAGGGGTGGCCATGGAGTGGAGGGGTGTGGCCGAGTGTGCATGGAGGGAGGGGTGGCCGAGTGTGCATGGAGGGAGGGGTGGCCGAGTGTGCATGGAGGGAGGGGTGGCCGAGTGTGCATGGAGGGAGGGGTGGCCGAGTGTGCATGGAGGGAGGGGTGGCCGAGTGTGCATGGAGGGAGGGGTGGCCGAGTATGGAAAATAAAAATCGATCAAGTATTGAAGTGTTAGACTACTTTGAATATGACGATCATTTTTCAATTGATCAGATTATGGGATTACATCATATAATGGGATCCGTGATATAATACATTGTATACAGTCAGGATCCATTATATAATACATTGTATCTCTCTCCTTGCATGCGGAGAATATTTTTTTTTAAATTAAGAAAAACAAAATAGCTAAATCAATATTTTATCTAGGTTAGTGTTAGGTTAAGGTAAGGGTCACGGTTAGTACAGTGACAGTGCATATTTTTAGCACTGATCACTATACGAGTGTCACCGGTCCCCAAAAAGTGTCAAATGTGTTCGATTTGTCTGCCGCAATATCGCAGTCCCGCTATAAGTCGCTGATCGATGCCATTAATAGTAAAAAATAAATAAAAAATAATAATAATAATATCCCACAGTTTGTAGACGCTATAACTTTTGCACAAATCAATATATACTTATTGGGATTTGTAGCAGAATACACATTGGCCTAAATTTATGAATAAATTTGATCTTTTACATTCTTTTTTTTTTTTTTTATTTGAAATTGTCGGTGTTGTTTTGTATATAGTGCAATACACTTATATATAGCGCATATACTTAAAAGGAGGTCATCAAATACCTCCAAAAGAAAGCTCTATTTGTGGGGAAGAGGGAGATCAATTTTATTTGGGTACAGCGTTGCACGACCGCGCAATTGTCAGTTAAAGCAATGCAGTGCAGCGTCACAAAAAATGGCCTGGTCAGGAAAGCTGAAGTGGTTCTAAAAAAAAAAAAAGCCTGCGTGTTTTAGGTAGGATAAAAATAAATAAATTAATTGCATGCCGTCCTTTCTGGCCTGTACTATAGGTAAAGACAACAAATTACATCCACATATGTGTTATTGCTGTGATCAGCAGGAGTAGGAGAATTTATTTTTTGGATGTTCTTTGGTGGTAAGTTATAGCAAGAAATTTACAGACAATCTTTTTAAGAAAAAAAAAAAGGGAAGAAAGAAGGATTTTGGGCTAGTTTTCCTTTGATATATATATACACCTGGTTGGTTGCATCAAGTAGCTGTGATGATATGTACAGTTTTACTAACACATGGCAAAGGTGTGTGCCAGGCCTATGGTTGGGTTAACATTGGTGCAGGATGAGAACGCGTGCTTATTATGCTTCAGCAGACGGTCGAAGTGCCATTAATTCCTTATGGTACCCTCCCACACATTGCCACCCGCGTGCGTTTTTGTGGATGCAAAACTGCATGGCAACTCAACCCCATGCAGTTCGGTGTGGCAAGGTTTTTAGCCTCTTGGTGCTGACCGCAATCAAATATGCGGTCTTTGGTTGGTGGGCCTTAATAATAATAATAATGAAAAATGGAAATAAATTTAAAAAAAAAATGCAGAAAAAATGATTAAAAAAATATTATTATTAATAATAATTAATTAAAAAAAATAGAAATAAAAATTATAAACAAAATAATAATAAAATACATTTTAAAAATAAAATAAAAAAATGGGAAAAAAAAGGAAAAAAAAAAAAAAAAAAAAGAGATATAAAAAAAAAATAATAATAATAATAATAATAATAAAAAAAATGGAAATAAATAAAAAAAAATGAAGAAAAAAAAATGATAAAAAAATATTATTAATAATAATAATAATACATTTAAAAAAAATGGAAATAAAAAAGGAAAAAAAAAAGATATAAAAAAATATAATAATAATAAAAAAAAAATGGAAAGACCTTTCTGGCCCCATTACACTGGAGGAATTGGCGGCGGCCATGGCTGACACTCAGCCTGGCAAGGCCCCTGGTCCCGAAGGATTCACCCTCCCTTACTACAAGCGGTATCAGGACCTTTTGGCTCCTCACTTTATCACGGCCTTCAACGCTGTGTTGGACGGTCACGGATTCCCTACAGACATGCAACGGGCATCCATTTCGGTGATCCCTAAACCGGGAAAAGACCCGTTGTTATGTGCCAGCTATAGGCCAATTTCTCTCCTAAACTGTGATATGAAACTATTCACGAAAATTCTAGCTTCCAGGTTGAACGTCCTGCTGCAACGGCTGATCGCCCCGGATCAGGTTGGGTTCATCCAAAATAGAGAGGCCAGGGACAACACTGTCCGTACGCTAAACATCATTGATACTGCAAAACGCTCCCGTATCCCCCTCTTACTTCTGTCAACGGACGCCGAAAAGGCCTTTGATAGGGTGGACTGGTCTTTTCTCCTGGAGACACTCAAATTTATGGGAATGCCAGACCCCATCCTATCCTGGATCTCGGCCATTTATAGGAACCCCACCGCTACGGTACGAGTAAACGGTTACGACTCCAGCCCCTTCTTCATATCCAACGGGACCAGACAGGGTTGTCCTCTGTCCCCACTGTTGTTTGTTCTCTCCCTGGAACCTTTCCTACAACACGTTAGGGCCAACCCATCTATTCGTGGCATCACAGCCGGCAATTACCATCACAAGGTTGCTGCATATGCAGACGACCTCTTATTCTATCTCTCCGAGCCTCGCATTTCCCTACCCTCTCTATTACAGGAGTTGAAACGCTTTGGTGACCTGTCTAAGTTCAAGGTCAACCTACAAAAATCGGAGGCGCTGGATGTCTCCTTAACGGAAGCTACCAGAGCCAGCTTACGCCCTTACTTTCCATTTAAATGGGCTACCCGCTCGATCCAATATCTGGGCACAAAAATACCCGCAAACCTAAATGACATTCTCCCCCTCAATTTCCATCCTTTTATGGCAACGCTAACCGCTGACCTTAAAAAGTGGGACTCTCTAGCCCTTTCATGGTTTGGTCGCTGCAACGTACTCAAGATGAACGCAATGCCCAGGCTCCTGTACTTATTGCAGGCCTTGCCAATAAAAATACCTCAGACCTTCTTCCATGCGGTTCGGTCGACGTTCGTAAAATTCATCTGGAGGGGTAAGCACCCACGCCTTAGTAGAGCGCTACTACTACGTCCTAAGTTGAAGGGCGGAGTGGGCTTTCCGGATCCGGCCCTATACTATACAGCGGTGCATATGACAAGGGTCGTGGACTGGTGCCGACACAGCACCCTGAAACTCTGGGTGTCATTGGAACAAGAGGCAGCACGGGCTCCACTCCAGGGCCTGCCTTGGGCAGGGAACAGTCAAGTTACACACTTAACTGCGCATCCGTTGATTGGCCCCACTTTGATGGAGGTAGACAGATTTTTCAGACTCTCTAAGTTGAGCAGTTTCCCCTCTCCATTGACACCAATCGTAGGGCATCCTGGGTTCTCGCCCGGTCTAACAGAACCGGCCTTCGTATCGCAGAGTCAGTTGGGACTTGTAAGAGCCTCGCGGTTGTTGCGACCGCACGGTTGGGTATCTCCGGAGGCGTTGCTTTCAGGGGCGGCCCCTCTTACATTGAACCACTGGAGAATATTGCAGTTATCACACTTTCTTAGATCACTGCCTAGCCCGGCACTTTTCACTCGTCCGCTCTTTTGAGGAGCTCTGCCTGGGAGAGGGTCCTATCCGGAGGTCCTTATCAACCTCATACAAATGCTTGTTAGACCTCCACGCTACATCGGATCCTCCGTTCGTAGCGAAATGGGAGAGAGACCTCCAGGTCACCTTCACTGAACCTCAAAAGGAGAGGATACTTTTCTTCGCGCAGAAATCCTCCCTATGCAGTAGATACCAGGAAACCACGTACAAAATTCTGACGCGTTGGTATAGGACCCCGTCGGTTCTAGCCAAAATATTCCCCCCTCAGACAGACCGTTGCTGGCGATGTGGCCTCCACTCTGGTACAATTCTCCATATTTTCTGGGAATGTCCTACACTAGCCACTTTCTGGCAACCAGTGCTCAAACTCATACACACGCTTACTGACTTTTCGCTGCAGGATGACCCAGCGGCTGTCCTGCTTAACCTTACCCCATTGTCCAGGAAACGATACCATAAATCCCTTCTCAAACACCTCCTTAATGCCGCTCGGGCGTGCATCCCGCCTTTGTGGAAACAACAGTCTGCCCCAACGGTGGCCCAATGGTTCGCGAGGGTGAAAGACATAGAGCAGATGGAGGAGCTGACAGCGGAATTGCAGGATAAATCTGAGGAACACAAGTCTAGATGGATACACTGGGACCTGTTTCGCTTCTCGGATGAATACCTCCAATATACCTAGTTGAGTCTATCCTTTCGTTTTTATGGGAGCTTCTGCTGCCTGCCTGACTGATGCAGGGGATGCCTTCCTCTGGTTGGTGACCACCCACCCCCCCTTTTTTCTTTTTCTTCTTTTTTCTTACTTTCTTTCTTCTTTCCTGTTTCTTTTCCAATTCTCCTCAGATATATAATTGAAAATTTGGTGTGCTCAAGGTAACACTTTTTACCCAGTTTTAGACTTCCCTCTATGATATGGTGGAACTTCCCGACGGTTTAAGGGTACCCCGCCCCCCCGAGTGGGCTCACCCCAGGTGGACCTGCCTGGGGGGTTATCCCCCAGAGAAGTGGGAACGTCTTGAACTTACATATCTGTGTTTTTTTTCGGCCGTTCTTTTCCCTTTTTCTTTTTGTGGCCGTTTTGTGATTGGGCAAAGAGTATGGATAATACCTTGCAAGTTTATTGTTGATTCTGTGAAGGTACCGCTTTATTGTATCTGTGACACATCTTTAAATAAAGAATTTATATAAAAAAAAAAAAATGGAAATAAAATAAAAAAAATGAAGAAAAAAAAATGATAAAAAAAATATTATTATTAATAATAATACATTTAAAAAAATGGAAAATAAAAAAATGAAACATTTTTTATTATTAATAATAATACATTTAAAAAAAATGGAAATAAAAAAGGAAAAAAAAAAGGATATAAAAAAATATAATAATAATAAAAAAAATGGAAATAAAATAAAAAAAATGAAGAAAAAAAAAATGATAAAAAAAATATTATTATTAATAATAATACATTTAAAAAAATGGAAATATTTTTTTTTATAAATATTAATAATAAAATACATAAAAAAAATGGAAATAAAAAAAAAATATAATAATAATACATAGAAAATAAATTAAAAAAAAAATTCTTTTTTTTCCATGGTTTTTCATGGGTAGGGCAGCCCATTCACGTTAATCATGCGATGATTACATGCGATGCGCACACACATACACGTGAATCAAGCTTGAGGGCTCATTCACATGCATGCCATCCTATTGCTGCCGCTCTGAAAAGTGATCCACAGTAGATGTCGCCTCCTCACTGCCTGCTTTAACCCTGAAAATGCTGCCCTACCGTGCCACAACTTTGTGCATTGCTCGCGGGTGCGCCCCCATTTATTTTAGTGGTTCTCATTCAGCAGAGGTTTAACCTGGCAATTGTGACGTGCCATTTAATTTTGGAAAGGAAGCAAAGCACCACAGCTAAGGCATGCGCAGAGTTTTGATTGGCTACATTTCTGTGTATAGGTGGGTGGTAAACCCACGGCTCAACCGCATACTTTTATCTGCCCCCCAGCCACCAATGTGAAAGAGACCTTACCTTGCTCTGATATGAAGTGATGTCTCATCCTGTCCTCTCTGAATGATTCCTACATGGGAGGCTCGGCCTTCATTATAATCACCTGGGGCAACATCAGGTGTAATGAGAAAAGCTGCAGTGCCTGCCTCCCTTTAGGAGAGGACAGACCCCAGACAGACCACAGACTGACCACAGACTGACCACAGACCCTCACCAACATGAACTTCCTATGTATGTGAAATGTGACCGGTATCTCAGGACAAGTATCTAGTATAAGCTGAGGGCCAATGGGGGCCAATCACACAAGCTGGAAATTTAGTTTTCTGGGGATATTCAACATACAGAATTTTTTATTATTTTTGAAAAATGTTAATGTATGCAGATTGAATTAGAAAGGTTGATTCCCATCAGTGTTTGCCTTAAATCAGTGTCCCTATTAGAGCCCCCCCCCTTACATCAGAGTCCCCATTAGGCCCCCCTTACATCAGAGTCCCCATTAGGGCCCCCTTACATCAGAGTCCCCATTAGGGCCCCCCTTACATCAGTGTCCCCATTAGAGCCCCCCCTTACATCAGAGTCCCCATTAGAGCCCCCCTTACATCAGAGTCCCCATTAGAGCCCCCCTTACATCAGAGTCCCCATTAGAGTCCCCCCCTTATATCAGGGTCCCCATCAAAGTCCCCCTTGTATTGTCATGTTTTTGGGTTGTATTCGATATGTGCAAAGAGAGATCACACAAATAATAGGCAAATATGAAATATGCAATTTCCCCAACACTCCTTACATCAGGATCCTCGTCAGAGTTTCCCATTACATCAGGGTTCCCATCAGAGTCCCTCCTTACATTGGGGTCCCTATCAGTGTCCCCTTTGAAGTCCCCCTTATATCAAGTGTCCCAATCAGTGTCCCCTTTGAAGTCCCCCTTACATCAGGTGTCCCAGTCAATGTCCCCCTTACATCAGGGTCCCTCCTTACATTGGGGTCCATATCAGTGTCCCCCCTTACATCACGTGTCCCAATCAGTGTCCCCTTTACATCAGGATTCCCATCAGAGTTTCCCATTACATCAAGGTCCCCATCAGTGTCCTCGCTTACATCAGAGTCCCTCCTTACATCAGTGTCCCCTTTAAAGTTCCCCCCAATCAGGATACCCATTAGAGTCCCCATAAATGTCAGCCCTGACATCAGAAGTGCAGACCATAGGAAGCCTCTGGGAAATGCATAGCCTGCAAGACAGGATAATGAAGTCTCTAGGAGTTTTTCAGTAAGTCTTCAGGAAGTCCCTAATTGGCCTTTACCTTTAGCAAGGGGATTATTCTTTATCTACAGGCCCCCCTTATCTGCATAGGCAATTTTGGGTAAACGTGAACCAACCCTTTAAGGCAGTTTAATCATTGTGAAAGGGCTGGTGGCGCCACTTAAAACGCACATAAAAGCGGCCACCACAGGGCGCAGCATGTGCATTTAGGAGAACAGCAGTGGGTGCAAATTCTGGTGTATAATGCATACGTGTGTGTGTTGTGCTCGCACGCTGCAATGCATTAATACAACATTTGGTTTTGCCCTAGGGTGTCAAAAATCCTTGCACCAGCCCCGACCGTACACGATGTCCTTTGCATTTCCCTGAATGGGCCCTCACACAATCTCCTGTTTTTCCTATCAGACATTAGTCCTTTAAACTTGGCTTTCCAATTCTCGAGTATGGAAATCAGTGAAAAGGGAAATGACTTAGTAGGGGGGGATTGTTGCCGCAATGCTGCGTGCATTTTTTATAACCAATCCCTTTCAGAAGCTTGTTCCTCTTATGGTAACTCTTATCTGATTGGGTGTAAACCAATGCAAATCTCAAGTCTGACCACCTTGGCTCGGAGGTGTGGGTATTGTCTGTATAAGGCCAGTTTTATACCCCATGGATCACTGTGGGTTTAAATAGATTCCAAGTGAAGTGCACGAGAAATTGAGCTTGTTTTCTCTGCAAAGTGAATTTTCCCTTCAAATACTAGAGCAGGGGTCTCCAAACTTTCTAAACAAAGGGCCGGATTACTGTCCTCCAGACTTTAAGGGGGCCGGACTGTGGCCATCAGGAGTACGAAATCCCCCATCATTGGTGTCATTGGGAATAATGCTGCCCCATCATTGGTGCCATTGGTAGGAATTCTACCCCATCATTAGTGTCATTGGGAGGAATTCTGCCCCATCATTGGGAGGAATTCTGCCCCATCATTGGTGTCATTGTGAGGAATACTGCCCAATCATTGGGAGGAATTCTGCCCCATCATTGGCGTCATTAGGAGGAATTCTGCCCCATCATTGGGAGGAATTCTGCCCCATCATTGGGAGGAATTCTGCCCCATCATTGGGAGGAATTTTGCCCCATCATTGGGAGGAATCCCACCCCATCACTGGTGTCATTGGGAGGAATTCCGCCCCATCACTGGTGTCATTGGGAGGAATTCCGCCCCATCATTGGTGTCATTGGGAGGAATTCTGCCTCATCATTGGGAGGAATTTTGCCCCATCATTGGGAGGAATTCCACCCCATCACTGGTGTCATTGGGAGGAGTTCCGCCCCATCACTGGTGTCATTGGGAGGAGTTCCGCCCCATCATTGGTGTCATTGGGAGGAATTCTGCCTCGTCATTGGGAGGAATTCTGCCTCATCATTGGGAGGAATTCTGCCTCATCATTGGGAGGAATTCTGCCCCATCATTGGGAGGAATTCTGCCCCATCATTGGGAGGAATTCTGCACCATCATTGGGAGGAATTCTGCCCCATCATTGGTGTCATTGGGAGGAATTCTGTCCCACTATCGGTGCCAATGAATAAAAAAGCACCACAAGGGCCGGATAACATCAAGCAAAGGGCCACATCTGGCCCCCAGGCCGCAGTTTGGAGATCACTGTACTAGAGTATTAAACCCCTTTGCATTTGTAACACCCTCCCAGTTAGGCTGCTAGGTAATCACAGGAGCTGGGATCGTTTGGTTTGGTCTGTTCGGGGCTCCACAGGCTGGGTGTTTGGTTGCTTCCCCTTGCCTTTAGGAGAGGCTTCTAGAGCAAACTTTCTGAACAAAGGGCCAGTTTACTGTCTTCGAGGCTTTAGAGAGGGGCCAGACTGTAGCCAGTGGGATTAGAAAATGCTGTGGTGTCAGTGACAGCAAACAGCGTACCATCATAGGGTTTAGTGGACAGAATATTGCACAATTGTTTGTATTTAAGGTAAGACTGATGCCCCGTTGTGGGTGTCTGTGGGAGGAATGGCGCCCCATCGTGGGTGTCTGTGGGAGGAATGGCGCCCCATCGTGGGTGTCTGTGGGAGGAATGGCGCCCCATCGTTGGTGTCTGTGGGAGGAATGGTGCCCCATCGTTGGTGTCTGTGGGAGGAATGGTGCCCCATCGTTGGTGTCTGTGGGGGGAATGGTGCCCCATCGTTGGTGTCTGTGGGAGGAATGGCGCCCCATCAGTGGTGTCTGTGGGGGGAATAGTGCCCCATCATTGGTGTCTATGGCATACCTCCCAACTTTTTGAGATGGGAATGAGGGACACCTATCAGCAAAAGTATGCAGGCATAGGACACACCCCTTGCCACGCCCCCTTAAAGGAGAATTGTACAAAAAAAAAAACAAGATTGGTTAAACCCACAAGTGCTTTTTTTTACCACTACTATTCCTTTATATTGGTGTTTGGAATTTACAGATGCAGCAATTTAGAAATTAGATGAAAGGTTTACCACTGGGAAACACTTTTTGATATCTAAAAAGTAAATGTTATATACATCTATATAGAACAGACCAAAATGAGGGACGAATGAGGGACAGGGGGACATTGCTCCAAATCAGGGACAGTTCCTCGAAATCAGGGACAGTTGGGAGCATTGCTATGGGAGGAATGTTGCCCCATAATTGTTGTCTATGGGAGGAATGGGGCCCCATCATTAGTGTCTGTGGGAAGAATGGGGCCCCATCACTGGTGTCTGTGGGAGGAATAGTGCCCCATAATTGGTATCTTTGAGAGGAATCGTTCCCCATCATTGGTGTCTGTGGGAGGAATGGTGCCCCATCATTTGTGTCTATGGGAGGAATGGTGCCCCATCATTGGTGTCTGTGGGAGGAATGGTGCCCCATGACTGGTGTCTGTGGGAGGAATCGTGCCCCATCACTGGTGTCTGTGGGAGGAATGGTGCCCCATCACTGGTGTCTGTGAAAGGAATGGTGCCCCATTGTTCTGAGCCGTTCGGAAATACACCCGAGGGTTTCCGAGTTCAGTTGAGCTGTCCCCAAATACTTACGGGGCTCTCCGGCTCCCCCCTACCTCTGGCCACATGCGGTACTGCAAGTCAATGCGGAACAAATTATTTTAGTTTCCATTGACTTCTTTGGGGAAACTCGCTTTGATATGCGAGTGCTTTGGATTACGAGCATTCTCCTGGAACAGATTATGCTTGTAATGCGAGGTTCCACTGTGTATATACTGTGGCGGGTTGGCAAGTGGTTAAGCATATAAAACGCACGTAAACGCACGCATTCACACGTTTATCTATTCTAATGGCCAGAATAAATGAACAAAATAAAGTAATAATTACCGAACATAATCGATTGTGAAAAATGCAGCTTTTACCGCGTTTTGTTCCCTGAATGGAGAAAAGGCGCCCAAAGCAGCGCAGTGTCCATAAAGCCTTAATACAGGTAAACGGTATGCAGGAAAACGCAAAGTCTAAACATGACCCTTATCAGGTTTTGCATTGATATGCGATAGGAAATGTACTCGAAACGCATGATGATAGATGGAGATCTGACACTGAATGAGGCCCTAGAGGGAGTTTTCAGGGTTGCCGGCCCCCCGGGAAGAAGCGCCAATTTGTTACCTAATCTGCTAAAGCAGCAAGTTCCCCGGGGCAGTGCAGGAGGAACCTGGATGAGCAGCGGGTGAGCGGATATGTCCAGGCAACCGCTGATTAATTTGTTGTTCTGCTTGTGTCAACATGCCGAGCTGCTGCTCTTCTGGTGAAATTGCTGGCAACTTTTCCATAATTGTCTCTTATAAGGCAGAATGAAAGCTGTGCACTGCCTGGCTGGGCATAAATGGGAGACTATGGGGGGCATAGGCTGCGCCTGGCCCATGGGCTTCCCACTTCTTACTTCTATAGCACTACCCCCCTGTAGGAGTTGCACATGTGGAGTGAATAGCATCTCGCTCAACCCTCTCCAGAAATGCTAGCCCACCTGGCTTCTTTCTGGAAAGGGAGGCTTCTGATGTGATAGGTAGGGGGGACTCTGATGGAAAGGGAGGCTTCTGATGTGATGGGGGGGGGGGGACTCTGATGGGAAGGGAGGCTTTTGATGTGATAGGTAGGGAGGACTCTGATGGGAAGGGAGGCTTTTGGTGTGATGGGGGGGACACTGATGGGAAGGAAGACATGATGAGGGGTCTCTGATGGGAAGGGAGGCTTCTGATGTGACATGAGGGCATTGATGGGAAGGGAGGCTCCTGATGTTATAGGGGGTCTCATAGGGGAAGGGAGGCTTCTGATGTTATAGGGGGTCTCTTATGGAAAGGGAGGCTTCTGATGTTATAGGGGGTCTCTGATCGGAAGGGAGGCTTCTGATGTTATAGGGGGTCTCTGATGGGAAGAGAGGCTTCTGATGTGACATTAGGGCATTGATGGAAAGGGAGGCTCCTGATGTTATAGGGGGTCTCTTATGGGAAGGGAGGTTCCTTACGTTATAGGGGGTCTCTGATGGAAAGGGAGGCTTCTGATGTTATAGGGGGTCTCTGATGGGAAGGGAGGCTTCTGATGTTATAGGGGGTCTCTGATGGAAAGGGAGGCTTCTGATGTTATAGGGGGTCTCATAGGGGAAGGGAGGCTTCTGATGTTATAGGGGGTCTCTTATGGAAAGGGAGGCTTCTGATGTTATAGGGGGTCTCTGATGGGAAGGGAGGCTTCTGATGTGACATGAGGGCATTAATGGAAAGGGTGGCTCCTGATGTTATAGGGGGTCTCTGATGGACAGGGAGGCTTCTGATGTTATAGGGGGTCTCTAATGGGAAGGGAGGCTTCTGATGTTATAGGGGGTCTCTGATGGGAAGGGAGGCTTCTGATGTTATAGGGGGTCTCTGATGGTAAGGGAGGTTTCTGATGGGAAGGGAGGCTTCTGATGTTATAGGGGGGTCTCTGATGGGAAGGGAGGTTTTTGATGTTATAGGGGGTCTCTGATGGGAAGGGAGGCTTCTGGTGTTATAGGGGGTCTCTGATGGGAAGGGAGGCTTCTGATGTTATAGGGTGTCTCTGATGGTAAGGGAGGTTTCTGATGGGAAGGGAGGCTTCTGATGTTATAGGGAGGTTTCTGATGTTATAGGGGGTCTCTGATGGGAAGGGAGGTTTCTGATGTTATAGGGGGTCTCTGATGGGAAGGGAGGCTTCTGATATTATAGGGGGTCTCTGATGGGAAGGGAGGCTCCTGATGTTATAGGGGGTCTCTGATGGGACGGGAGGCTCCTGATGTTATAGGGGGTCTCTGATGGGAAGGGAGGCTCCTGATGTTATAGGGGTCTCCGATGGGAAGGGAGGCTTTTGATGTTATAGGGGGTCTCTGATGGGAAGGGAGGCTTCTGATGTTATAGGGGGGTCTCTGATGGAAAGAGAGGCTCCTGATGTTATAGGGGGGTCTCTGATGGGAAGGGAGGCTTCTGATGTTATAGGGGGTCTCTGATGGGAAGGGAGGCTTCTGATGTTATAGGGGGTCTCTGATGTGAAGGGAGGCTTCTGATGTTATAGGGGGTCTCTGATGGGAAGGGAGGCTTCTGATGTTATAGGGCAGGGGTGTCAAACACAAGGCCCGCGGGCTGAATCCGGCCCTCCAAGCCATTTCATGTGGCCCTCGCCCTCCTCAAGACCCTTACTTTCTGCTTTCTAAGCAATGCATCAGCTTCTTCCCAGCAGCAGCGTAAGGAAAGGGGGGTACACTATGATGTAGGGGAGAGTGGGGGACTCAACTTCTGATGGTGGGGTGGCTCTTAACATCTAATATAAGGGGAGGGGATGTGCTGACATCTAACCTTACAGATACAACCGGCCCTTTTGAGGGCAGTCTTAATGCTGATGCGGCCCTCGATAAAATAGAGTTTGACACCCCTGTTATAGGGGGTCTCTGATGGGAAGGGAGGCTTCTGATGTTATAGGGGGTCTCTGATGTGAAGGGAGGCTTCTGATGTTATAGGGGGTCTCTGATGGGAAGGGAGGCTCCTGATGTTATAGGGGGTCTCTGATGGGAAGGGAGGCTCCTGATGTTATAGGGGGTCTCTGATGGGACGGGAGGCTCCTGATGTTTTAGGGGGGTCTCTGATGGGAAGGGAGGCTCCTGATGTTATAGGGGGGTCTCTGATGGGAAGGGAGGCTCCTGATGTTATAGGTCTAAGTTTCCAGGATCTGTTGCGCAGACTGAGCCCCCAAGACCCCCGTCATCAATCTGCGGACAGAGTCAGGGAAAAGCTCGGAGTCCATCCATGGAAAACTCTGGAATCCTCTGCCGAGCCTCAGACGGGACAGACAGTATAAATCAGACATTAGTAGACAATCTCTCCTGATATACGGATAATCAGAATTTTGGTGATTTGCCAGAGAAGTACAAAGTGAAGAATTCCCGCCGAGCTTCTTTCCTGCCAATTGGCGGATTCTTGAATCTCGATGAGAGCGCCGATATGGGGGGAGGGGGGGGGGTGTAGAAAAGCATACAATGTAAATGGCGGTTTCCCGAGTTCCATCCCGGATATCGGACGCGGCGCTGTGTACAGCGAAGGTCATTTCAGCCCGGGACCCGCGGGACAGATCTCTGCCGTGATAGAAAGTCCTTTCCCGGGACATTCGTCTTCCTGTCAGATCGGCTCTACGAGTTATTGTTTGTTAATGTAATCCGGGGTAAATATTTGGGATTGGCACCGCCCTCTTCCCTTCTGTCTGTGCCAGCGGGCTCAGGACTGCGCTCACCAGAGGACGATCCCGGGCCGCCGCCGACATAGCGAACGCCTTCCGATCGCTGGGCGTGGAGCGCTGGAATGTCAGACCCGAGTATTGTCAGTATCATGCCTTGTACTATCTAACATAAAAAATAATAATCATTTAAATCTGACTTCCATCCTTTCCTTGCCCAGTTGTACCGGCTCCTCTCCTCTACTGTAATTGCTCACTGTGATTCCACCGCACACTGTGAGCTTCTCACAACGTGCATTAGAAACTGCAGCAAGTACCGTGCTTCTGCTCCTGAGGGTATTACTACTATTTCTGTTTTTGTAGTTTGAGTCTTCACTATGGATTGTTTATGTCGTACTGCTTTGTTATACTGCATGTTTACAGATATTCTGTATGATTGTACTATGAAAATCCGAATAAAAATATTTGAAAAAAAGAAACTGCAGCAAATCAGAGAGAGACCCGCCTATTTTCAGCTCAACTGTCCCTGGCCCCGCCCCTTTCATTCATTGGATTTCAGTTTTTCCAATCATGGAGGCTCAGCATCACATGTGGGTGTTACCCAGGATGGTCTGCATGCAAATACAGCCTGTCTAGAAACACCCACTCCTCCAGACCTGATCAACGTATTTTCATATCTCCTCCAAAGAGCCCGCCCTCATGTGGGTATTACCTGATCTGCGTACCTGCCTAAAAACGCCCACTCCTTCAAACTGACATCTACCCGTTTTGATATTTGCATAACTCCTCCCAAGAGCCCACCCACGTGTGGGTGTTACCTGATTTGCGTGCGTACCTGCCTGGGAACGCCCACTCCTCCAGACCGACATCTACGCGTTTTGATATTTGCATAACTCCTCCCAAGACCCAGCCCCCATGTGGGTGTTACCCGATCTGTGTGCCTGTCTAGGGACGCCCACTCCTCCAGACCAACCTCTACCCATCAAGGCGTTTTGATACTTGCATAACTCCTCCCACGAGCCCGCCCACACATGGGTGTTACCTGACCTGCGTGCCTGCCTGGGAACGCCCACTCCTCCAGACCGACCTCTACCCATCAAGGCGTTTTGATACTTGCATAACTCCTCCCACGAGCCCGCCCACACATGGGTGTTACCTGATCTGCGTGCCTGCCTGGGAACGCCCACTCCTCCAGACCGACCTCTACCCATCAAGGTGTTTTGATATTTGCATAACTTCTCCCAAGAGCCCGCCCACTGCTTGCATCAGGGCTGAGGGCTCTTTAAAGGTGGCAGGGTGCTGTGATGTTTTCAGGATGTACGTACAGGCCCCTCCCACTAGCCACGATCTGCCAGCATGGCGTAGAGACGTACAGAGACCCAGTGATGACATCACTGGGTCTAATATAAGGTATATAAAATGGAAAAAGGCAGCTTTCACTTTTACAATAATGAATTAGCATGTTGATGGGGATAGGGGAACAGGGAAAAGAGTTTAGCTTTAAAAGTGGTTTTAAATCTTATACATAAGAAATTAATTAAAAATATATATATATATATATAAATAATAATTAAACACCCAAATAAAGAGTAAATAAGTTATTATTATTAATGATGATAATAATATAAATAATATTGTATTTGTTTATTTTGTGTGTAGGCTTTTTAGTTATTTTTATGGGTTATTTATTATTACATAGTACTCATGTATTTTATTTTTAAATGTATTCATTTATTATCATCATTATTTTTATTAGTAGTATTAACACCCTAATAAAAAAAATACATAAAATAATCCTACACTAAACCCTTACCGTGACAAAATAAAAATAATAATAAATGAATAACAAGAATATAAAAAATTTAAATAAAAGCTGATGGAAAAGCTAAAAGAGCGGAAAAATCTAGCAACAAATGCTAAAAAGATGATTAGTTTTCTTTATTGGCTAAAAACAAGCTGTATTTTTTATACAAATTGCGCATAAAAACGCACACATATACGCTCAAGGGTGCTACACTCAGTTGCTTCCTTCCTCTGCTGTCGGCATGAATCACTGCTGGCAAGTTTTCCTGACACCAAGAGAAAAATGGTGACAGGGGAGGGACCTCCAGCTGATTGACAGCCTTCATGTGGGAAAGGAGGGGGGGGGGAGGTCTCCCCTTAAATTTCACAAATAAGAATAAAAATCTTAAAATTCTAAATAACTAACTAACTAATAATTAAAACTATTAAATTGGAATTTCCTTTCAAATTTGGTTCTAACCTTTCCTTCACTTTAACCACTTAAGGACCAGCCCCTGTATATATACGCCGGCAGAATGCCACAGACAGGCATATCAACGTACCTGTACGTCCCCTTTAAATGCCTGTCCTTATGGTCGCGGCGGCGGGCTCGTGACCCTGCCGCCATCCCCGCGAGTCGGACCGGGGGTCCCTCGGACTCGATCCCCGCGATCGTCTCGAGGTATAGGACGGGGAGATGCTTGTGTAAACAAACAAGCATCTCCCCGCTCTGACTAGTGACAATGACACCGATCTCGGCTCCGAGCGGAGATCAGTGTCATGTGACACAGAGCCCATCCCCCCCCTACAGTAAGAAACACTATGCAGGGAAAACTTAAACCCTACAGCGCCACCTAGTGGTTAACCCCTTCCTTGCCAGTGTCATTTTCACAGTAATCAGTGTATTTTTATAGCACAGATCGCTGTAAAAATGACAATCGTCCCAAAAATGTGTCAAAAGTGTCCGCCATAATGTCGCATTCACGAAAAAAAAAAAAAAAGCTGATCGCCGCCATTACTAGTAAAAAAATAAATAAAAGAATGAATAAAAATGCCATAAAACTATCCCCTAGTTTGTAGACGCTAGAACTTTTGAACAAACAAAATCAAAAAACGATTGAGATTTTATTTAACAAAAATATATGTAGAATACCTATCGGCCTAAACGGAGGAAAAAAATAAAATAAAAAATGTAATCTTTTTTTTGGGGATATTTATTATAGCAAAAAGTAAAAAAAAAAAAAATGTTGATTTTTTTTCAAAATTGTCGCTCTATTTTTGTTTGTAGCGCAAAAAATAAAAACGGCAGAGGTGATCAAATACCACCAAAAGAAAGCTCTATTTGTGGGGAAAAAAAGGACGCCAGTTTTGTTTGGGAGCCACGTCGCGCAATTGTCAGTTAAATCAACGCAGTGCAGAATCGCAAAAAGTGGCCTGGTCCTTTAGCTGCAAAATTGTCCGGGGCTGAAGTGGTTAATTGATAAAGAAAAAAAAAAAAGTTTGGGCCGGAGTTCTGCTTTTAGGTTCAACTGGTGCTTTAGGCTCCACCCATGAAAGTGAAATTTCCCTTCTTCATTTTTCTTGAGATATGACAGCGGCTTGTTATGCAAACAGTCCATGAATGTGATGCCAGTGACGGGAGTCACCTTGTATGTACAGCCTGGCCACGCCGAGCCGATCATGAGAAGGACGGATCGGGTTCTATTTTTTACTTTCTGCTATAAAACATAAAGAAAAAAAAAAAAAAAAAAATTCCAGTATGTATTCTTCTACATATTTTTGTAAAAAAATAAAAAATCAATAAACGTTTATTGATTGGTTTACGTGAACTTTATAGCGTCTACAAACTATGGGATATTTTTATGTATTTTTTTTTCATACTAGTAATGGCGGCAATTAGTGACTTATAACAGGATGATTTTTCCGAAGGAATTCCGCTCAAGCTCGTCTTGCACACACACGGCTCTAATCATGCGCTTAAGAAAAAAAAAAAACATTGGTATCAATGAGTCTGGCGCCCTGCATGTAGATTAGGGTGCCGGACGCATGGAAAAGGGGGGCGCCCGTAATAGACCGGCCGCCCCTGATCAGATAATTTCATGATATTGAGCATGCTGGAAGGAGGAGAGAACGGAGTGACAGAGAGATGAGCCCATCACTTTGCTGCTTCTCCTTTCACTGTCCAGGATGTGGGGTGGCAGAACAACCTGGGCTCAGAGGTGTGAAGGTTGAATGATGCTAGCCATCGGACTGAGGGCATGCATCTGCAGGGAAAAAAAAAAAATAGTAAAAAAAGTACTGCAGAGGAAATCTCTGGATTGAAGATGAATATTGCAGCAAAATCAGTTTTTATCATTTTTATATGGACTTTCAATTTTTTTTATGGTGTTCTGCTTTAACCACTTCAGCCCCATATTGCTGGTCAAAGACCAGAGCACTTTTTGAGACTCGGGATTGGCGTCAGTGTCTGCCGCTATAACCCCCAGCATTGGCGTCAGTGTCTGCCGCTATAACCCCCAGCATTGGCGTCAGCGTCTGCCGCTATAACCCCCAGCACTGGCGTCAGCGTCTGCCGCTATAACCCCCAGCATTGGCGTCAGTGTCTGCCGCTATAACCCCCAGCATTGGCGTCAGTGTCTGCCGCTATAACCCCCAGCATTGGCGTCAGTGTCTGCCGCTATAACGCCCAGCATTGGCGTCAGTGTCTGCCGCTATAACCCCCTGTCTGATTTATTTTTTCCCCGCCATCTGTGTACCATTGCAGAGATTTCCCTTCACTTCCTGTCCCATAGCCAAACAGGAAGTGAGAGAAAATCCCTACAAATTAAGAGAATTCCTTGGGGAACCCCAGATCACCAGAACTAATGTCCCCATTGGAAGATTTATTTTATTACTTTTCTGGGACAACCCAAAAATTCATGATTTTCTTTTACTTTCAATGAGAATAGTAAACAGGACAAATAGAGAGGGTGAATCTATAGGGGCGCAGACAGCAATAAAAAGTGCCACTCTATCCAAAACGTAAAAAAAATTAAAATAAAAAATATATGTTTTCCTCCCACGATAGGCCGGGTCTTACAGATGGAATATGATGGAGCAGTCCAATGGTGATCATTCCAATGAGTGGAGTCCAAACACGAACATCCCCCTCCTACTCTTAAAGGAACACCTGAACGTTCATGTTTGGACTCCACTCATTGGAATGATCACCATCGGACTGCTGCATCATATTCCATCTGTAAACGCCTACAACTGCATTTAGCTTAACTTGTGGAACTCTACAGTAAACCTAAGATATGACCGTTACAACCAAACGCACAGCGACCCCTGCTGGCAGCACTAGGACTCATTTGCACCAGAACGCACATGTTTTTTGTGCATTGAAGCACATTGCATTAGGCAGGCTATTCAAAATGTATAGGCAACAATATTATATATACATATAAATACATTTTACAAAAAAAAAAATATTATATAATATATATATATATATATATATATATATAATATATATATATATATATATATATATACATATATATATATTATATATATATATATATACACACACACACGCATACATACATACATACAATTTTAATATTTTGTCTTGTTTATATCACATGGTTAAATCGCAGCAGTCTCTACTTTAGATAATTTCTGTCCTCATTTCGCACAGTGTATTCCCCCTGTTTTTTTTATCTCTATTTCTGCAACTTCAATTAGTCTTTAGGCTCCATGCACACAGAAGCTTAAAAAATAAAAGCTATACAAAACGCCAGTAGCTTTTCTTTTTGTGTACTAATAGGGATGGAGGTGTTAGCGGGGTCACAACAGACCTTCATTTTCTTTTTCCAGTAGCTTTGCAGGGAGCCTTTCAATGTTTTTTTTTAGCTTTTTTCATATATTTTTTTTTTTAATGGATTTAAAAAAAAAAAAAAAAAAAAAAATGCTAAAAAACACTGTTGCCAGCTTTTGAGCGTTTTGTTTTTTTTTCCGCCGAGAAACTGCACTTTGAACGCAAATTTTAGACGTTCAGAAAAAAAAGACAATAAACTCCATGGGCACATAGGCTAACACATAGTTCAGTTTATGGGCTTTTTAAAAAAAAAAATGCCAAAACGCCAATAAACTGCCGTTTATCAACTTATGTGTGCATGGAGCCTAAAAAATAAAAATTAAATATAAATAACAAAATTAAAAGAAAAAAAAGAAAACACAGCTGCATAAATTTCAGTTTTTTAATTCACAGCCTATACACAAACGCCCTCTAGTGGTCAGACCATGTCAATTCATTTCATTAGTTTACAGTGAGCTAAGGTACACCCCCGGGGTTCAAGTCTAAACACAAATTTCTATGAAACGAGTTTCCTTTTGTTACAGTTAAGATGGTTTTCCACCAAAAAAAAAGTGAACAAATCCTAAATCACAAGTACTATTTATATTAAAATCCGTGATTCCAATTAATTACAAAACAGTTAAAAAAAAAAAAAAGACAGTAACCACAATTAAAATAATTATCCTAGGTATGCTCAGAGCCCGATCAGCAGGTCTGGAGAAGACGCACTACAGACAAAAATGTTTTAAAAATAAAATAACACAATGGTGATTTATTAAAAGGTTATACTTTTGCAAGTGCAGCTGCTCCAGAGCTTAGTAAATGAGGAGGAGGGCGGAGGCTCTGCCGGCTTCCATCATCCAATCACGTGCAAGCAAAATGCTTTTTTTTTTTTTTTGTTACCTTGATTGTGATTGAGTATTTTTTTGAAGCTTTACCTCATTTGCCAAGATCTGGTGCAACTTCACTTTGCAAAGTGCACAGTCCACTTACCTTTAGTAAATCAACTCCAATTTCTCTGAAATATTCAATCTTTTCCAGGTCAATGGCACAGATTTCCATCACTTTGACATTGAAGGGCTATTAGAGGGTACATTTACACCTGCAAATGCCCCCCGCACCCAGAGAGTGCCCACGTTATGTAATCTCTGTATGAGTGATTACATGAGTGGCCGCCATTAGCTGCGGGAGCCTCCTATTCCTTTGAATGGGGCGGCCCTCCCATAAGCCCATCACGGGAACCCCCCGCGCAAATTGGAGTGCGGGTGCGTTTGCAGGTGTGATGCACCCTTAAAAGTTAAACCAAACCTTTCAGTTTAGAGTAGAAGGAAGAAAAGCAAGTCACCCCCCAGGGTACTTGTATTGTTCAGGGGCTCCTTAGGCGAGTTCCCAGGACCTCCATCTGCTGTGGGGGGGGGGGAACCTCGCCATCAAACACAGGAAGACAGAGTGATTCCCCTCTTAAGTTTATGAAATCACTTTTGTATTTTAGATTACATTATAAAACATACAGTGGATTCCCCCTGAAGAAGGAGTTTGGCTTCCGTAACGCGTAGAATTTCTTCATTGTATGATGTGCACACCTTTATGTATTTTCATGTATTGCATGTTCCATTGACACATGGCTGCAAAAGGTTTATATGATTCCATTTTTACTACGTTGTTTTTTGTTCTACTTTGCTATAATAAATATTTAATACATTTTACCCCATGTGGTCATATAATCTGTGCCTACAAAGTCCAGCCCTTGAGGGGAAACTTTTTTTTCTATTTCTATTCCCCTCTTGAGTGTCCACCCAAAATCAAAATCTTGGTTTAGGGTGGAGTGACTCTTTGAGAGATGAACAGATTTATTGAAGGGGCTCAGAGGCAACAACTGGCCCCCCTCCGGCAGTCCGTGGCCCTCAGATCCAGAACTGAAGACACAGACTGCCATAATAGGTATGCATTAGAGGGAGTGATTTTTTTTTTATTTTTTTTTATTTTTTAGCCCCCCCCCGAACGGTTGCCTGTAAGGTCACATGACTACTTATAACCGATTGGCTAGGAAAGTTTTGTCCTTCAGTGTCCCGTTGTTAAATCCATCTAGGATTCCGCCTCGGCACGCTGGCCGTAAAATCAGCTCTGCCAACGTCGGCACCGGTTGCCCTCAAGTTCATTTCAGTAGTGGTTCCAAGATGGAGAAGGTGGCCCCCCTCCCACCCGCTGCCAGTATTAAGCAGGGACCCGGATCCCGAAGTACTTCCGCAGCTGTTCCAGGAACACGAAGGTCAAGACGGTGTGCGGGACGAGCCTGATGCCGGCCGGAACAAGACCCTGAGGGTGAAGAAGGAAAAAAGGTCAGACAGAAGTAGTACACAATGGCCACGCTGAAGGAAGACGGTCTTTTACAAAAATGTTCTTTTCATCTAAAATACAAAAATAGAGCGGCGGCACGCCAATGTCGTCACTTAGATCCTGGTTTATTGTGCCAAACGACCACGATAGCAGTCCCTTCCTATGGAACCTCCTCACTATTGCGTTTTACCCAACGGGGTGAAATGCGTTAGGATGTGGTCCCATGGATGAGGACTGCCAACAGGATTGAAGTGACATCATTGGAGTGGTGCAGCAGCTCTTTCCTTTCTCCTGTGTTGTTGGAGCGCAAACAGCTCAATATACCACCTACACCCCACATCTGAGGAAATCTCACAGTCATCCCATCAGGGGGCCCCAACCTCCATGACCAAACGTCCTTCACAGACCGGGTGCCAGAGGGGCGAGCTGAGGGGATGTGTGTGCTGCATGTCACCTTAGGGGTTAAGAGGCTGCTTCTTTAAGGGGCTGGGGTAGTGTGTGTGTGCGCTGCCTTTCACCTCTGGGGGTCGGGTGCTACCTGTCACTCACCTCTGGAGGGGGGGGGGGGGGGCAGTATGTGCTGCCTGTCATCTCTGGGGAAGGGGTGGTGCTGCCTGTCACCTCCGAGGAGAGGGGGCGGGTGCTACCTGTCACTCTCCTCCAGGGGGGGGGGGGGAGCTGGGGTAGTGTGAGCACTACCTGTCACCTCGGGGGTTAGTTTAGCCACCTGTTGTGTGCACATGCGCCACCCACATAGATATGGGGGGGGGGGACCACAGCGAGGGAAAATAAAGGAAGTGGGTGCCCTCTGGTGGTGGGAGGTTGGCAGTGC